>CM057076.1:11642500-11730000 GCA_029379335.1 Thymus mandschuricus
CTCAAAGCATCTCGATATCTTGGGTAATGATATTATAAATATGATTATTAATATTAATGCTAGAAATCGTGTCTCGGCTGAGTCCGAGTTGATGATGTCCCCTTGAGGCGCTCCAAAGATTATTATATTAAACCCTGCAGGTGGATTAAGTTCCGATATAATAATAAGGTCGAGCGGGTACTACTCTCGGAATGAGATATTAATTAATAGAGCTATCAGTAAGCTTAATTAATTAATGGACATGCGATATCTTTAACACGGGAAATAATATAATCCAAAAAGGAGCCCGGTGCGTAATAATTTGGGAGATGGACGGCAGTGCAATATTATTTCCTTAGTGGAGTGAAATAATATTAATATAATTAAGTAAAGTATTCGGGCCCAGAGAATACTTGGATTATTAATTATATTGGGAGGCCCAGTCCATATCCTCCTTAAGATCCCTAGTGTAGCCCAACAGAAGCAGGCCTGGCCCAGTAAGAGAAACCCTAACCCTAATCTGCCTCTATATATATAGATGGTGATTAGGGATTCCGTCGACACACATTATCGGTTCACATACGAGTAAGTGGCGGCTAGGGTTTTACTGCGAGGGAGAGAAGAACGATTTCCGTCCATCTGGGATTCTTCTCTGTGCTCGGGAATACGCTAGAAGATCTCGAGGTTTATGAGAAGAGCTAGATCTCGTGTGCAGAGATCTAGTGCGAGGAATTCTTCACCGAAATCTCATTATTCCGGCTGGATCTGCCCCGGCAAAGGTATGCAATCTAGATCTGTTTCCGCTTTAGGATCTAGAAAATTGCATGATATGTGTTTGTTTAATTGATTAACATCCGAGCGATCTTCACGGATCCAACAATTGGTATCAGAGCCAGCTCGGCTCTGTTAATTGATTAATCAAAATATATGTTTCATATTATTAGTATTGGATGCGAATTTTGTGTTTTGCAGAGATCCAATTGTCATGGTTAATATGAATGTTTTCGGTTTTAATTGTGTATTAAAATTGGTCTGTTTGTGGCCGCGTTTGTAAAACACGAGGGTTGATCGTGTTAGATTAGGATTTTATTTTTTTTTCGTTTTTCGATGTAAATTCGATGTAAAAGTTCCTACCTATGTAACCGATCAATTCCGGAGGAGAGGAGACGAAGATTTCGTCGGATATCGAGGCGGCGGTGGCGGCGGCTCGACGGCGACGAGCGCAGCCCGCTAGGGTTTCACCCTATGCGGCTGTTGCGGCTCGGCTTCGCCGGTGGGAGCCACCGCTTGACCCCCTCGACGACGGGAGCAGGTTGGAGGAGGGAGCAGCGGCAGCCCAGCGCGACGGCAGCGGCGGAAACGCTGCTGCCCGGCGGCAGCGCGAGCTAGGGTTTCTCGGAACCCTAGCGACTCGCGGCAAACTGCTGGACGGCGAGGCTGCTGGCCGGTGTTCTCCCTGAACACCGGCGAGTCCCGGGCGACAGGCGGCGGCGCGGAAGGCGGGGGAAAGGCGGCGGCAGCTGCTGCTGTCCGCGGCAGTCGCTCAGCGGCTGTGCAACGGCGGCGGCAGCGATTTTGCTGCTGCCCTTCGTTTTTCCGGCGACCGGCGGTGGTGGCGTCCAGTGGGAGACCTCCGGTGAGGTCCCCTCCAGCTCCAGGCGGCGGCAGCAGAGGAAGGGCGACGGCAACGTCGGCTCGAGCGGCTAGGGTTTGCGGTTAGGGTTCCTCCAAACCCTAACGGGCCGAAACCCTACGGGCCGACTCATAGGCCCGTTTTCTCGTGAAGATCAGCCCGTTACTTGACGAATCAAGATTTTCAAGCTCGTTTGAAGATAAATGAAGACCATGATGATTGGATAATTTATTTTATTTCCATGGTTATTTTATTTCGATGTGATGGATGGCATGTTGTTTAATTATTCGCGATAATTGTTTATGTGCTATGCTTGAAAATGGTAAAAACCTTGATAAAAAATTACTAAGTGTGAGAAAATTATCATTATTATTCGATTTAATTCGAAAAACTATGATAATCTAGCCTCCATAATTGGTTTAAAATAATGAAGTAATTAGCATTCGCGTTGACGATGAGTCTTCCTCCCTATAGGAGATGCTGATTATGGATTTCATTGGTTTAGACTTCATAGAAAATGATTTGATTTAAAATGAAATAATAAGTGTTCGCGTTGACAATGAGTCTTCCTCCCTATAGGAGACACTGATTATAGTATTCATTGGTTAAATCAAATTGATAATATTGAAAAAATGTTTTATTTAGGTAACTGCTCCTTCTGGTAGGTCAACGGAGCGCAGTCTAGTGGTAAGACGCTCCACCTCCAACCAAGAGGTTGGGGGTTCGAGACACATTAAGGGGGTAAATGGGGAACCATTATAGATCCTCTTTTTTAGGAATTAAAAAAAAAAAAAAAAAAAAAAAAAAAACTGCTCCTTCTGGTAGAGTTACTCTTTATAAAAATCATTTTTGGAAATATTAAATTATGGTATTCACTTAGATGCGAATTAATTAATTATTTCCCTATAGGAAAGGTAATTAATTATTTTTGCATGGCTAGGAGGACCAACTATTAACTTATCAATCAGAAGGCTAAGGTTGATTGGATAATAAGTTAAAGATTTTAAGATCTACTTAAGGTATTATATGTACTGTCCACCTATAGTGGCTTATATGTAAGAACTTAAGGTGTTGGGGGATGCTTTTTATATTGTTTCAAGGCTTATCAATATAATCTGCTTCAAAATTTTATGTGACTGTTTATGTGATGTTTATTTATTTATTTCAGCTTCACTATATCTCTTAATCCGCTTGCTACGATTCTCAAAGAGAATAAACTCGAGGGTTCCAATTATATTGATTGGAAAAGAAACTTGGATATTGTTCTTACTGCTGACGGACACAAATATGTCCTCATTCAGGCTTGCCCCCCCTGAACCTACTGATGAATCCACGCCAGAACAGCGTGAGGCTTATACCAGCTGGAAAAGGGCTGATGAGATGGCAAAATGCTATATACTGGCTTCTATGTCAAGCATTTTGCAACATCAACATCAACATGTCCGATCTGCAGCTGATATGATCTATAGCCTTACGGAAATGTTCGGGCACCATGGTCGCCAAGCGCGTCAGAAAGATATGAGAGCTATTATGACTATGCGCATGGGGAATGGTGATTCTGTTAAGGAACATGTTCTAAAGATGATTGATCATCTCAATGAACTTGAGGTCCTTGGTGCTGAGATCGATGGGGAAACCCAGGTCGATATTATTATTGAGTCTCTCCCCAGATCCTTTGATCAGTTTCGGATGAACTACAACATGAATCAAAAGTTGTACAAATTATCCGAATTACTCAATGAGCTTGTGCAAGCTGAGGAAGTTCTTCGGGTTGAACCTCAGGTACATGTGACCACTGTTTCTGAACCTTCTAAGCCGAAAGGCAGAATTAAGAAGAAGAAGAAATAGGTTGGCCAAGCTCAAAATCGAGCAAGTCAAAGAGTGGGAGGACCTCAGGGAGGGATAAAGAAGCCTAAGGGGAAGTGTTACCGTTGTGGAGAGAAGGGACATTACAAGGCGGTTTGTCCTCAACAAAGAGGCAATCCTAAAGGTATATCTTGTGCATTAGTAGTCGAAGCTTGTTTAGAGGCTCGTTCTACACATACTAGGGTTGTAGATACGGGAGCCACTGATCATGTGTGTTTTGACATGCAGGGGTTTTCACAAACCCGAAGACTTAATGCAAGGGAGATCACCGTCACCATGGGGAATGCTACGCACGTGGCGGTTTCTGCAGTGGGATTTGTCAGTTTACCGTTTTTGGATAAAACATTGGTTTTGAGAGACGTTTTGTTAGTACCTGGTTTTAAAAGGAACCTTATTTCGGTTTCCAAATTGTATTTGGATGGATATTCGGTTACTTTCGGTTTAAATGACGTTACCATTTTTCGTAACAATGATGTCATTTGTTCGGGTATTATGTCTAACAATCTCTATACCATTAACTGTACTGTACCTGCTATTTATAGCACATCATCGAGTTCGAAGAAATGTAAGGTTTCTTCAGATGTGAATCAAACACTTCTCTGGCATCTGAGGCTTGGTCACATTAACCTCAAGCGAATTCAAAGGTTGGTGAAAGACGGTCCCTTGGATAAACTCCAAATAGGACCGATACCAACTTGCGAATCTTGTTTAGAGGGTAAAATGACGAAAAGGATTTTCAAATCCAAGGGCAACAGATCAGAGAGTGTGTTGGACTTGATTCATACAGATGTGTGTGGTCCAATGACTATTCAGGCTAAAGGTGGTTTTGAGTATTTCATCACTTTTATTGATGATCACTCACGATTTGGATATGTTTATCTGATGAAACGGAAGTCTGAATCCTTTGATAAATTCAAAGCATTTAAGGCAGAAGTTGAGAATCAGCATAATAAATCCATCAAATCCATTCGATCTGATCGAGGTGGAGAGTACCTTAGCGCTGAATTCTTGGAATACATGTCGCAAGCCGGGATCACGTCCCAGCTTACTGCGCCAGGAACACCACAGCAGAATGGTGTGGCAGAACGCAGGAACCGAATATTGTTGAACATGATTCGGTCGATGATGAGCTATTCTGAGCTACCTACTTCGTTTTGGGGCTATGCCTTAGAAACAGCGGCATATATTCTAAACTTAGTTCCCTCCAAATCAGTACCCAAAACACCCTTGGAGTTGTGGTCAGGCCGAAAGGCCAACCTTGAACACATTCGGATCTGGGGTTGTCCTGCACATGTGTTGCGCAAGGATGCTGATAAGTTGGAGTCGAGAACTGAATTACGGCTATTCATAGGGTACCCCAAGGGTACGAGAGGTGGATTGTTCTATAGTCCAAGGGACCAAAAGATCATTGTCAGCACCAATGCTCATTTCTTGGAAGAAGAATATATGAACAATCACAAACCCATGAGTGAGGTCATCCTAGAAGAGATGAGGGATACAAACCCGCCTGAACCACCCGTACTAGATGCAGCACCATCAACTGCACCACGTGTTGACACTAGTACACAACCTCAGAATATGCCTAGTCGCAGTGGGAGGGTCATCATTCAACCTGAAAGATGGTTGTGTCTGGGAGAGTCTTCGGACAACTTACCAGGTGAAGATGACTCAGACCCCTGGACATACAAAGAGGCAATCCAAGACAAAGATGCACAGCTTTGGCAAGTTGCAATGGATTCGGAAATCTAATCCATGCATGAGAACGATGTGTATGACGTTGTAGAACTTCCTGAAGGGGTTAAACCCATCGGGTGTAAGTGGGTCTACAAACGTAAGAGAGGACCTGATGGAAAGATTGAAACTTTCAAAGCTAGACTTGTGGCAAAAGGTTTCACTCAGAAAGAGGGCATCGATTATGATGAAACCTTCTCTCCTGTTGTCATGCTTAAGTCGATCCGGATTCTCTTGGCCATTGCGGCCCATATGGATCTGGAGATTTGGCAGATGGATGTCAAGACTGCTTTTCTTAATGGTAGTCTTGATAAACCCATCTACATGCGCCAACCAGAGGGTTATATTGCCGAAGGAAGTGAGCATCTTGCATGTAGGCTTAAGCGATCCATTTATGGACTTAAGCAAGCTTCTAGGTCTTGGAACACACGCTTTGACGAGGTAATCCAGTCATATGGATTCACGCAGTGTGTATATGAGAGTTGTGTTTATAAGAAGTGTGAAGGAAACGACTTGGTGTTTCTAGTACTGTATGTGGATGACATTCTATTGATTGGCAACAACGTAGATATGTTATCGGACGTACGGATGTGGCTGTCCAGGCAATTCAAGATGAAGGATTTGGGAGAAGCAGGACACATTCTTGGGATCAAGATCTTTAGAGATCGTAAGAAGAGAATGCTGTGTCTTTCCCAAGCAACCTATATAGATATGGTTGTAAAGCGCTTTAGCATGGAGAATTCCAAGAGAGGATCTCTCCCTCTCCAGAGTGGAATCCATCTATCAAAGGATATGTGTCCGAAGACACAAGCTGAGATAGATGACATGAAGGGAGTTCCGTATGCTTCGGCGGTTGGAAGCCTCATGTATGCTATGCTTTGCACTAGACCGGATATCTGTTATGCTGTGGGCATGGTTGCAAGATATCAGTCTAACCCAGGAAAAGGACACTGGACTGCTGTAAAGAATATAATCAAGTACCTGAGAAGGACTAGGGATTATATGTTGGTCTTTCAGTCTGACAGTCTACATCCTCTGGGATACACTGATTATGATTTCCAATCAGATAGGGATTCTCGAAAGTCTACCTCAGGATGTGTTTTTACACTGGGAGGTGGAGCCATATATTGGAGGAGCGTAAAGCAGAAATGCATTGCTGACTCCACAATGGAGGCTGAGTATGTGGCAGCCTCGAAAGCAGCCAAAGAGGCTGTATGGCTCCGGAACTTCTTGTTGGATTTGGATGTGATTCCAAATTTGCCTCAGACGTTCACAATTTATTGTGACAACTCTGGTGCAGTGGCAAATTCAAAGGAACCACGAACCCATAAGGCCAGTAAACACATTGAAAGGAAGTACCACCTCATACGAGAGTATGTGAAAAGAGGAGAGGTCGTGGTGTCAAAGATTGCTTCGGAGGATAACCTGGCTGATCCTTTCACGAAGGCCTTGTCTATCAAGGTGTTCGAAAGGCATGTTGGAGGCATGGGAGTTCGTTGCATGACAGCACTGCTTTGAGTATAAGTGGGAGAGATATTTAGTGTAGTAGTATACTTGAAAGCATGCTTTTGAGTATAAGTGGGAGATTGTTGGGATTATATACTAAAAAGCATACTTTTTATGCTGAGTTGTATAGTACTTCTTCCTGTTTTATGAAATAAATAATGTCATATGTTTTTGCATATTTATTCGTGTTATGGTTATGCAAAATATCGTCCTGTATTATATATTATAGATAATATGGTGTGGGCTCACACGGAAGATCATATTATCGCATTCTTATATACTTAAATAGTGTTCGCAACCTAAGTCATTGTGGACAAATTACTTGTTAAGGTTGTAGTATAAGGCTTGATATTAGCTGATCTTGGCTAAGTAGCTTATACTAATGCATCCAGTTGCATTGAACAGGATAGCGGTGAGATAAATCCTTTTGTACTGATTTAATAAAGGATCAAAGATCTCAGACGATTATTATTTCTTAATTCTTGTCATATAATATTGAATTATATATTTATGGTAATTATTACTTTGATTTATCAATGAGTGAGAGTTATTGCAACTCAAAGCATCTCGATATCTTGGGTAATGATATTATAAATATGATAATTAATATTAATGCTAGAAATCGTGTCTCGGCTGAGTCCGAGTTGATGATGTCCCCTTGAGGCGCTCCAAAGATTATTATATTAAACACCCTGCAGGTGGATTAAGTTCCGATATAATAATAAGGTCGAGCGGGTACTACTCTCGGAATGAGATATTAATTAATAGAGCTATCAGTAAGCTTAATTAATTAATGGACATGCGATATCTTTAACACGGGAAATAATATAATCCAAAATGGAGCCCGGTGCGTAATAATTTGGGAGATGGACGGCAGTGCAATATTATTTCTTTAGTGGAGTGAAATAATATTAATATAATTAAGTAAAGTATTCGGGCCCAGAGAATACTTGGATTATTAATTATATTGGGAGGCCCAGTCCATATCCTCCTTAAGATCCCTAGTGTAGCCCAACAGAAGCAGGCCTGGCCCAGTAAGAGAAACCCTAACCCTAATCTGCCTCTATATATATAGATGGTGATTAGGGATTCCGTCGACACACATTATCGGTTCACATACGAGTAAGTGGCGGCTAGGGTTTTACTGCGAGGGAGAGAAGAACGATTTCCGTCCATCCGGGATTCTTCTCTGTGCTCGGGAATACGCTAGAAGATCTCGAGGTTTACGAGAAGAGCTAGATCTCGTGTGCAGAGATCTAGTGCGAGGAATTCTTCACCGAAATCTCATTATTCCGGTTGGATCTGCCCCGGCAAAGGTATGCAATCTAGATCTGTTTCCGCTTTAGGATCTAGAAAATTGCATGATATGTGTTTGTTTAATTGATTAACATCCGAGCGATCTTCACGGATCCAACAGGTATCCCTCCAAGGCTTCTCGCATAAGCCTATTATGACAGTCGGATTAGTCGATCTTGCGCTCACCCTGGGAGAGGGACATATCAAAACATCAAAAGTGACTACCTTTTGGGTGGTCGACCAGGAGTCATCTTATAACGTTATTCTAGGAAGAGCTGCTCTGAACTCTTTCCAAATAATTGTATCCACCTATCACTTGATGATGAAATTCCCTGTGGGGGATCAAGTAGGATGGGTATCAGGGAATCAAACGACCTCAAGAAACTGCTATGTTCAATCCGTTAAAGCGGGAGAGGCCAAAAAATGGGCTGTCCCAGAACCTGTAGCCCCTCGACACAAACCAGAAAAAGAAGAGGGCAAGATCAAAGAGGCCGATACCGTCAAAGAAGGACAGAGCCTAATGATCCCCGCAGAGGAACTGATAGAAATAGAATTGATCCCAGATCGGAAAGGCTTCATCACAAGAATTGGCACTCAGATGCCTCAGGACATATCAGAACAACTTGTAATGTGCCTGCGGAAGAATGCAGATATCTTTGCTTTCGGATCATCTGACCTGGTGGGGGTGGATGCAACCGTGGCACTACACTGCCTAAATGTAGACCCCTCGGTGAAGCCGGTAAAACAAAAGCTAAGGCAATTTGGGCCTGAGAAAGATAAAATCATCAGGGAGGAGGTCGCCAAATTATTGGAGGCTAAACACATCAGGGAAATACAATTCCCGGAATGGCTATCCAACGCAGTAATGGTGGCTAAGGGAAACACAGGAACCTGGAGGATGTGTATTGACTTCAGAGACTTAAATAAATCCTGCCCAAAAGATCATTACCCTCTGCCTAGGATCGATCAATTAGTAGATTCCACGTCAGGTTGCGAACTGCTATCCATGATGGACGCATATCAAGGTTACCATCAAGTAAAAATGAATCCATCAGATGTCCCAAAAGCTGCATTTGGAGTTTGTGCAGGGACATTTGGTTTTCAAAGCATGCCCTTCGGCTTGAAAAATGCGGGGGCTACCTATCAAAGAATGATGGATAAGATCTTCAAAAGCCAAATAGGCAGAAATATGGAAGTATATGTTGATGATATACTAGCCAAAAGCGCGCATGCTCAGAATCACATACAAGATCTGGAAGAAGTGTTTGCTGTAGCCAGATTATACCATCTTAAGCTGAACCCAGCTAAGTGCTCATTCGGCGTGCAAGCTGGGAAGTTCCTAGGATACCTGGTCACGCCCAGAGGGATTGAAGTAAATCGAGCCAAAGTACAAGCAGTATTGGATATGACACCTCCTTGAAATATTCGAGAAATCCAAAGGCTTAATGGGCGAATTACAGCGCTCAGTCGCTTCATTTCTCGATCAGCAGATAAAAGTCTCCCCTTTTTCAAGATATTGAGGAAGGGTAGTAGATTTGAATGGACCAGCGAGTGCCAAAAGGCCTTTGAAGAACTAAAAGGGCATCTGGCAGAACTACCTTTGCTCACTAAGCCACTACCACAGGAAATTCTATATCTATATATAGTTGTGGGAGAAGAATCCATCAGCTCAGTACTCCTGAGAGAGGAAAAGTCGGTGCAGAAGCCTATCTACTATACAAGCAAGATGATACAGGGAGCAGAGATACGATATCCTAGTATCGAAAAGGCTGCCTTAGCAGTAATGGTAACGGCCAGAAAACTGAGACCCTACTTTCTAACACACAAAGTGATAGTTAGGACGAATGAGCCGTTGAAGCAAGTACTAGGTAAGCCCGACTTGTCGGGAAGATTAGTTAAATGGGCCATAGAGCTGAGTGAGTACGACGTAGACTTCGAGCCGAGAGTGGCCATCAAGGCCCAAGCTCTAGCCGATTTCTTGCAAGAAACTACCAGAGGAGAAGAAGAGGAATTCCAATGGTGGAAAGCCTATGTGGATGGCTCTGTCACTAGAGACGGTGCAGGGGTAGGGATCTTCATCCAGGACCCCAAAAACCACATCTATAAATTTGCTATCAAGTTAAACTATCATGTCTCCAATAATGAGGCAGAATATGAGGCTCTGATTAGATGCCTAGATTTGCTATGAACCATGGGCGCTGCCCATATAATGGTCCATTCAGATTCCCAATTAGTAACGCATCAGGTTCTAGGGACCTGTGAAAAGCGAGAAGAGAGGATGGTGGCGTATGCCAAAGTTGTGGATGAATTAATGGGGCATTTTGCCAAAGCAGAGGTGATCCAGATCCCTCGGGAAGAAAATATGGAAGCCGACAAACTGGCCCGAATAGCCAGCGCGGCGGAAGGAACTTGGACGGATGAAATTGTCCTGTGCAAAGCAGATGCCAAGTTAGTCAAAGCCGAAATGCAGGCCATCGAAATAATGAATGATTGGAGAACCCCAATCATCCGAGCCTTAAAGGAGCTTCCTGGAGAACCAGAAGCTGTAACTCCAGCCAATGGAGGAGGATTGCCCCTCGCATTTAAAGCTAAATTCTGCCTAATAGGAGATAAACTATACAAAAGGGCATTCACACATCCTTACCTCAAGTGCTTATCAGAGCCTGAGGGAGAATATGCACTGCGAGAAATACATGAAGGCGCTGCAGGAGCACACACCGGGTTTAAAGATCTGGTCAGGAAGCTACTCAGAGCTGGTTTCTTTTGGCCTACAATGGAAAAAGACGCTAAAAACCTAGTTAAAAGGTGTGATAGCTGTTAAATAAATGGGAGGCTCATCCACAAGCCCGTTGAAGAACTAGGGGTCATGCTGGCACCTTGTCCCTTTGATAAATGGGGAATTGATATAGTGGGGAAATTCCCCACAGCTACGGGAGGAAGAGTATTCTTAATTGTAGCCGTGGACTACTTTACCAAATGGGTTGAAGCCGAAGCCGTAGTAAAAATCACGGAACAAGTGATAAAGAAGTTCATATGGAGGAATATATGTTGCCGATATGGAATCCCAAGGATACTGGTCGCTGATAATGGTGCCCAGTTCACGGGATCCACGGTACGAGCTTGGTGCAAAGAAATTGGCATCGAACAAAGGTTTGTAGCCGTGGCTCATCCCAAGGCTAATGGGCAAGTCGAAGTCACAAACAGGACCATTGTAAGTGGCATCAAGGCCAGGTTAGAAAAGGCTAAAGGAAACTGGGCTGATGAATTAGATTTGGTGCTATGGGCATATCGCACCAGTCCTAAAACAGCCATGGGAGAAGCTCCATTTAACTTAGTTTATGGGGCAACAGCGGTAACGCCGGTAGAGGCAGAGCTCAAGTCATTAAGGATAATGGCTTACGATGAAAGTCAGAATTCCTCCCTGATGAGGGAGAACCTAGACATGATCGAAGAACTTAGGGTCAAAGCTCTTCAGAAGGCAGAAAGATACAAACAGCAGGTGCGGGACGCATATAACAAGAAAGTGCAGATCCGAAGGTTCTGCAAAGGGGACTTAGTCCTAAAAAGGGCAGATGCTCTCAAGCCCATGGGAAAGCTAGATGCAAATTGGGAAGGACCCTATTTGGTAAAAGAAGTATTGAAAGGAGGAGCCTATGAATTACAAGATGAAGAAGGAAGGGTGTTACCCCGACCCTGGAATGTTAATAATCTAAAGAAATATTATGCTTAGTGGGAAATCATCCACTAAATGAGTTATGATTCACTCGATCTCTCATAACCCACCTGGGGGGGGGGGGGGGGGGGGGGAGAATAGGGGGATACCCCCCATATCCCATTATCTTAAAATGCTTTCTCATACCCCATGATCCATTACCTTAAAATGTTTTCTCATATTTTACTATCTTAAAAAGCTAGACCCTATGAGTCCAAAATACTCAAATCATAAAACGACTGAATGCATGAAAAACTGGAAACATTGAGCGATCATTAAAGCATAATTCATTTCAATAAGCCTAAAGGCATGAGGAAAGCCCAATCACCCGGGTAAGGAAGGTTGGGAAAAAGCAAAAATAGTCATCTCAAACTTGTAAGCATGAAATAAGTGCCCCATCATAGTCTTAGATAATTATCAAAAAGAAGTTGTTTTTAACCAGAAAGGTAAAAATATATAAGACAAGCTAAGCAGAAATCCCAGAGTTAGAAGAAGAATCTGGAGAACTCGGGAGGGAGGAAGAAGATCCACTGCTAGCTTCTGTAGCTGAGCCTACAAAAAAAAAAAAAAAAAAAAAAAAAAAAAAAAAAAAAAGAAGAAGAAGAAGAAGAAGAAGAAAATTAACACCCTGCTTTTTCAAACCAACCTAGAATGATAAATGGTGATAAAGTAATGTACCTTTCTCCAGTTTCAATTTTTTATTCTCTCTTCCACAGACCCTTTCAGCTGAAGATGCTCTCTTATCTCTAGCTTGGACAGATGTTTCAGCTTTTCTAGCTTCCTCAATGGAAAGCAACTCGGCCATCAAGGTAATCATGCGACCATTGCGGATTGGGTCCTGAACAATGGCATCCCCTGGCAAGAGAAACCCACCTATCAAGGGAGCGAGAATGGTTTCGCACTTTGCTTCCTCTGATAAGTACCCATCATACATCTCGTACTGAACAAAGAGATTCTTCAGCCGTTGGAGATAAGCCTTCATATTAGGAAAATCCTCGAACTCCAGAAAATCCATTTCCCTCCTAGTTAAAAATCTGAGTAGGTGGAATCGAAGGGAGTCGGAGATGTCCTCCGAATATGCCAGGTCACAGATCTTCCGACGAAGGGAGTCGAGCGACATATCTGAGCAGCAAAATGTAAATGGCGTAAACTAAAAATAACCCAAGAATCTGGTAAAAAGGAGAAAAAGGGTTTTCCTCCCTTTTGGTTACAATAATAAAGGCGTCAATCGACAAAAAGATCATCTGCTCGGCTCTGACGAACCAAAAGAATAAAAATGGCAATCTTACCGAAGAAGAAATTCGCAGAAGAAACGAGGAGGTTTTTCTTCTTCTATGGATGATATTTGGAGAGGATAGTGGAAAGACAAAGGAAGAGAGAAATTTTATATCTCTGCTTTTTTGGAAAACTAAACGTCGCTCTACTTTCCCGTAAGACAAGACTCGAGTGACGTCGTCAAAGGAAATAATGAATAATAAAAAATTAGAAAAGGAAAGGAGGCACTATCATCTCCGGCCAAAGCATTAAATCAGAAGCTTACCAAATACGCTTCTGGACCTGGGGGGGGGAGTAGCTGATAGGGACTAATATCAGCCCTTCCTGTATAAGTAAACTTGAACGTTGAGGAAAATCCACATTCCTTAAACCTTAAGAGTATTATCCCCAAATGGGAGTAAATAATACCTTATGGTAAGAGGAGAGTACCAACGTTGCCAATAAGGATCGGGTGCTTTAGCTTATGGTAAGGCTTCTGCACAGAAGCTAATCTACGCAGAAGCCGTCTTGATCTTATGAGGTTCTTATCAGAACCCAGGGATCTGCTTAGACATGTAATTGGTGTGACTCTAGTCCTCCTAGTATGAGGACCACAGCATTAATGGCGAAAATAAAAGAATATTGTTTTCATGGAAATTCCTTTCCAGTCCTCCCTTTATATGAATATTAATTCTCTATATGCCTATAAATATTAAGTGAACACACACTTTATCCATGATCACAACAACACATCACTCTCGGCGAACAACACGCTCCTTGGCGTACTGTTCCATTCAATACTCCCTCCTACGAGCTCCTCTGAGCTCAAGCAGTCAAGGCGTTCAAAGCCTTCCTCCGGGAAGCTCTAGTTTCCCTTCACCTCCATCCTCTTTTCTCGACGCCGGGAAGAATCTCCATCTTAAACCCTGTCCTAAGCCTAAGGTAAAACCCTCATTGCCAAAAGGGAATGAGGCTCGATGGAGCTCCGTTCTCCTTGTTTCCCTCCTTTTTCCTGTTCCATTTCTTCAGTATCTGCTTATATGAGTGTAAAACTCCATGAATCTTGCTAGTTTATGGCTAAACATGCCTTTTATGCCCTACCCATAGCTCGACTATTATTTGTCATCACTACGCGAATCATGCTCTGTGTAAAATACTCATCTATGGTTCTATACGCACATGAATCTCTTGCTCTTTACTGCTTTAACGCTTTACCCATGAATGCTCTTTGTAAAACATGAGGAATGATCTCTTAAATTGTTGTGGATCTCTAACCCGGATCTATCAGACCCCAAATTGAATCATAAATTAATGTAATGCATTTAGAAAATCACATAATACATATCATTGCTTTAATCCAAAGATTAGGGAAAAAAGATGTAATCAATATGTGACAAATCTATTCTCACTACTAATAGTCACGATCTAACTGTGGGATCTCCATGAAAGTTGAAGCGAACACCGTTACAATTAAGAATGTATACAAGGGAGCCGTAATTCTTCTTCAACCATGTTAGCTTCGATGTGATGTGCGACATAACTATAATATTAGTTATGGGAAGTAAAGCTTCATGTCTTCTTCAAGCTTGTTGATGTATCCCACACTAAATCCAATATTGGATTTCAAATAAAGGAAATATAAAAGGGAAAATAAGAGATAATCAACCATTACAACATGAAATAAATGAAACGATCATATTTTCAAAGATCGATGTCTTATGCAGTTGCTTATGGGAAAATGTGGCTGCGAATAAGTAGAAACAAAACATGACAAATATCTCTCAATATCTCATATAATTTTCAACTATAAATTATGCTCACACTAAGCATCGTACCGTACTGTAGAAATTAATTTTGCAAAATTGACAAGAATCTAAGGGGGTCGTTTCATGTAAGCCTAACAAATGCAAAATGTAATATTCGAACAATAACCCCAGCACTTGCTTCAGTTGTGACATACCTTGTGTTGTCACCATAATTGTTTCTTTTTTAATTGCAAATAGCTTGATAAGAATTTCCAACTTTCTTTTGCAGCTTGCAATTTCAAACCTCTCAAGTTTGATTTTTTTCCCTCTACAATGGCGATAAAAAGCGATGGAAGGGAAAATTAGAGTTTTTAGCCTTTGCGTGTGATTATAACACATTTTATTTTTTTAGATAGAGTGACATTTTCGTAAAAATCTTCTACTGTCATAATTTTTATCTAGATTACCAAACAATTTTATCTATTTTATCAAACACCCAAAGTAAGATAGTTGATAATCTTATCTGTCATACCAAATAACAACACAAGATCACTGCTGGTCCATCTCATAATGATTATCTTAAGTTCAATTTTGAATATGTATCTTGATAGGATACCAAAGATGCCCTTAAACTTTATCTAATTGTAATAGAACCAAATAAATGATATGTGACAATATGTATGTACGTAGAAGACAATTAACGATGTTATGCTAAAGGGAAAAACGAATTCTATCAATTATTAAAAATATTAGGGGGCACACTCCTGTCAGCTCGGCCTCATCGTGACTCGTGAGGCCGGATCTTGATTGACACTTTTATTCATTGTGATTGACACTAAATATAATTGACACTTTTATTTACAGAGATTGACACTTTTGAAATCATTAAAAACTTTGACACTTTTATTCATATAATTGACACTTTTACCAAAAATATGTTAATAATAAATATTAATTTTATCTTGTGAAAATATCAAATCATTATAATACCAAGTTGATAAATAAAAATAAAAATTTTCAATGTCAGATTGACATTTTCATTTAGAACAATTGATACTTTTATTCATTAAGATTAAAACTTTCGCTGGAGAATTATATATCCTATGTTTCAATCTTTTTTACCTTATAACACTGAAATTAAATACTAAAAATAATTATAAAATCCTAAATTGATATGTGAACCCTAGAATTTAATTGTAAAATTTATTCCAAATCATAATACGATAAATCATTATAATAACAAGTTGATTCAAATATAATATAGTTTGACACTTTTATTCAGAATAAGTGACACTTTTATTCATAAACATTGACACTTTCGTTGAAGAATTATATACCCTAAGTTTCGATTTATCGACCAAATTGATGGATTAGTATACTAGAAAGCAGGCCTTTTAGCTTGTATGCATGTGTTGTCCATAGCCACTTACAATCTCTTATCTTAAAAAAGTATGAATTGTTATCCATGCATCAAACATCTATCCATTATCTCAAAGTTGTAGGCTTTATGGTGTGTTGTAGATCACAGAAGACCATAGTTGTCGGTTCCTCTAGAGATATAAAAGGGTATCACAGTCGAGACAGTTCTGGATATAACTGTCGGTTTAGGCTGTAGTATATGCTGCATAAGTAGCTTGTCTTGGCTACTTGTCTATGTTAGTACGTGCGTGTACTGATAGGATCACAGTGAGGTGTATTCTTCTATTCTGACCTATGTAGAAAGAATCAAGACCTCGGTGACTTAAGATGAACCTTAACTCTAGTTGAGTCCTAAGGGTGTATAGTTGTACTCTGCTTCTTTGACTTACCATGGGTGAGAGTTCAGAGGACTCGTAATTCAATATGCTCCGTATCTTGGGAAGCAACTACAACTAATACGACTCTTAGTGTAACTGCAACATAGCACCGTATCCTGGTAGAACAGGTTGATCACATCCCCTGAGGAATTCATTAAGGATTATCATACCAAACCCTACAGGTGGATTAAGTTCCGGTATGATGAATAAGGAATGAATGGTACTACTCAGGAATGATAAAGAAGTTGAATAACATAAGCAGTCAGAAGCTTTAAGTTAATCAACGGATGTGGGATATCTTGAATACGGGGGTCGCTTAGTCTAATACTAGCCTTGAACTCAACAGGGGTAAAACAGGTAATTCAGTACTATTACTCTAGTGGAATGTTTTAGTACTTATGGACAAAATTATACTCTGGGCTGAGTATGGAGAATTTAGCCATTGGGAGGCCACGGTTTTACCAGCTAGTAGATCCCTGATCTGGCCCAAAAAGCTCAATAGGCCACAGTATAAGGAATAAGTAGGCCGTCATATAATTGGGCCCAGTATGGGGCGCCAATTAGCTCATGGACGCCTAGTCCATTGTTGCAGGCCTGGCCTGCAACTTAAGCCCAAGTCTCACTTGGTCTCTCCTATATATACCCCCTCAAAGTCTTGTTTGACCTAAGTTTTGGAATATACGAATGCACTTAAAATATTCCAACAAGAAAGGGAGGCTAGGGTTTGAGAGAGAGAGACGCGCGGCCGGCTTGAGCAGTTCAACGGCAATTCCCGTTTCCGTGGCTGATTCCGAGGTTCGTTGTCCATCCAACGTCAGAATCGAGCAGGGATACAGATCAGAAGATCTATTCGCGAGTTCTCTTCATCCTAAGGTAATCAATCTGAACACCCTATGATTCCGCACTTAAATTCATAGGAGCATGATAGGTTTTATATCGATAACTTAGATATCCGGAATAGATCCTTGGGACGAACCGATCTTCATTGATCTTGGTTCCTTCACAAATGTACCTTATAAAATTGTAATTAAATGCTATAAATTATAAACCCTAATTGGATGTGTGAACCCCATAAAATAATTGTGAAATTTATTTCAAATAATAATATATGAAAATTAGATGACAACATTATAAACAAACAACATACATTTTGAGAATAAAATCAACCTTCATTGAAAGACTTGAGGAAGCTCAGCTTCAGTTCTTACAATATCCATGAATTGAGAGGGGATAGGGCCTCGGTACATGTTAGGACAAGAGGAATCAAAAGCAAAGCGTGATAAAGAATGAGCTAGAGTATTCCCTTGACGTCTAACCCAACTAATTTCTACCTTTTCAAAGTTATGAAACAGATCCTTGATTGAGGAGATGATATTTCCAAGGTAGGACGGGGGCTGCTGTATGCGTTTGAGCCCATTCACCAGCTCCACACAATCTGACTCGATAATAATTCGGGGCACCCTCATTTCTACAGCTATTTTTGTACCTTCAAGGCAAGCAGAAGCTTCAGCTAACGACACATCAAGACAATTATCTCGTCGAAACGCAAAGGCCGAAAACCCTTCTCCCTCGTCATTTCGAAAGACACCCCCCAAGCCGGCACCAAGATCTTTTTGGATTGAAGCATCAAGGTTAAGCTTAACAAATCCAGTAGGTGGTCGCCTCCAAATGTGATCTCCTGCCACGCAAGCTGGTGTAGATTGAGGGAGTTTGGTACTTGAAGAATATTCCCTACAAGTATATGAGGCAATGTGGTAGCATGAGGAGGAATCCAGAACCTTGTTTAGAAAGACCAAAACGTTCCTTGCTCGCCAAATAATCCAGAGGTGGCAGACAAAGAGCTGGATGAACCCCTGATCTTTGTCTTTAATCATAGCTGAGATCCAAAGTGAGAGAGGGAGATTGATAGCTGTAGACTGAAAATTAATTTTGAAAATACTTGATGCCCAAAAGTGAACGGCCCACCGACAGCTCATAAAGACATGGGTGTCCGTCTCTGGCTCTAAACCACATCTCGGACATGTAGGATCAACCTGAATTCCTCTTCTAATCAGTGCCATTCTAGTGGGAAGAATCTGATTCAAGCTCCGCCAAAGGAAAAGTTGGATCTTTGGAGGGACGCATAATTTCCAAATATGGCTCCAGTTGGGTGGGTTGTTTGTTGGTGTCGAAAGCCTCGATGATGGTACATCTTCCATGCTCTTCGCCAGCAAATAACCCGATTTAACTGAGTAGTTCCCATCCTTCGTAAAGTCCCACATTAGACAATCTTGACGTTCCGAGGCCGTGATAGGAATTCCAAGAATTTTTGTACATAACTCCCTCGGGAATAAGGAAGAAACAAGGTCTTTATCCCATGTCTTATTATCATCGATAAGATCAGAAACCGAGTGGACTTGAGACTGAACGGGCGCAGGTCCAGGGATACGGAAGTTGGGAGTGTTGGGAACCCAAGGATCAGTCCAGATATTAATAGACCTCCCATTGCGAATATTCCATCGAGTACCCCTGGCAATTATCTCCCGGCCTGCAAGAATGCTTCGCCAAACATAGCTCGGGTTGTAGCCAATGCTTGCCTCAAGAAATGAGTTACGAGGAAAATACCTTGCTTTAAGGGATTTAGCCAAAAGTGTATTCTCATGGTTCAGAAGACGCCAACTCTGTTTTGCTAAGAGAGCCCTATTAAAGCAAGAGAAATCCCTAAATCCCAACCCACCATCCTTTTTTGCTTGACTAAGCCTCTCCCAGGATAACCAATGAATACATCTGTTCGTTTCTTTTCGACCCCACCAGAAACTTGAGATGAGAGAATTCAACTTTTGGTAGGTTCCTTCTGGAAAAAGCAGACAGCTCATAAGATATGTTGGAATGGCTTGTGCAACAGATTTAGCGAGGACCATTTTCCCAGCTATTGAGAGTGAACGATTTTTCCAACTCTTGAGTTTCTTAGCCACCCGATCCTCCACTGCAGCAAACAAAGCTTTCTTCGATCTCCCAACATGTGTCGGCATTCCAAGATAAACAGCGATTTTTTGGACAGATTGAATACCTGTGTGAGCTGTAAGTGTAGAGATTAGATCATCAGAGACACCCTTGCTAAAGACCACTTATGACTTCTCAAAATTAACCATTTGTCCCGAGGCATTGCAATATTGCTGGATGATTAAGAGAGATCGCTGAAATTCATTACTAGTTGCTCTACCAAAAACGAGACTGTCATCCGCAAACAGAAGGTGTGAAACAGCTGGTGCTTTGCGGCAAATTCGAGCGCCATGAAGTAAGTTAACATGTTCCGCTTGTTGAAGAAGGGCTGAGAAAGCCTCTGCACAAAAAAGAAACAAATAGGGTGATAAAGGGTCTCCCTGTCGGAGCCCACGGGTTGGGACTATAGTGGGAGAGAGGCTGCCATTAACCATCACAGAGTAGGAACAGAAGAAACACATCTCATGATCAAACCAACAAAAGAATGACTAAGTCCAATTCGAAGAAGCATTCTCTCTAAAAAAGACCACTCAACCCGGTCGTAGGCTTTACTCATGTCAAGCTTTAAAGCAAAGGACCTAGCTTTTTTGGAGGCGTTATTCTTCATAGAGTGGAAAAGTTCAAAAGCAAGTAAGCAATTGTCCGAGATTAATCTTCCATGAACAAAAGCTGACTGAGATTCACTGATAAGGGAGGGGAGGGCAGATTTGAGTCTATTGGCAATGGTCTTGGTGACAATTTTAATAATCACATTACATAAGCTGATAGGGCGGAAATCTTTTGGACTCTCAGGTTTTTTCTTTTGGGGATCAAAGTGATAAGAGTGTGATTAAGATCTTTTGGAGATACGGCATTATTCAGAATGCTTAAGACCACTGCAAGTACATTCTCACGCACAAAGTATAAAAAAGAGCAGGGGTACCGTCAGGGCCAGGGGCTTTGAGAGGATGCATTTGGGAAAGTGCCTCTGCCACATCCTCGGGAGTGAAGATCTTATCTAGCATTCCGTTAATCTCCGGAGTCGCCTTTGGAGTCACAGCCTCCAGCACTTCATCAACCCCCGAAATCTCGCCTCTAGTGAAAATTTTGTGGAAGTAGGTAGTGAAGATCGCTTCAACATCCTTAGGATCAGACTTCCAAGTGCCTTCCTTGTTTCTGATTTGGGTGATGGTATTTCGTTTTCTTCTCCCCGAGGCCGTTCGATGAAAGAATGATGTGTTCTTGTCACCATCCTTAATCCAATTACTGCGGGATCGCTGATGCCACATTGTTTCTTGTTTTTTCATTAAGCTGTGAAGATCCTTTTCAAGTTGTTGCATCTCGATTTGACTCTCTAAAGAGATAGGCCTCCGTTGGAGACTAAGGAGTTTCCTACGATTTTCAGCTATTGTTCGGGGAGACATTGCCAAAATGAGTAACGTCCCATCTTTGAAGTCTGGTGGCCACACCTTTAAGGGTTGCAGCAAAATCCTTTGGACTCTGAAGATCTAATGAAGGTTGCCAACTTTCCTTAACAACTTGCCCGCAGGAATCATCATGGAGCCACATTGCTTCGAAGCGATAGTTTTTGCGCCGTTGCTTTTTATAAGAAGCAGCCGTCCATCGTATCCAGATAGGGCAGTGATCTGATTCATAACGAACAAGATGCTCAACTTGAAAGTTTGGGAATCTAAATTTCCACTCGTCACTGGCCAATCCTCTATCAAGTCTCTCTTGGATATGACCATCCCCCATCTGGCCATTGCTCCACGTGAAATCAGATCCCAAATATCCAAGGTCATTAAGTTGGCATCGAGCCATGGCTTCCCGAAACGCTTCCAGACGTCTGCTGTCACACAAGTTACCTCCCATTTTTTCAAAATGGAAAATAGTTTGGTTCCAATCCCCGACACATAACCATGCTCTATGTTGGAAGAGCCTCAGCTCGTCCATCAAATTCCAGGTACGATCTTTGTTATGGTCTTCTGGCCATCCATAAATACCGGTAAAACGCCATTCATCGGCGGAGTCCTTAGGTCCAATTTTGGTATCGATGTGGTGGAGGGAGCTCGAAACAACACTGACAGTCAGATCATCCTTCCAAAGTAAGGCCAGACCACCTCTTCTGCCACCATTATCCATATTGCAGTCCACAACAAATTTCTGACAAAAACCAGTGACATGCATGACATTTAAGAATTCAGAGCTGAGTAACTTGGTTTCCATAAGGAAAACCAAAGTGGGGTCCTTTTCCAGAATGTGTTGCTGGAGGCTACGAACTATCGGTTGGTTCCCAAGCCCCCGACAGTTCCAACTTAGGCAACTCATGGCTCCCGGCGGGACTGCGAGGATGCAGTCTCCGCCGATGACTCAATTTTCTCATCTACAAGGTGTAGCCCTGTGAATTTGAGTTTTTTCTGGAGGTTAGAAGAGAGATCCCCTGCGATTCCAACATCCAATGGTCTCTTCCGCTCAGCTTCTAGGGATTCAGTTATCATCTTGTTGGCTTCACGAGCTAATTTTTTCCAGGCTTTCTTCTTTTTCTTGGAGTTCTGTGGTGAAGTTTTCAGAGAGGGGTTTTGGTTTGATGATGAGGAAGGGGCATTAAGTAGGAGCTTGTTGGGTTGGTGGGTGGGGCTTAATGGTGTTTGTTCAATCAGAAGTTGTTTAGTGGGTTCTGTTGGGTCATTATGGGTATCATGAGGGAATGAGAGGTGTAAGGCAGCTTTGGTGGTGGTTTTTGTTTTGGGGATAGGTACACGGGTTTGGCAATAATTTTGGGAAGATGTGGCATGAGAAGGTGTAGAGGTTGGGGTGTTATCAGTAGGAAAACCAGTGCGTGTTGATTTATCGGAAGAGCCACTCTTTTTAAAGGGAGAAGCTTTGATGGCGGGTCCAAACGGAAGATCTTCAGATTCCGAATCACAGCTGTTTCTAAAATCAGCACAGGACTTGAACCAATGACCAATAAGACCACATGAGTAGCAGTATACCGGCAAAGATTCGTATTTAACAGGGAGCCAGAGAATGTCGTTGTGAATTTTAACCGAGATGCCACGACAAAGTGGCTTTGAAATGTCAATGGCAACCTTCATCCTAAGAAACTTACCAAACAGGCCATTCGTTTTATCCACAGCTTCAAGCACGCCAATTTTTGTGGCCAAAGATTTAGCAACAGTTTCATTCATACAGCCTATTGGAGTTGTTTCACCAAAAAGTGTTCGCAATAGAACGAAATCCTATCGTAGCACTAGCAAGTAAAACCTAAGTATCGAATCTCAAGGAAAACTTAACAGGGCAATCAATTATGTAGTAAAAACCTAATCTAGCCTAAAACTAAGAAATCAAGTAAAAAGAATTGTTGGGTTTTTATTTTAAATCCTAGGCAAGAAAATAAATAAAAGCAATAAATAAAAGCAAGTAAATAACTAATCTAGAACTCAAGAAATAAATCTAAGTATTAATCTAAAAGAAAGCAATAAATCTACCTAGGCAAGAATCGAAAAGAAAGCAATAAAGGAAGCATAAAAGAAAGCATAAACTACCTTAGGCATAATAAATGAAATCTGGAAATTTAAAAGAAAATAAATCTAACTTGAAAGCTTTGAAAAACTAGAGAATCGAAACTAGAAAAACGAATCTAAACTTTAAACTAGAAATCGAAAGAACGAAATTAAAACTAAGTAAATTAAACGAAGCAATTAAGAGAACGAATCTAAAACTAAAGCAAAGCAATTAAAGCAAATAAACGAAAGCAATAAAAGAACTTACGAGAATTAAACGAAGACGAAGAACGCGAATTAAATAAAGAAGTCTTGAATTAAACGAACTAAGAATCCGGATCCGAACAAAGTAAAGCTAATCTAGAGAATTTTAGTGCTGAAAAATAAAGCTAACTAATGCTAAAAACTGATAAAGGATGTCCAAGATGTTACAAAATTCGTCCAAGGCACTAATATATATACTAGGAAGAAAACCTAATTAAATAAGGAAACACAGCTGGACGCCGACATCTGGACGATCGTCCAGATGTTGAAGGAAATCTGGCCGGTCGGCCAGATCAGAAACTGCTAAACACACACATAAGTACTTGGCCGGTCGTCCAGATTGTGAAGGAAATCTGGACGGTCGTCCAGATCAGGTACTGGCACGTTCGCGCGCGACTCTCTTGTTTCGGCCGTATCTTCCTCATTCGAACTCCGAATTGACCTCCGTTTTCGCCTATGTGCTCCTATCGAACCCTTCTTCGATATAATGCTTTCATTACATCCAAAATGAATCTTCAATAAAATCATGAGAGATTAGAACTCGAGGTCAATGATTGCTCAACAACCTTTCTTCTCGTTTTCTTCTCGTTTCCGCCCTTTTCATCCTACAAGTACCAAAAACTCCAAACAAACGAATCATAGCCAAAAGACACACTAAAAGGCACGAAACACAATGAAAACGAACACGAAAACACAACGAAAAACCTAACAACTAAACACCAATCAGGAGTGTCGTAGATTCTTGCCCAGAAGGAGGCTTTGTTGATCTGGATTTTGGAAGGTTGTTCAGTGGGAGATAGCTTCCTGACGGCAAAAAGGTGCCCCTCGAAATGCCATGGTTGATTGGCAAGAACCCACTCCAGATCTGCATCAGAGTCGAAACGGAACAGAAATAGATTATTATTCCATTCTCTAGAATCAAAGCCTTTCTGTGGTTTCCACGCCTTCTTCATAACTTCCATGAGAGCAAAAGGGTTGACTGCCTTCTCAGAAAATAGTCGCCCAACTAGACAGGGAGTGCCTTGTTTGGGTGTTGCTTGCTCGGATTCGTTGACCGGCAACTCTATAACGGTTAAGTCAAGGACGTCGTTTGGCTCCATCGCGAGACCAAGCATCAGGGGTGATAAAGGCTTGGGCGTGAAACCTGCAGAGACAAGGGAGCTCAACAATGTAAGAAGACAGATCTAGAGTGAAGAAGAGGCAGAAGCTAAAACCAAATGTCAGCTCAAAATGAAAAGGAGAACAGAGGTTGAGGGTGGAGACTAAGGAAAACTAAAAAGGAAGGGGAAGGCACAAGAGTGAAAGATGTGAGAGAGGGGAGCTTCGAAATGGTAGGAAGAGGTTGTTGAAGGACACCGCCGCAGCGGCGGAACCAAAACCCTAAACGAGAGGGGACGGGAACCCTAAGCGAGAGGGAACTCTTACAAACAACATACATTATAAACAAATACATACAAAATTTTAATTATAAGATTGACACTTTTATTCATAAAGATTAATACTTTTATTAATAATGATTGACACTTTATCCGAATCGGGTCGGGTCGATGCGGACCAGGTCGGGCCAGGATCGGGTCAATCGGTTCGGATTGACCTTAGTCGGGTAGGCCATGGTGCGGCCAGCCTCACCCAAAATTTTGTCAAATATTAATGTCTTTCTAATATCACCTAGGCTATATTTATAGGCCAAAACAATGCCAATTTTCCACATCGGCAAATATTAATGATTTCTTGCCTATTAGAAAGGGACATGAATTTGATATTAATGATCTACTTGTTTATCGAATTGAAATGATATACCACCAATTCTTCGTTATTTCTTTCTTTCTTTCTTTTTTTTTTTTTTTTTGGTTATAAGTTGTTTCTTGTGATTTTTACTGTGATCATTCGCTAACTCAAACGAAAAGAGAAATATATTCTCAAATCACAACAGAAAATCTACGTATTTCGAAAGCAGCCATTATTGCCAGTCTGTCTCGAGGTGTCCTCCCTTCCTCCCCAACCAGCATTCTAACAGCGCAAGAAGCTATTTTTCCCCTTGATTGTTAAACCCATTTCCGATTTTCGATTTTCTCAGAATCCGATCATTTCACCCTCTATCCGTAGATATATCGTTGTGCGAAGAACTGCCGATTCTTCCTTTTGGTTCAATCGGCAAATGTGAGTTCATGATCATTTTTTCAATTATCTGTTGAATTTGATCTCTAAAGTTGGTGCTTGCTCGTTACTTTTGAACTTTGTAGCGAGGTACAATCTCCCTTTGGAGACCTATTCTGGGCCTTTTCATCAATTTCAGAAGGCTCGTTTGAATTCAGAGTTCTCATAGTCATTGTATCAAGCAGCTTCTGATCATTGTTTTTTGCTTTTTTCCCTGGTTTTCCCCCCTGCATGCCAGTTTTTGCTGTGGGGATATACCCTCCCGATCGGGATTAGGGTTTTTTATAAGCATCAAATTTCTAAGAGATTTGGAGAAAAGAGTTGGTTTGGTGTATTACATTAGAAGCTATTTCCTCTCCGAGGAATGTGAATGTACTGAATTCAAGTATTAAGGTATGCCTTCTTTTTATCCGATTGGTGGATTTAACTATCATTTCTCTCTTTCCTTTTGCATCAAATGATTGTTATCGTTATGTTAATTAGGATTTCTTTTGGAGAAGAGCGTCATTTGGAACTGACTTTTAGCCTGATGGGGCCAATATACTACATACTGATAGCATTGCCTTGTACAATTGGGGCAATGGCAGTGGCAGTTCTCCACATTTACAAACATCTTTTGAACTATACTGAGCCCACATATCAGAGATATATTGTCCGTATCATTTTTATGGTTCCTGTGAGTATCTTACTACTCTATGTTGGACTTACTGCCCTGCACTGCTCTTCCCATTCTTGCTATCTATGGCTATTCCGTCACTGTTTGGCATTTTCAATCGTTATCGTGATTTGGATATAGTGGAAGCCTTAATAACCTGTGTGAGCACATATATATATATATATATATATATATATATATATATATATATATAGGGTTTGGATATAGTGAAAATCTTACTTTTCGTGAAAACGTGAAAACCATGCACTTTCATTCATAACATGATGCACTTTCATGCATATCATGTTGCACCAAAAATATATGCATTTTTTTAATAAAATAATATTTATATTTTTGGTGCAACATGATATGCATGAAAGTGCATCATGTTATGAATGAAAGTGCATGGTTTTCACGTTTTCACGAATATATATATATATATATATATATATATATATATATATATATATATATATATATATATATATATATATATATATATTCAATAAAGCACTCCTTTCCAATGTGCTCTCCTACGTTCTTTTGTATAGTCTGTCTAAATTTACTTTATTACGAAGACTCTGGGAGAATTTATGCTTAGTCATGCAGGATTCTATCTCAACTACATTGGTTTTGTGAATAATCTAATGCTAGGTGACTACCTAATGTGATAGTTTGGTAGATATTTAGATGCAGTGTAGATATACTTAATTGTTGGTAGTTGATTGGTTATCTTGTGCTTAAGTTGCATTGACGAAAAATAATCACATGTTCCAGCAGCCCACATCTTTACTGTATACTGAATCTAAAATAATTCTATCTTATCTAATACTCCCTCCGTCCCACTGGGATAGGGATCTTTTGTTTCAACACGGGAATTAAGACGAGAATGATGATAGTGTGTTAAAGTGATGGGTAGTGGGTTAAAGTGATGTGTCAGAATTTTATTGGGTTAGAATTTTCTATTTCGGAAAAGGTCCCTATATCAGTGGGATGTCCCAAAAAGGAAAAGGTCCCTTTATCAGTGGGACAGAGGGAGTAGCTCCTATTTTTTAAAAAATAAAAATAAAAATATTCACACAAGAATAGTCATTTGTAATTTGCTACATGCACGCGGTTTTACTATCTGGGCTCGATTGCATTTGTATTTCCTCCTTTTGGCAGAGTAGAAAGAAAGTCCTATTTTGAACTGGTAAATGACTAAATGAGTAGACAAGAAAGAAGGACTATATGGGTTATGGAAGATTAAAATAGAGAAACATACAATCCTAATTTTAGACTATAAGATAAAAAAGATATTTAGGTTCTTGTTGAATGCTGCTACCGGTAGCTGAAAAATATAAGATGGTGGTTAAAAGGAGTATATAGAGAGAAAAAAGAAGTGCTTTTCACTTGTTTGCACAAGGAAACTTTCTTGAAGCAAGACTTGAGTTGTAATGAAACTTCATTTTTCAATAAATCGATATTGCATATGGCTGCTTGATGTTTATAACTCTTTTCTACTGCCCGAACTCGAATTAAAAGCAATGTATTAAGTTAATGGAAAGTCCTATAAATGACTACTTATCTAAAGAAAGATCCCTGGGATGGCACTTAGAAATAAAGAATATTGACTAAAATTGCAGAGCATACGTAGAAAAATGCAACTGAACAATTGAATCATAAAGCTTCGCCTTGATGTCATGCCTGATGCCAAATAGATTGATATTTGTGATGCTGTTGTTGTATCTATTTATTTAAATTCTAAATATGCTCCGTGTTGCTTTATATGTGTGTTTTTGTGCTCATACCACAAAACAAAATGGAATGGAAAATGTTGAGTTACTTATTTAAAGATTGAACTGGACATACTTTAATCTCTATCCTTTAGTTGTGTCCTGACCATCTTGAAATTGGTTATCCACAGGTTTATGCATTGATGTCTTTCTTATCTCTGGTCCTAAACAAAAGCACTATTTACTTCAATTCAATCAGAGAAATGTAAGTACGGAAGTGGACATTCCTTTTCTTTCTTGTTATTATTTTATTTTTAATTTTTAATTTTTTGCTTCTCACTCTCATTCTGTAGTCTATATATCTGCACCATCTGTGTGATTTGTGAAATTATATGCTCTGTTGGTAAGACTTAAAGAGATGTGATTGCATGGCATCTTTTGTCTATGTACTTACCATGGTACATTAGTGTTCTCTTCTCCCACCCGTCCTATGTTTTTCTTAATAATCTCTTTGACATTCTATTCTCGACATTCCTTTTTATGAGAATAACGGTCTGTCAGTAGAAGAGGCATATTCCATAAAAAGTTTTGTTTGACATACTTATTACAGCAAAAGTTAGTTTTCTCTCTCCTGCCCTTCCTTCAAAATCTATAATACTTCTTTTTATATTCTCTTTTTTAAATAAAGCAAATGTCTGTCAGTAAGAAATGAAGAGGTGCGACTGCATGACACTTTTGTCCTAGTACGTACAAGTTAGTTTTCTCTCTCCTACCTGATTGTGATTTTTTGAATCCTTTCTTTTACTTTCTCTATCATCCCCTTCTTACAAGTGACATGCTCTATCCCCAATTTCATTTTCTTTTGCAGAAACAAATGTCAATTGTATATTTGTTAAAATTTTCGCTCATTGGTCTTCTCTCTGCTTTCTATCAATTTCTTCTCCCTGTTTCTATTAGGTTTTGAGTATTTGATCTGGATTGCACATATATTGGGTGTTCCTTGTTAAGCTTGTGTTATCGTCTACATCCTTATCTGCTTTCGTTTCTATCTTGTTGGCTTCGGAAAAATCATGAATAAACACTAGAAATATCCTATATATTTTAATAAGTTTAGCAAAGGCTGTTTGAGCGAAATGTACCTTGAAGCTGGACAGTTGCCTTATTCTTGAATCAGATGAATTACTACTTTTCTTTCTATTACAAGGAAATGAGTTCATAGTCCATTAATTTGAGCTACTGATAGGAATGTGTTGTAAGTGCAAAACAAATAATTCTTCCAAAATTATTACTATAAGATTATGTTGGTACTCAACAAAGTTCTTATTGCCCAAAGATTATGTTGGATACACTTGGTGTACAAGCACTTGTCAAAACTGAAAGAAACCTTTAAAAGATTTGACAAGCTCATGTACATCTTCTTGAGCCAAACATTACTAGACTAGGCTATGGTGTAGTACTTGAATGTCACTCAACTGTTTCTTCGTATCACATGGCATCCTAACATGTTATTTATGATTAATTGCTAACTTCTCCATTAATGACCTGTCTTCTTTCTTAAAAAATCTCACTTAATCTAATGTCAGTTTTTGGTATATCTGCCCCTCTTTCAAGTTCCTAAGAATTAACATATATATGTTTATTCAAGTCCTTGTGCTTTACGATGTTGGAGGTGGTCAGTCATTTTATGCATATTT
This sequence comes from Thymus mandschuricus, assembly GCA_029379335.1. Lineage (NCBI taxonomy): Eukaryota > Viridiplantae > Streptophyta > Magnoliopsida > Lamiales > Lamiaceae > Thymus > Thymus mandschuricus. The sequence goes on from CM057076.1 coordinate 11,671,968, forward strand.
TTTAACGGTTTATACGTTTTATGTCTGCCTTTGTTATGCTTGTATTTGTTAGAATGTTCTTCCCTTGAGGAAAGATTTATTATAAGAAATACTATAGGGGACAGTGTCATTAGGGGAGAACTGTCAAGGGTTTCATTATTGAACTTAGCAGCTTTTGGCGTTGGAACAGGAGTTTCCGTTTTGTCAGAATTCCTCTTTGGCTTATCTTTCTGGTCGTTCTTCTGGTCATTCATAATCGTTCTCTTATTCTACTTACTTTCTTATTCATTCTTCTTTACTACTCCCCCCGTCCCATTTCATTAGTCCTGTTGGATATTCATATGTGAGGTATATAATATTCCAACATGACTAATGCAATGGGACGGAGGGAGTATAACTGTATTGAATCTGATTATGCAATTGGCAAGATTGGTTCACTATGCTGTTTTAGATTTTTGTTGTTATTTATTTATGTTTTTGTTTCATGAATTTGATCATTCATAGCCTGCTTACTTTTCTTTTGAAGGTATGAAGCATGGGTCATCTATAATTTCCTTTCACTGTGCCTAGCATGGGTAGGTGGTCCAGGAGCTGTTGTCGTGAGTCTGTCTGGGAAAGTTCTGAATCCAAATTGGTGCCTAATGACGTGTTGCTTCCCCCCAATTCCATTAGATGGGTAAGTTACTAGTTATTCATGAAAATATAATTTCCCTGAACTGGATACATGAGTGCGATCTAGGTCTAGGAGATCGTCCCTTTCACGTTAATGGTGTTTTAGTATGTCTAAATGGATATTTACTGTGTTGATGGGTGGGGTGGGGTGGGGGAAGTGAGTTTAATATTCTTGACTAGATATCTGGCCGTTTCCTCTTTTGTTTCCATATTTTTTCCATCCTATATTTTATATTAGGCGCATTAACCTTCAGTTTTTCCAGAATAGTTTAATAGCTGGTTTAAAATTTGATCTTTCTTGGGTTGCTCTGATTTACTTGGCACTGCTTTGTATGTTGGAGAGAGGTATGAGCAAGTGACATTATGTCTTCCCTTGGTTGTCCCTATTCAGTTTTTTCCTTAATAAGTTAATACTGTATTATTTTGGAAGCACTGAAATTACGTATGTAATGCATATTGCCTTGCTTCCTTAAGTTGCTCTTAGTTAACCTATGATTGCTATGCTTTACAGGCGTTTTATACGGAGGTGCAAACAAGGGTGTTTGCAGTTTGCGATCTTGAAGCCCATTTTAGTTATTGTTACCTTAATGCTCTATGCAAAAGGGAAATATGAAGATGGGAATTTCAATCCATTACAGTCATATCTCTACCTCACTATTATCTACACAATCTCGTACTCTATGGCACTTTATGCGTTGGCCTTGTTTTATGTAGCTTGCAGAGATTTACTTGAGCCATTCAATCCTGTTCCCAAGTTCATCATAATCAAGTCGGTAGTGTTTCTTACATACTGGCAGGTAGGATATTGGTGCCTTATGAGTTACATAAATATGTGGTTCAGAAAGTTCCTCGCATTTTTTGGTTATATTGGAACATTTATTGTTACTTTACTGTCTACCACATGCCATGGATATGAATACCGTGATGTTTTTGTGGAGGGTCCAAACTTATCTGTTTCTAACTTGCATTTTGTGTAGTTTGCTAATGGAATTTCGATATGTAAACATGTACCTTTGCAGCATTTTGTCTTTGCTTGTAGATGGCATGTCTTTTTCAATCTTTTTGAGAAGGTCGATGATGTGGTTCAATTTAATTATTCATATGGGGCAGAACCAAATGAATTCAGTGTCTTATGTTGTTAGGAATCAGAGTGCCATGGCAAATTTGGTTGACACTTGGCACTGGAGTTATGTTATTAGTTGCTATTATATCTAATCAAGAGGTTGATTTATTAATTTGAGGAGTTACAGTATTGTCTTTGATCATCTCTAGGCCAGTAGGATTAGTTAAAATTCAAATATGATGAAAGTTGCCCATTAGATTTGGGAGTGGTTTAGGCTGGTAGAATTTATAAGGAAAATGTTTCTTTACCGTCCCCTTTTCCCTTTCAGTTTAAGAAAATTTCTGATGTAATATCGTGTTTCTTAATATGAGTATTTTCGACTTTCACAATTTGGTACGACCTGCCTCTGCAAATTTTTTTATTATTGCTACCAGTGCGAATGGAGATACATGTGCAAACTGCAGATGTGATAGAGATGGGTTCTTTGGGTCATCATGGGTTGAATTTTACCAAAGTTTTAACACCATTTTGTGCAATTGGATCACATCGAGCAGATGCTGGCTGAATTGATCCTTGATAAAGCATCACGCCTCACTGCAGCGCCAATCAATGTCTCTTGTGCAATAGCCTGCTATGGCCGTAAACCCAAGAGCTGAGGTTCCACCTTGGGCACAGAAGTAGAATTTGTGGTCTTCCTGGGGCCACATCCTACAGATTGGTTTTTCTTGTCGAAGACAATAAATTCCTCTAAACTATATGGATGAGGCCACAAATCTAGTTTCTATGGGACCATTCTTCATTGGGCTAGGTATATGATAGGTCGCTTCATATACCTCTCCTGGAAGCACAATTTTTCAGAGTTGTGTTTATGCAGGGATTATCTCAGCCCTGTCCGCTCAAGTCATTTGCATCTACCAATCAAACCAGATGCTTCTTCACTCGTGTGTCTGTTTTCTGGTTATCTGATCAACACCACTTGGGACTGTTCCTTAGCCGATTGAGATAGAGTGATCTAAAGATGTTCGGAGTATCTTGTAGGCTGCAAAATTGAGAACAAACTTGAGTATGAAGATGATGTTTATCCTGCAGATCACAGTTTAATTCGACGGATCGTTCTTGAGGAAAATTTTATTTCTGAGAGGGTGGTGTTGTCAGGAGTCATGTGCATAGTGTAGCTGAATGGGTTGAGAATGGGGTTATGCTTAGCAACTATATTTAAAATTATGTTTTTTTACACAATTTGAAGTTCTGTAGGCCTGTCTTATACTAGCCTGTCTCTGAACCTGCAGGATTAGTTAGTATAATATAAATATGATGGAAATTGTTCGTTACAGAGAATAACGAAGAAATTCATAGGGGAACTATCTCATTTTCCTTATGTTTTCGTTGACTGTATGTGTTGGTTAATCTCTTGTTTCAACCTTGACTCAACAAATAAGCTTCTAGTCTCGAAACTGCTCACTAGTTTCTCATTGTTGCTCTTGCATGGACTTTCTCAAACCACCAGTAGAACTGCAGGCCAGATGTAATCACAGTTTGTGCTCAAACTGAGATTGTTGTGGGTATCTGATCTGTCCTACTTAGTTGTGGATTTATGCTCAATAATGTTGTGAGATGCATGGTCATGCTTCTACTTCAAATGCAGTATCGTTCTTGTCAGCCTATTTTTTGCTCTTCCAATGTATCATATAACCACATTCTACCTTTTCCAATGCGGCCACCATCAAGTCCATGCTATTTTCTCATCAGCAGATTGGTATAGAGTAACCATGAATATTGTTGATAGATAAACAAGTAATTGATTTCTATCTAGTAAACTGTAATTGATCCTGGAATGGTGGCTGGTGTTAGTTGCAACTATTTTAATCAGATAGCATATCTTATCTGTGCTTCAGCTTGTCGATTACTTCGCATCTGCTTTTGCTTCTTTTTTCCTTCCCTGTTTGTGCACTATTGTATTGTTATAGTCATGCTCTCTGTTCAACAACTTATATGTCTCACTGTGAACCTATTTTGTGAATTTTTCTTGCAGGGTGTTTTGGTTTTTCTTGCTGCTAAGTCTCAACTAATAAAGGACACTACAGAAGCTGCAGAATTTCAAAATTTTATAATCTGTGTTGAGATGCTTATTGCGGCTATTGGGCATCTTTACGCCTTTCCTTACAAAGAGTACTCTGGTGCAAATATTGGCGCAAATCATGGATTTACTGCTAGTCTTGCCCATGCCTTGAAATTGAATGACTTTTATCATGATACAGTACACCAGGTAATAGGTTGCAGATTAATCTATCCACTAAGCTTGACGCCTTCATACAAGTTGAACTCATGTTTTCCTACTACAAGTATTCTCACAATCTGCATCTTTGATTTGTACAGTTTGCACCTACCTATCATGACTATGTTCTCTACAATCCTAGAGAGAGTGAGGACGGAGCAAGGAAGTACAGGGCACGGACATTTGTCCCGACTGGCCTTGAAATGGATACAGTTAGAAGAAGCCAAAGCACCTGCGGGAACAAGTTGGAAGATGTACAGCTTAGTCTATCATCTTCAGGCAGTAGAACTCCAGAAAATACAGATGCTGCACAAGATACTGTAAAATTAGAGGCCGTGGAGGCTTTGCTGCTGATGGATGAGTCAATGCCATCAAATGCTGCATCTGTGCCTTTCGATCTTTCACTTGTTGACATAGACATGTCTAACTACCCATCAGAGGTGCCTGCAGCTAATGAATCTGAAACAAGGTGACGGTTATGGTCTATACAGCATATGTGCCATCTGTATCTTCCATTCTTTTCCTAACAGAAAAAAAAAAAAAATGTCCCTCTTTCTCTAGAATTTGACATTAGGATTTGTACATAAAGTTGTTGAAGGCATGTTTGTCACATTTTGCGTATAATTAATCGTTTTCTCTGCCTTTCGATGATGTCTTCTTGTACATGCGGAGGTCTTTGAATTGTTTCGAAACTAAGCTAATTCAGTTATTTTTGCTTCTTATCGATTGATATTCTTGCTCGTTTGTTATGTAAAAACATTTGTATTTGTGAAAGCTGAGATGAATGTATCATTTTCCGTATTCGTTTAGTGCTGGATTTTGCGTACTACTTTTAAGGGGTAGTAGAGTATTTTTTTGCACGAGTGTATTCCAGTTGATGAAAAAAGAAACGGAGTGATATGTTTAGAGTGATGCTATATGGTTATAATTTTAAGGCAAAAATGCATATAAATACATAAACTTTGCTTAAAATTTATTTTTCACACGAACTTTCAATTTTTTCTGTAAATACACAAACTTTGGTTTGTGTTCAATTTTTCCCAAATTAAAAGTGACGTGGCATTTAGGTGGCACCCAAAATTATGCACGTATGCACACCGTCAACGTTGTATGCAAAATAAAATTTTAATTCAAAATATATATTATTATAGTAATTTTACAATTTATAAAAATTATAAATAAATAAATAAATAATGTTTAAATTTCTAGAAACAACGTCAGACACGTTGTGCGCGATGGCACTGTGGTGCTACTCCGGACGAGTGTGCGTGATATCGTTGTGCAGTCCGCAATGACATTGCGAAGTGGGACAATGTTGGCGGTTGTCGAGAGAGAGAGAGAGAGAGGAAGAGAACGGAAGTCACCGGGAATTGAGGGTAGAAGGTGAAAGATGGTGAGAAATTTTGGGGCTTTCTAAGAGAAATTGATAATTGGAAATTTTCGAAAACAAAGGAAAATTGGAGGCGGCGCCGGCAAGTCGCAGTGCCGGCGGCAGAGGAAGAAGATGGAAGGGGGCCTGTGTCGGTTTTCTGGCGTTGTTTCTAGAATTTTAAACATTTTTTAAAAAAAAAAAATTGTAAAATTACTATAATGATATATATTTTGAATTTAAATTTTATTTTGCATACGATGTTGACGGTGTGCATACGTGTATAATTTCGGGTGCCACGTAGGTGCCACATCACTTTTAATTTGGGGAAAATTGTAAAGTATGGAAAAATTGAACACAACCCAAAGTTTGTGTATTTACAGAAAAAATTGAAAGTTCATGTGAAAAATGGATTTCAAGCAAAGTTCATGTATTTATATGCATTTTTGCCTAATTTTAAATCTTTTTTTAACATGTACTTCTTCCTTCCGTCCTTTTATAGATGTTACATTTCTTTTAGAGCATGTGAATTAAGAAATGGTGAATTTGTGTGTTAAAGTGAAAAATGTATGTGCAAAAAGTGATTTTCCTTTATTAATTTTTTTACTAAATAAGGAAACGTAACGTTTTTCGCATGACCTACCAAAAAGGAATACGTAACGTCTATAAAGGGACGGTAATTTGTGTATCTATACCAATTATTTTTAGACTATGAGTGATATAATTTATGTATTTTCAACAAATTAAACAATTTTTTTTTTTTATGGATACTAGTATTAATAATGAGAACTAGGAACCAATCACAACCTTCCATCTAAAACTAATTAATGGATCAATTCATATGAACACTAATTAATGGATGATATTTGATCTTAACAAATAAAATGAGGATGCTACTTTTCAATTTTTTATGCTTATAAGGGCATTTTAGTAAGCTTTGATTTGAGGAGATCCCACCAAATCTGATAATTAAGGAATTAACACCCATATTCTCTCCAAATATTTAGCACAATATTTTTTCTTAAATTAGTATGTTTTAAATGTCACTTTTTTAATACAATTCCGACGTTTTTTTTTATATATATATTCCTACAATTTTTATTGCTTAATTAGGTTTCATCAATTTATACTCTCTCCGTCCACCTATTTCTGACACATTTGCTTTTGACTTTTTCCGGCATGCGTTTCCACCGAGACGTAGTACGGGTTTTACGATATAATTTTGAAATATTATTTCTTTTACGGGATACTACGTAGTGTCGGGATAGCCCGTAAAAAAAATAATATTTCAAAATTATATCGTAAAACCTGTACTACGTCTCGGTGGAAACGCATGCCGGAAAAAGTCAAAAAGCAAATGTGTCAGAAATAGGTGTCAAAAAGCAAATGGTTAATAAGCAGCCTAACAAGCATGAAAATTATGAAGATTGTCCTGCTTAATTATGAAGATTGTGTTGCTTGTTTATATCAAACAACTCGTAATGGTAATTCGATAACTGTACTTTCATTCATAATACAAATCATCATGTCTAGTTTCCTTGAGCACGAGAAGCATATATGCATATATTGTTGCTTTTTTTTTTTTTTTTGCTTATTATCAATTTTAAAATTACAAAATTATATATATATATATATATATATATATATATATATATATATAGGGAAGAGATCAAATAAAAAGCCCAACTTTAGTAAGAAATAAGAAGTAATCAGAGGCGTCCATATTTGATGATCGATGGTTAATATTCATTTTACTTCCGTTAGAATATCTAGTCCAATTTTATAGTGTAGAGGGCTAATTTCGTATTTTTCTTTATAGATTTGACGGTTACATGCTATAATCAAGGAATCACGTGTTGATTATAATTTCCAAAAATCATTAATTAATATACATTCTCACATGAAACATTTTCTCTTACCTTTTGATTTCCCATAATTCTAATGTATTTTCGCCAGAGTTACTTGTTTTTCTAATTTTTTCCCTAGTTTGCTGTTAGTGGTTAAGTTTGAGTAAATAAGATATTCTATTTTTATTTTTTTCTATAGTATCCCACTAGTCTCGATTGTTATATTAATGCATTTTATTTTACTAAATAATGCATTTCATGCAGCTAATTAATGCATAATTTACGTACAATAGAGATATAATGCATAATTTTGGTTTTAGTAATGTAAATGTCGAGATGATTTGGTGCCTAATATGGATGTATGTGTTATAAGTGCATTATAAAAAGTTTTTTGGATTAGATTATGCATAATATCGAATTGAGGTCTTCTGTTGTCAAATTGTATTACATACTCTATTGTATTTGTAAATAATTGAAGCGTGTCAAATCCTAGGGTTAAGAAATTTCAAATGGTTAGGGTATATATTTTCTCAACATAAATTTTAAATTCGAATCTTTAATTATGCATGTAAATTATCTACAAATGCAATAGATGATGCAACACATTTGAAACTTCACAACAAACCATATATATGCATTATCATATCATGATCGATTAAGATTCATACGATTTAATACATATTGCATTACTTTCATTTTATAATGCATCCTAAAATGGAGAATCATGCATAATATTACACGTCATTATGCATCTTGCTTTATTTTGTAAAGCTGAAATTTTCAAATTATCATGTTCTGGTATAATGCATTACATTTTGTGGGATAGTGCATTATATTGTAAATATAATTTGGTATAATGCATCAATGACAACCGGATTTGTTGTTGCTATTGAAATGGTAAGTTTTTCTTTTATTTCACTAATTTACCCTCAAATTGATTAGACATCATTGCATTCACATAAACTCGATCTAGGTGATTTCTTTAGAATTTAATCTAGACCATAGATTTTGATGTAATCAAGGGACTACAATATTTCTCATTTCCTACTTAAAGTCTATTTTGTATGTGATCTCATCCCTATATATATATATATATATATATATATATATATATATATATATATATATATATATATATATATATTTTAAATATTGTTTTTATCTCTTTAGAAATTGTAGATTTGCCTAGGTTTATTTTGTTGCAATTTGTTATTTTATATTTAAATTATGATTAATTGTTTTGTATTGCTTTATGAATTGGAGAGTTGCTTATTTTTTTACACTCCATTTGTTGTTTTTCTTATAGTTTTATTAAAATTAAAAAAAAAAAAAAAAACATGAAAAAATTACAGTCCAAGAATATAATACAAGTCAAGCAAATTAAGCACACTAAGATTAAAAACTAAACCCTGTCGGGAAAAATTAAACCCTAAAGGGAAATAGGAAACCTAGGGTTTAGGATTTTCCCCTACGGTTTAGTTTTCTCTGACATGATTTAGTTTCAATCACATGGTTAGTTTTTCCTGTTCTTAAATAATTACTATACCATGCTTATATAATTACTATACGATGCTTAAATATTTATTAAATAGGATATCAAAATAAATATATGTTAATATTATGAGTATTTTTTTATACGTTAAGGTGTATTTGATGCTTAAATAGTTATTATAGGATGCTTAAAAAATTATTAATCGACGCTCAAAAGAAAAACATGTGTTAATATTATAAATATAACAGTAAATTGTATTAACGCTTAAATAGTTATTATAAGATAATTAAATGGTAAACCTTATATTTTCAATCTTTATTAAAATGAGAAATTATAAAGCAAATGGTGAAAGAAGGAAAAAATAATCAAAACTTGTAAAAGAATGGGGAAAAAAACGAAGAAGATGAATGGACGAGTGGGGGAGAGAGAAATGTTGGGAATTCACGTTGGAGGTGGTTTCAAATGAGAAAGAGAAAATAATTATATCCCACAATTTTAGGAGTGTATAATTAGTTGACCTTATTACCCCTATATTACCGTATTTAGCATAAAAGTCTTAATTAAAATGACCAAATCTTAACCGTTCCTCTATTTAATCTAAGGGTGGGGATTGGTTCCTAGTTCTCATTATTTAAAAGGGTTCTCATATGATCTATTCTCTCTCTCTCTCTCTCTCTCTCTCTCTCTCTCTATATATATATATATATATATATATATATATATATAGGGGAGGGTTATTATGGATACTAGTATTAATAATGAGAACTAGGAACCAATCACAACCTTCCATCCAAAACTAATCAATGGATGAGATTTAATCTTAACAATAAAATGAGGCTGCTACTTTTCAATTTTTGATGCTTATAAGGGCATTTTAGGAAGCTCTGATTGGAGGAGATCCCACCAAATCCGATAATTAAGGAATTAACGCTCATATTCTCTCTAAATATATAACACCATATTTTTTCCTAAATTATATGAATTAAACGTCTCTTTTAATACAATTCAGGCGTCCTCTTTTTATATATACATATATATTCCTACAATTTTTATTGCTTAATTAGCTTTCATCAATTCTTATTATAAAATGAACAACTAAATAAGCTAAATATTAAAGGTAAATAAGCAGCCTAATAAGCATATATATTTCTACAATTTTTATTGCTTAATTAGCTTTCATCAATTCTTATTACAAAATGAATACCTAAATAAGCTAAATATTAATGGTAAATAAGCAGCATAATAAGCATAAAAATTATGAAAATTGTGCTGCTTAATTACAATGGCAGAAAACGCGAAGAAAAATAAAACGCAGAAAGGAGAAAATAAGATCTGCAGAAAACGCAGAAAAGAGAAAATAAGATTTGCAGAATCACGGTAATACATGAGTAAGAGAGAGAATAATTAATAATACCTTAAATTTAGGAACAATAAAAAGCAAATTACCCTAATATCCTTATTCAATTTAAAAGCTGCCATATATTTTTAATTTGAACTACAAATCTTGACCATTGATCAATAAAAACTGATGGTTGAGATTGGTTCCTAGTTCTCATTATTTAAAAGGGTTCTCATATGATCTATTCTCTCTCTCTCTCTCTCTCTCTCTATATATATATATATATATATATAGCGGAGAGATCACATACAAAAGACAGTATCTGTAAGAAATGAGAAATGATCTGGACCATTGATCTGTGTGATCTACGGTGTAGATTAACTGGTGCATTATGATTTTACTAAAATGCATTATGATTGTATAGATAATGCATTATAATGCATTGTGCATTATAATTATGTGCATCATGCATTATAATTATATGCATAAAATGCATCATTTTTTATTTTTTACGATAATTCTATTTTGTACAGGATCTCACCCCTATATATATATATATATATATATATATATATATATATAGGTGGGGGATCAAATGAGATCTCTATACTTAAGTAGTAACTAAGATCCAATCCTAGCCTTTCATTATATTAGATCTACGGTTTGCATATAATCACGTTTCCTATTATTTATTTTTCATTTTCATGTTTAAAGGTTAATCTGGTAATTTCATTTTATATATCTCTAACTGCCTCACCCATTAATTACGGAATTAGGATTAATCATTCTCTCTCCTCGTTCTATTATTCCAACTTCATTTATTTTGGTTAAGAGAGTGAAATCATTGCAGACATTTTAGTGACTAAAGATTTTTATCAATCCTTCATCAAACATAAAAAAATGAGATACACGTACAAAAAAAAAAAAAAAAAAAAAAAAAATAATAATAATAATAATAATAATAATAATAATAATAATAATAATAATAATAAATAAGTAGCAAATTCAGAAAAATAAAATAAAATATATATAAGCTATGCAATTAGAAAACTTAAGCATTAGAATATACTAATTAAGCATTTTAGAGACTAGGGTAATTAAGCATTGTCGTCCAAATAAGTATTTCTTAAATTAAGAATATACTAATTAAGCATTTTAGAGACTAGGGTAATTTAGAATATACTAATTATTAATTAAGCATTTAGAATATACTCCCTCCGTCCTTTTCAAGTTGAGTCATTTCTTTTTGCAGTTTTTCGGCACGCTTTTCCACGCTCTTAGATCACGAATTTTAAGATGTAATTTTCTAAAAATAATTCTTTTACGGGATACTACAAGTATTGTAGTATCCCGTAAAAGAAAATTTTCTTCAAAAATCCATTTTAAAATTCATCATCTAGAGGCGTGGAAAAGCGTGCCAAAAAATTGCAAAAAGAAATGACTCAACTTGAAAGGGACAGAGGGAGTACTAATTAAGCATTGTCGTCCAAATAAGTATTTCTTAAATTCAGATTTACAAAAAGGGTAACTTACAATAAGCATTTAGAGACTAAGCATGTCAAAATAAGCATCAAATTTAGGTAAATTAAGCATTTTGAGCTTGTAAATTAAGCAACAAATTATAGCAAAATAAGTCAGCAGCAAAATAAGCTATTAATTGGGAAACTTAAGCATTTGGTTTACACAAATTGAGCATTGAAATAAATCAAGTATTATTTTGATCAACAATTAAACCATGTAAAAAGCAAAAGAAATACGTAAATTTGAAAAATGAATTTCGGTAAATTTATTTCTAATTTACAGTAAAATACGAAAATTAGATTTGTTATGCATATTCACCGATTTACCCTTACGTTAATAACGTCTATGACTAATTAGTTGTCACAATATGTGAATTGATTAAATCTGGAACGTCCAAATCTAATAGATTAACGGTTTAAATTAGATCCTAGTTACTACCTAAGGGACGGTTCCCATTGGAACCGCTCCCTATATATATATATATATATATATATATATATATATATATATATATAGAGAGAGAGAGAGAGAGAGAGAGAGAGAGAGAGAGAGAGAGAGAGAGAGAAGTGATATGCTAGTCACCTTCGTGTGCACCTTAGTGTTCGACATTATTTTGTTCGATTTTTTCAATTGTAATATATTCTAATACCTTATAAATTAATATTGAAATAATTAGATAAAAAAGTATAATTATCATAGCTCGATTTATATATATATATATATATATATATATATATATATATATATATATATATATATATATATATATATATAGGGATGAGATCCTGTAAAAAATCATTCTTGGATAAAAAATAAGAAATATCATAGACTGTTGATTCTTCAATCATGGGCGGCTCAGATTTGATTTAAAATTCAGTAGATTTTAATGTGGACGTTGACTTCCTATGTTATGAGGGTAAAATTGAACTAAAAAAGAAATTCATTTCATTGCACTGCATTGCACCATGAATCGGCGGAATTCATGGGATTAAGATGACACAAAAATTAAATAATTTCATGTATATGAATATCGTGTACCAATTAATGATAATTCACTACTAATTATGTAGTATAATATTTTCGATATAATTTTTGTAATGCATTTTATATTCCAAATCAAAATGTATATTGCATTATACGTCATGGGATTATTTTCGATGATGCATTATTAACTTGCATATAATGCATTATAAGCTATGAAAATGCATTATAAATAATTAATTAATGCATTACAATTATTTAATTATTGCATTATAGGAGTAGTAATTATTTGCATATAAGCAATTCACATTATTTTTAACTAACTTAATTATTCATACTTCGCCACAAATTAAGTAATGAATATAGGAAAAAATTAAGTACATTTAATTTAATTTTAGAGTGATGCTATTCGGCCATAATGTGGCCGGCCATAATTTAACTTGTTTTATTTTTTATAATATCAAATAATTTATATATTTATGCCAAACTTTTTTAAATTATAAAATACTCAAAAAGTGATACTCCGTATTTTTTACGTATTTTTTAAAATTAATCCTTTAATTATTTGATAATTTTTACCATTTTAAAGTATTTTTTTACCTTTTTTACCTAAAAAATGAAAAAATATGTAATTTTTGGGGAAAAAATATTTTTAAATTAAAATATGAAATTAATAAATTATTGTTATCATTTACAATTTTTAAAATTACAAAAAATATGAAAAATATTGTTGTGTGGCCGGCCACATTATGGCCAAATAACATTATTGTTAATTTTATTTTTTGAAAAGTCAAAAAAATTTACTTATCAAAACGGAGTACAAGGGGTACTCAAAACCCTCACAAAGATCCATCACAACTCAATACAAGACATGGACTCAAAGCAAAACCGACGGGCAATACAAAAACTAATTTAAATTGATATCTGAAAAACTTAATTTTATTGCTTTCGATAGTTATTATCAAAATAATGATTACTAAAATCTGAATTAAAGAAAAGAAACTAAAATTTCCTTAAAAAAAATAAATCGGCATAATGCTCTATAGATTCCCCCATAATGCATTTTTTAATTTACTATAATGCAGTTAAATGTACATTTTAAGATATGTGATTTGTTGAACAATTTAATAAATTAACTAATTCACCATCAAACATGGAGTTAGAAAAATAAATAAACCGAAGAGCTTCTAATTGGTAAACGAAAATAAGAAAGAGAGAATAAAATATATATTTTAAATATGATAGCAGAAAAATAATTTCAAATCAAATCCCATCAATTTAAGGGACTTTTACATTTATAGCCCTTCGTCAATGTGAAAGCAAAGATGTAACTGAATTTTTTTTTTTAAATTACAAACCGTCGATCAAATAAGATGTACGTTCAGGATTGTTTCTTACTTCTTACTCAACATGTCTTTTTTATTTGATCTCTCCTCTATATATATATATATATATATATATATATATATATAATTATTGGAGAGAAGAATATTTTTAAATTCAAATTTAAAAGTAATTAGGAATAATCTCTTAATAGTATATAATCATTGATTATAATTATTAATTTATAAAATTTAAAGTTATATAATAAAAATGAGTCATTATATTTTGGACGAGCAGTGATAGTATAACGCAATATGCCTAGAGATTAGAAAATAATGTCGATCAATTATACAGGAAATGACATTTTGTACGGCTAATATTTGATACAACTCCGGTCCAAGCTTATTGACTCATTTGCTTTATACACGGGAATTAAGACGAAAATGTTTAGTGTATAAAGTGTATTTTGTAGGTAATGTAATGTAGTTTATGTATTTAGACATATTTTAGAAACAGAGCATCATAGATGCATAAAAACATGTTCTTGTCTGATCTTAAATGAAAGATCGTATCAAGACCTTTAATTTGATATAAAAATCATAAAAATCCGATAACAAACGAGCAAGTTATAATAATTTAAACTTTCAAAATTTAAATTATATTGAACTACGTGCAGAAAAATGAGTGAATGAGATTTAAGTATGGAATGTTAAGTGTAATAACGGGTTTACTAATTGTATTGATTATACTCTAATTATTTCTAAAAAGGAAATGAGTCAATATGTGTGGGACGTCCCAAAAAGGAAAATGAGTCAATAAGCTGGGACCGGAGTGGTACATGGCTATACTACTTTTGAAATTTAGAAATTCCCCTGAATAATATATAGCTATTTCATTACATATACTCCTTCATTCCCATTGATAAAGAGACATTCTCCTTTTCGAGATGTCTTACTGATATAGGGAACCTACCCAAAATAAAAAATTATAACCCAATACCCACTATCTATCACTTTAACACAATATCATCACTTTCGTCTTAATTCCGTACTGAACCAAAAGGTCCTTATCCCAGTGGGACGGAGGGAGTAATATAATAGCAAACCGAGCAGCAACAGCACCAGGATCCAAAATTCATCAAATCAAATGAGCAGTAAAGTATATTTACATCAAGATTCTAGACTACATTTTTCTTGATTTCAACAATACCCTCTTTGATCACGATATGAATAAATCTTAAACTCAATCCTATTCCTATCTATCAATATCAGAAATTAATACCGAGGGATTCCACCAAGACCACCTTTTGACGCAAATCCTTTCATAAAGAGCACATAGGAGTCCTTAAGCTTCCATTTTGAATGGAAAACCTTCTTCCCATTCTTGATCACTGCCCGACTCTTTCTGGCCTTGCTTAAGTCTGTACGAAGCTTTATTATCGCCTCGTTTTCCTCCCTACTCGTCTCGTCACTTTCCTCCTTGATCGTCTCGAGCTTCATATTCAGTATGTCCTGAATCTCCATTCTTGACTCGGTCCTTCTCAGGCTCTTCTTCAATCTGCTAGGCATCGCCCACCACATTCTTCCTCGACTTGATAAAAGCTCGTTCGGACTGAAGATGCACGTTTTAGTGTATATATATGCGAGGGCGGCCTTTACAGCGCATGAAAGGTGCACTTCTTCTCTGCAAGATATCTGATCATGAGCAGAATGGCATGAGGCTTATTTATAGCACGTCGTCGTTTTGACTTTTTGGGATGAAACAGGATTATGTGTATAGTTGGAAAAGGTAGCTGAAAGAGTGTGTGAAGGCCCATAGACTAATTCTTAACTTTAATCTTTTGCTCTTTACAACTTGACTCGATCATGCAGCCTTTTTTTTTTTTAATTAATTATTTGAAAAGTACCAATTCAACAATATTATCTACTAAATTAACGTGACATCACCCTGGGTTAGATAACCTGTTTTGCTTTAAAAATTTGGCTTGTTGCAAAATTAATGATTCCTCGAAATTTAATTTGTTACTTTTGCGTCAATAGTTTAAGTTATTAATTATTGAGGAAGCAATTAAGAGGTTTATTCAATACATGGAGAGAGTTTTGTAAAAAAAAAAAAAATATGGCATAAGAAATATGAATAGATCGAGAACCATTAATCTTTGTATAATGCACTGACTCTAATTGAAAATTCAGTATACCGTCCATACCGTACCGAAAAAATATTGAAAATACCATAATTAAGTTATACTGAGATTTTTGGTAAGGTATCATACCGTACCGTAAAACTACAGTAAGGTAAAGGTATGAACTTTCAAATACTGAGGTATACCGTCTCGTACTGTATACTGAAAATTTAATGTATATTATAATGTTCTAAAATTCTAATATATATTTCATCTTAAGTTTTAATATGATTTAAATGTTATTATAATATTACGATATCATTGATATTGTTTGATCGAACGTATTTTCGTAATGCAATAAATGTAACAAAGAATAAAACGACACGAAGGGATTTACGTGGTTCGATCTATTGGAATAGATCTACGTCCACAGGAGAAAGGGGGAGGATCTTTATTGATCGTATATGGAGAGAATACAATGAGTCTTAATAAATCCTCTAACTCTAATCTAGCCTCTATTTATATAAAAGTATTTAGAGTTTTACTCTAATAATGATTCCTTCAAGTATATCTCTTATTTTGTGATAAGCATCTGAGTCTTCTACGTTGACTGAACTGCTTCTCTTTGGCCGAACTGCGTGGGCCGAGCTTTGTTGTTGGGCCTATTTATATTGGGGCTAATGATTGGGCCTAGTAGTTGGGCCGTATCCTATCACACCCCCTCCAAAAAAGACGTAGAAGCGAGGATGTGGTGGTGGTGATGGCATAGCTGAGTTGAGGTTTCTGGATGTAGATGAAGTCGATTGCTCCATCAAAATTTAGATTATGACAAAATCGAATCGTAAGACCCACCGAAGCGGTTTTTTTGAAAAGGCGATCGTCTCGTCGAATTTTAGATTCCGACGAAGTCGAATCGTAAGACCCACCGAAGTGGTTTTTTTGAAAAGTCGATTGCCCCGTCGAATTTTAGATTCTGACGAAGTCGGATCGTAATTCCCACCGTAGTGGTTTTAGAGCAGTCAATTGCCCCGTCAAAATTTTGGATTCTTATGAAGTCGAATCGTAATTCCCACCATAGTGGTTTTAGAGAAGTCGATTGCCCCGTCAAAATTTAGATTATGACGAGGTCGAATCGTAAGACCCACCGAAGTGGTTTATATGGACTTTTGACGAAATCATGTTGTCTGTCCTGCCGAAGTGGCTTATATGGACTTATCCTCGTTTAAAAACAAGGGTTCTTAGATTCCTTATTTGCCGAGATGTGTCGGTAGGGGTGGTCCCCTTAGGTTTCTGGTTTGCCGAGACATATCAGTAGGGGTGGTCCCCTTAGGCATTGGTTTCCCGAAGTGTATCGGTAGGGGTGGTGAAGGAACCGGATCGGTGAAGATCGGTTCGTCCCCGAGGATCTATTTCGGTTATCTAAGTTGTCGAATAATCCTATCATGCTCCTATGAATTAAATGCCGAGCATAGGTTGTTCAGATCGATTTACCTTAGGATCGAAGAGAACTCGCGAATAGATCTTCTGATCTGCATCCCTGCTCGATTCTGACGTTGGATGGACAACGAACCTCGAAATCAGCCACGAAAAGGGATCCCCGTCGTTTAGTGCTCAACGCCGGCGTCGCCTCTATCTCTCTCAAACCCTAACCTCTTTTTTCTCGTGGAATATTTAGAGTGCACTCGTAATTCCTAAAACTTAGGTCAATGAGACCTTGAGGGGGTATTTATAGGAGAGACCAAGTGAGACTTGGGCTTAAGTTGCAGGCCGGGCCTGCAACTTATGGACTAGGCGTCCATGAGCTGGATTGGCGCCCAGACTTGGCCCAATTCCATGACGGCCCACTTATTCCTTATACTGTTGATCTATTGAGCTTTTTGGGCCAGATCTATAGAGATCTACTAGCTGGTAAAACCGAGGCCTCCCAATGGCTAAATTCTCCATACTCAGTCCAGAGTATAATTTAGTCCATAAGTACTAAAACATTTCACTAGAGTAATAGTACTGAATTACTTGTTTTACCCTTGTTGAGTTTAGGGCTAGTATTAGACTTAGCGACCCCCGTATTTAAGATATCCCACATCCGTTGATTAACTTAAAGCTTCTGACTGCTTATGTTATTCAACTTCTTTTATCATTCCTAAGTAGTACCATTCATTCCTTATTCATCATACCGGAACTTAATCCACCTGCAGGGTTTGGTATGATAATCCTTAATGAATTCCTCAGGGGATGTGATCAACCTGTTCTACCAGGATACGAAGCTCTGTTGCAGTTGCACTAAGAGTCGTACTAGTCGTAGTTGCTTCCCAAGATACGGAGCATATTGAGTTACAGATCCTCTGAATTCTCACCCATGGTAAGTCAAAGAAACAGCCAACAACTATACACCCTTAGGACTCAACTAGAGTTAAGGTTCATCTTAAGTCACCGAGGTCTCGATTCTTTCTACATAGGTCAGAATAGAAGAATTCACCTCACTGTGATCCTATCAGTACACGCACGTACTAGTATAGACAAGTAGCCAAGACAAGCTACTTATGCAGCCTATACTACAACCTAAACCGACAATTATATCCAGAACTGTCTTGACTGTGATACCCTTTTATATCTCTAGAGAAACCGGCAACTATGGTCTTCCGTAATCTACAACACACCATAAAGCCTATAACTTTGAGATAATGGATAGATGTTTGATGCATGGATAACAATTAATACTTAATCAGATAAGAGATTGTAAGTGGTTATGGACAACACATGCATACAAGCTAAAAGGTCTGCTTTCTAGTACAAATCCATCAGGTGGTCCCCTTGCGCGCGATGTATTATACCCGAGATATATTTTATATCTCAAGGGTATCACACTACCTTCGTCAGAGTAGTGTGGCTAAAGAAGAGGTGGTACGCATAGGTAGTAGAATATGCGAGACCGGACTGGCTCGAGAAAGACTTGACTCAAAAGACTTGATTCAAAATATGAACTCTCTAACCCTATGCATAATACCTCTTGAGATGAACAATGTCCCTAGCACGAGGTATGGGCTCCCCAGACATGTGGGTGAGTTTATATGACTTTTCCGAGGGCTTCTTGTACTCGGCATGGTGTTTCCCACGTGACTTAGAGCTTGCTGAGCTTGGCAGCTTTAGATTCCTTATTTATCGAGATGTTTCGATGGGGGTGGGCCTCTTTAGGCCGTCCTCGTTTAAAAACGAGGGTACCATTTCAATTAAAATTTAAAATAATAACTTACTTTGTGAGATGACTTCTTCGTCGTTCGAATCGAAAGGCCAGACATAATCGATCGAAATTTCTCTCAGATGTAATGGGGTAGTGGAGCTGTTGCTGCTCGTTTTGTATTTGTGAGATTGTAGAATTTCTAGAGAAAGAAGAAATTCTCGTTGTTCATATGAAGAAGAAGTAACTGTTCTATTCAAAGTAATAGTGAAGCTTACAACCAGTAACAGTACACTTCCTACTATTTATAGCTAGAAAACAAACTCAACAACCAACTAACAAAAACGTGCTAACGTTTTTGTAAAATAACAGCGACACAACCACAACCCTACGATTACAACTGAAGCAACGGCTACGATCTAATCTGCCTTTATTTACTAATCCACGTGTCATAACACGTGGACCAATAGGAAAATAATGAAATATTCAAACTTCTACCCGCCAACAACTTCTCCTCTCTTCACTTCAACTGCAGCTTCATTCTTCACAATAGTTGAAGCATCTCCAGCTTTCTTCTTCATAGCAGAATCTCCACACCCCCCTCAAGATGGAATTGGTGGATATCAACCAATCCCATCTTGGAAAGGAGAGATAGAAAACGAGGAGAAGCAAGAGACTTCGTGAAAAAATCCACCAACTGAGCTTGAGAAGAAGTGGCTACTGGAACCAAGAACCCTGCTGCATACTTCTCACGAACGACGTGACAATCGATTTCGATATGTTTCGTTCGTTCGTGGAAGTCGTTGTTCTTCATGATGTGAACTGCTGCCTCATTATCACAGTGTAGAGGTATGGGAAGAGCAGTAGGAATCTGGAAATCTCGAAAGAGAAAACTGAGCCAAACCAATTCACAACTGGTGATGCTCATGGCTCGATGCTCTGCTTCGGCCGAAGATGAGGCCACTGTTGTCTGCTTCTTGCATTTCCAAGAGAGCAATCCAGCACCCATGAAAACACAATAAACTGTCAACGATCGACGTGTGTCCACACACGTGCCCCAATCAGCATCGGAGAAGGCACGCAGTTTAAAATCACAGTGAGCTGAGTAGAAGACTCCAAGAGAAGGACACCCTTTCAAATAGCGTAATACATGCATTGCTGCATTCCAGTGAGTGGTGGTGGGTTTAGCCACAAATTGGCTCAGCTGCTGAGCTGCAAAAGTGATATCTGGGCGTGTTAAGTTCAGGTACAGCAGCTGTCCAACTACCCTTCTATAAGGGCCAGCATCATCTAAATAGGCCCCATCCTTCCGAGAAAGAACACACCCTGGGGAAAATGGTGTCTGTGCAGGTCTACACCCCATCAATCCTGCCGAAGCTACAATGTCCAACACATACTTTAGCTGATTCAAAGCAATTCCATCAGCACTCCTAGCTATTTCCATTTCCAGAAAATATCTAGCCTCTCCCAAATCTTTGATAGTAAAAATAGCATGTAGAAACTCCTTTAACTCAGTAATGAGAGCTAAAGAAGGCCCACACACTAAAACATCATCAACATATACGAGCAAACAAATCATAGAATCCCCTGTTCCTTTCACAAACAAACAATGGTCACTCTGTGATTGAACAAATCCAAACACCCTAAGTTGTTTGGTAAATTCCAAATTCCACTCACGGGAGGCTTGTTTAAGCCCATAAAGACTCTTCACAAGTTTACACACTTGCCCTGGTTTAGCTCCTTTAAACCCTTGAGGTACAGACATATATATATCATCCCTTAGAAAACCATGGAGAAAGGCATTGTTCACATCCAATTGATGAACATGCCAGTCTCTTGCAGCAGAAATAGCAAGCATAAAACGAACTGTAACCATCTTTGCAACTGGAGAAAATACCTCAGTGTAGTCTTCTCCATACTTCTGGTTGTAGCCTTTAGCTACCAACCGTGCCTTATATCTCTCTATTGTGCCATCTGGATTCAACTTCACTTTGTAAACCCACTTACTACCAATAGGCTTCTTTCCCTTGGACAAATCTGTAAGTATCCAAGTCTTGTTATCCATCAGTGCATCAAGTTCCTTCTGCATAGCCTCAACCCACTCCCCAGACTTAATAGCTTCATTATATGAAGTGGGCTCCTTCACCACTGAAATATTAAAGAGGAACTCTGTATATGGTGGAGATAGGACTGGAGAAACAATAAAAGGAAAAGTGGGAGGTGTCAAACTAATTGATGCAGGAGGAAGATTAAAAGTAAGGGTAGTAAAGTTGCAGACATAATCATTTAACCAAGAAGGGGGTTTTCGAATTCTACCCTCTCTTCCAGTAGGTGGTGGTGGAAGATCAGGCTCTACATCAACTAAGGTAGGAGATGATTCATCATCCTCCAGTTCCTCAACACAATCCTCAATGGAAGAATTGTTCTCATCCATATCTCCTACAGGGGAAAAGGATGTTTCATCATTATCTAAAGGAATGGTAACAATAGGTAATGAAGAATCAGTAGACACAGGGGTAGGCTCAATGGAAGAAGAGATGTCTTTGAAAGGATACTTATTGGGAAGAAATTTCACATCTCTTGAAACAAAGGGCTTATTGTGTTCTATATCATAGAGTAGAAATCCTTTAAAGGAAGCATCATAACCAAGAAATATAGATTTGATGCTCCTACTATCAAACTTACCTCTTGAAGGAGATAAGTCCACTGCATATGCCAAACATCCAAAAGGCCTCAACCTTGAGTAATCTGCTTTCTGCAAAAACAACACCTCATATGGTGAACTCCAATCCAACACCCTGCTAGGTGTTCTGTTATGTAACCAAGCTGCCATAAGCAAAGAATATGGCCAAAATCGTATGGGTAACCCACTTGAGAACATAAGAGCTCTAGCAATATCCATCAAACTTCTATGCCTCCTCTCTACAACACCATTTTGTTGTGGTGTGTAAGGACATGATCTCTGATGCAAGATACCATGTTGACCAAACAATTCCTGAACTCTCTTATTCACAAATTCACTTCCATTATCACTCCTTACCCTCTGTACAACCTTGTGGAACTGAGTTTTCACCATCATGACATAATCTCTGAGTATACCTGCCACCTGCTCCTTGCTGTGTAATATATAAACCCATACCATTCTACTATAATCTTCCACTATGGTCAGCATATACTTGACTAAGCAAACGTTTTCTTCTGAGTATGGCCCCCAAATGTCCACATGGATCAACTCAAATGAACCCTCTGTTCTCCTATTAAGAATGGGAAAATTATCTCTGGATTGCTTTGCCTGTACACACACCTCACAATCTCTGATGATATGTTCCATATCCTTTTCTTGACCCTCACTTAAGACCCTCATGTGCTTCATGGTCTTGAGTGATGGATGCCCCATATACACATGCCACTCTACCAGAGATAACTCACTGATATTAGTGGAATACACTGCATGAATTTCAACTGCAGGCTGCATAACATACAGACTCTTCTCCATTTTTCCAACTCCAAGTATCTTATCAGTATTCTCCTGCTGGAAAACACAATGAGAAGTGTAGAAAACACATCTAATCCCACAATCCTGAACAAGCCTAGCCACTGATAATAGATTATGTGTAAATCCTGGAATGTACAGGACATTAATAAGAGCAATATCCTCAGTAAGCTTGACTGTCCCTGCTGTTCCTACCTCAATTGTAGTTCCATCTGGTAACCCCACTTCAATCTGCTTGTCTAACTTGTAGGTTGTATGCATCTGATCCAATGTGCAACATATGTGCACACTGGCTCCAGAGTCTATTACCCACATAGATCTCTCAATTTCATCAATTACACTAAAAGCATAGTGTCCTTCAAAAGGTGATTCTCTGACCTGAGCATTAGTCACCAGATTAACATCTGTTTTGGTTGGAGTACTACCATGTTGTTGAAGATAGCTTCCCACATATTTAGCTATCTCTGCCTGTATCATCTTAGATAGATCTGTTGCTCCATCCTTCTGCTCCTTCTGATCAAAACTTGAGTGTGAAGAGACAGTACTCTCTTCCTCACTCTCTACCATGTTAACTCTTCCACTCATCCTGTTCTCCTTAAGCTTTTCTTGTACCACTCAGGTACACCATGAAGCTTAAAACATTCATCTGCTTCATGGCCTGAAGCCATACAGTGACTACATTTCAACTTCTTCTTCTGCTCTTTAGTTAGCCTCTTCTTAAACTGACCTCCTTTGCTCCCAGTAGATGGACTAACTTTGACCAACATTCATACTCATCACATACCTATTCTCTGTACCATTGTTCATCATCTTTCTGTCCTCTACCTGAACAATAAGAGAGTATGCCCTATCCAAATCTGGTAATGGATCAAGCATCATAATCTGATCTATGACAGACTCATAATTCTCATTTAATCCTTCCAAAAACTTCATCAAACGTTGTTGCTCCTCTCTCACATTAGCTGCTCTCCTAGCATTACACAAACAATCTAATGGAGGTAATACAACATCTAGTTCATCCCATAACGCAACCAGATTATTAAAATACTCCAATACACTCTGATTTCCTTGACTGTATTTGAGTATTTCCTTTTGCAATCTGTAAACCTTAGGTCCATTTCTACGACCAAAACGCAATGTAATTGCTTTCCACACACGTGCAGTATTTTCGATATGAGTAAAAGCATTCACAAATTCCTTCGATATCGAATTCACAATCCACGTAGATACCATAAACTCTACCTTAAGCCATTGCGTATAGTACCTAGACGTAGGTGGAGGTTGTGGCAAATTACCAGTTATGAAATCCAATTTTGTTCTTGCAGCTAAAGCTCTCCTAACTGACTTACTCCAGTTGATGAAATTCGTACCTGTTAATTGAGCTGAAACGAGCTGTATGCCGGGGTGATCCGACTGCGGAAGCGAGAGAATCTCTCTGATCTGAAACGCAGTAAAGCCTGGAGGCAGATCCTCACCTCCTCCATCATTGAACGGCGGATCTCCTCCATTTGGACCTCTTCCACCCGGTGGAACACCACAATAACGTCCATTCCGCAGATCTGCAAACGGATTTCCATTCTGCTGCAAATCTGGTTTCTCCTCATGCGTATCTTCATCACTAACATCCTCTTCAACCACTGGAGTTCCAGTCTCTTCTGCAGCTCGTGCACGCCAATCAACTCTCTGCTGCTTCACCATTTCGATAGCAAAACCCTAGGCTCTGGATACCATGTAGAATTTCTAGAGATTCTCGTTGTTCATATGAAGAAGAAGTAACTGTTCTATTCAAAGTAATAGTGAAGCTTACAACCAGTAACAGTACACTTCCTACTATTTATAGCTAGAAAACAAACTCAACAACCAACTAACAAAAACGTTTTTGTAAAATAACAGCGACACAACCACAACCCTACGATTACAACTGAAGCAACGACTACGATCTAATCTGCCTTTATTTACTAATCCACGTGTCATAACACGTGGACCAATAGGAAAATAACGAAATATTCAAACTTCTACCCGCCAACAGCTTCTCATCTCTTCACTTCAACTGCAGCTTCATTCTTCACAATAGTTGAAGCATCTCCAGCTTTCTTCTTCATAGCAGAATCTCCACAGAGATTCGCCAGCACCTCCTTCTTCAACGCAGAGTCGAGATGAGAGAGTTTCTCAGGCTGACGACGGGGTTCGGCGATGCTGCAGACGAGGTCATTGTCGAACTCGACGTCGTCTTTGTGGGCATCAAGGTAACCGTAGCGGATGGTGCAGCGGCAGATGCGGTACTTGCGGGGGCCGATGCGGTCGACGAGGAAGCGCTCCTCGCCGCGGACGTGCAGGATGAGGACGGACTTGACGCAGAGTAAGATGAGCCAGTCACGGTCGAGGGGAAAGGTGTCGGTGTTATCTTGAGATCGGAAAAACTTTAGATCTACGAGCTTTCATCCACCAAGTTCGGCACAAGTTGGAATGACCGGTATGAGATAGTTCTCGAATGGGGAGTCAAATATTTTATTGTTGCAACGCAATTATCTTGCAACACAGTAGTCAATAGCCATCCTCTGAAGAAAGCAAAAAAAAAAAAATCCTTCAATGAATGTGGAAGCAAATTGACTTCGCCACAAATTGACTTCACCGACATTCCATTTCGCGGCGAGGCTGATTTTGTTGAGCTTCTCCGACTTGAGCATCTCCGTGTCCGATCTCAGGCCTTGCGCGAATACGTCGGATACATGATTTTAAAGAGGTGTTATACCTCTTTACAACGCTTTTCACCATTTCGATCTTCTTCTCCTCACGCGACGGCGACGGAACCTGAGGTGAGTTCTCTTCACACTTCGTCCTCCAGTACCCCTGTCGCCTCCTCATTCGCCTCTCCGCTTTTCGTGCAACGGTTCCTTCCAAAATCCGGTAGAGGATCTCGAGCAAGTCCTTGATGTATCCGAATTCCGCAATCGGAGCCAAGTTTCCGGCGAGCATTTGAGGGTGGCGTTCATGCAGCCATGTAGCGGCGTGGTAAAACGCTTCTCTGTTGGATTTTCCGGTGCCGCGGACCCCTAGGAGATTAAAGATGGGCTTCAATGCCTTCAATGAGTATTGATCCCAGGCAAGCTGCAGTTGGGTTGATTCCCACGAATTCATCGTGATTGAATTGGAAATCGGATCGGTTTTAGTGTGTGCTTTGCCGTTTCTTCGAGAGAGGATTGATTGGTCGGCAAGGTGCCAACTACGGTGGTGGGCGGCGGGCGGTGGCTAGATAATGCAACTTGATCATGCAATTCTGCCGCTCTCTCTCTCTCTCTCTCTCTCTCTCTCTCTTTCTTTCTTTTTTTTTTCGTTACTTCACTCGCTCTTCAAGTCTTCACCAACGATAGAATCTTCACTCGGTATGGTCTCTTCTCATAAAGACTTCGTGTGTTCTTCGTCCAGCTATTGACGACAGCGGTGTTGGAGGTGACAGTGGTGTAGATTTTCTCATCATTTGAAGAACTGGACATTGTAGGTTTTGTGCTTGTCCCACTACCACGACGAAGTAGCTTTTTTGTGGGGAATCTCCATAGCTTTGCTTTTCCTTGTTTTGCTTCTCTGCCGACCGTTCCACCATCGCCATCGGTTCCATGAAATCGAGAAGCTGGATGACGACGCCGTGGACGATGTTGCTGAGAGAACTCCGGCAGATCGAGGGATAGTCGGAGAAGATGGACTCGCCGAGGATTGTAAGGAGGTTAATTTTTCGGCATCAGTCCGACGTCGGAGTTATCTTCTCCGAAAATTTGTAGATGCCGAATTGGATATAGATTGGGGCTCCGCTCGATGCCGTGTGGATGGTTTTCTTTGCTCAGTCGAGGCTATCACCTGCGAGCCCTTAGTGCTGATACATCAAGCTCCGCATCACGTGGCCTTGGAGATCTACGGTTTGGTTTGTGTTTGTGGATTAATGGATTCCACACAGTATGTAGAGGTGTCTCTTGTATATGTTGCTTAAAAACTTGCAGACCTCGGCAATATATTACGACGATGACTTTAGATTTCTGATGTACGGGCTCTGGTCGGAGAAATCAAGGAAGCTTTGTATGGTTCGATCTACTTCGATGAAAGCCATTGATGTTGGAGCAGTTCTCAAGCTCGAGTCCGACGACGAGGAGGAGAATCGTAGCAACAGATGAAGATCCCTCGTTTCACCGCCGCTGATCTCGAACTTCCGTCGCCGCCGCGCTCTTGAACAGATCCATCCCTTCCATCGCTCACTGCAGGTCTGCGTACAAACCGAGGCGTGTGGTTTCTTCGCCGTCGTGATTAGGTTTCGTATCGAACCTCGGAAGCAACTGAAGGCTCGACTGATTTGGGTTTCTTTGGATCTATTCCGATGAATGTTCTCCACGATGTGAGCTTTGATGACATCTTCGACCGCGTGAGCTGAATTCGCAACGCGAATCTCCAACGGATCCGGTTCGTTGCCGCCGGCAGCTAGGGAATCATATATAGCCTTCGAGGAATTCGCCGCTGCCATGTTCAACCTTCAAATAGCTCAGTTGACGAGGTCGATTAGATTTGAGGTGAGCGCGAATTCGGAATCGAGATTGTCGAACCATACTTCTCGGATCGTTAGTATCTCCTTTTCCCGCCGCCATAAATTGGAAGAATATGGCGAAGAGCGCGAAGATGATACAGTCGCGGCGGCGAGCGTTCTTGATCGTCTTTCCGTACTAGGATGCTGCTGACTTTGAGTTTGTGGGCTGCACGTTTGAACGGTGTAGACGAATAGATGATCCCTCATCAAACTTTTTGTTGACCGAAGACTTTGAATTGAGAGGATTTCTTCCTTTCGCTCCCTGCCCAAGTAATCCTTGATCCGATTGGTTTTGAGAAACTTTGGGTGTTTCTCCAATTCCGCGAGAAACTTTTTGGGCGATTGTACGTGAAAGTGCTAGTTTGTGCAAAACTAAAACGATCTTAATTCTGTTCTTAAATGCAATAACAGTAAAGCAATAAAGAACACAGAAAACTTGGTAACCCAGTTCGGTGATAACACACCTACGTCTGGGGGACAATATCCGAGAGATTCAATCCACTATAAGAAGTCAAGAGACTTACAGGACATTACACCACACCAAGGACTCCACCTTATGTCACCTATTCGTCTCGATTTCAACTCCCTTACAATGAGATCGAATACAACAACGAGATGAACTCGTTAAGTGATAAACACTAGAATGGTTCTAAGTTCTAGACTTAGATCAAACTGAACAAAGCCAGGGAAGCTTGTTCAGAACACACGCTCGCTCAAAACAAAACCTTGCAATACACACGTTGCAAGAACACCAAAAACTCACACACAAAATAATCAAGAGCGGCTGAGCGTGAATAGGATTTTCTTCAGTATATATACTCAGCGCAGGAAACCCTAGAAGATCTTCAAGCTGATCTTCTGTGCATGGAAACTTTCCATGCATGAAATATCTTCCAACTTCGAATATAACCATAATAATAATAATAATAATATATATATATATATATATATATATATATATATATATATATATATATATATATATATATTCTTGATACATGCTTTAATCCAATCAGCAAAGCAGCAGAAGACTTAAAAATAAAATGTCAACACAAATATGAAAGGCATGCAACCCATGCACTAATAATCTGCCCCTTTGGCATTTTCAAACTCAGCATAAAGTGCATGTATCAACACACATCAGAAGATCAGCTAAACAAGAGCAGATTGAAGTACTTTTTAGCAGAGAAGTACTTCATAGGCAGATCAGATCAGACACACATGCTCCCTCTCAAATCAATATCCATATCTTGATAAAAACAGTGGCAAGGAGCTCACCCACACTACCAAACTGTTCTCAAGATTCATAAACACCAAACAAATTTTGAAAAATGGTGGCAAGGAGCTCACCCACACTACCAAACCACTATCAAAATCACACGAACCACTGCCAGTAAAACAGAACAAACATAGCACCAAGCAGCAAATAACACTCTGTTACCCTAAACAGATCATAGCCATAGAAAACCATCACATGTCTGAACGACCAGCAGATATCATGCCTACCATACTATTACAGGACATGATATAAAGTCAAAATCCAACCAAATCCACCAGAATTCCAGAAATCCAAAATACCAACCTATTTACTATTACATCCCAGCAAATAGAATATCCAAGAGTATCCACATCCCAGCAAATAAGATAAATGAATGAGAGAGAGAAGAAGAAATAACATACATCTTCTGATGCTACTCCCCCTCACTTTATGCTGCCTGCCAAAGGGCTACTGTGTGGGCTTATTGGTGACATCTCCACCAGCATCTGCAGCATCATCAAGTTCTACTGTGCGCTCTACGTCCACAATGTGCTCAATTTCATCTTCATTAGCAGACATGAATACAGAGTCCTCACGAGCAGAATCAGTAGCAGCTACAGGCACCTCTCCACCAGTCTGCACAGCCGGCTCTTCATCATCAATGTGGATAGACTCATCCACCTCTTCAGAAACTTCATCAACAGGAGAAGCAGTAGCAGCTTTTTCAGCATTAGTTAATCCTGAAGGACCTGCAACATCTTCAACAGGAGGAACTCTGGTAGGGCCTGCAATGTTCTCTGCTGGAGGAGAAACAACATCTTCCTCAACATCTGGGAGAGCCTCAAGCATGTTCTGCACAAGCTGCCTTTGCAAGCTGATGTGCTTCATCATCTTGTGAAGAGACACTAACTGAGCCTTTAAGCCCTCTCTTTGCTTCTTGACAGAAGCAGCATCAAATACAGCCACAACCTTCTTTTTGGAGGATTTAGCAGCATTCTTCTTGGAGGTTTTAGATACTCCAGTCCTAGTATGTTTAGGAGCAGACTTCCTGGAGTATTTCTTGGAGAACCTTGCAGCAGGTCTTTCTTCATTTACAGACACATCAACATCTCCAGATGCAGCCTCCACATCCTCTTCATCAGACAACTCAACCTCTTCTTCAAAATCACTGTCCAAGTTGACTCCATGAACTGGCTTGAGCAACTTGGAGCTGAATCTCATGGCTTTAAGCTTCACATGCTTAGAGTCAGACCGTCTATAGAGGGCACACCCTGTGACTTCAGAATCCTTTCTATAAGGCCAGGAAAATACATCCTCTTCATCTTAACAATATACTTGATGAAGGAGCATATCTTTTCAAAGATCAGACATCCCATGTCTATATCCATGCCTTTACTTATTGCATAGAGAACGGTACCCTCTCTTCTGCTAACAGAATCCCTATGACAGGTGGGAGTCCAGTTCCTCACAGATATGCTATGAAGATTAGCATATTTAGAATCTAGCTTGATGGCCTGGTTGAGGTGCTGGTCATTTGGCCACTTTTGACCTTCCCATTTGTAAGAGTAGAGGCAACTTCATCATCAATCCAGATCCCACAAGGCATCTTCAAACACGGGCTCTCTTCCCAGAGCTCTTTCTATAACATCAGGGCTGAACTCAATCATTCTGCCTCTCATGAAGACTTTATGAAAGTCTGGAGATTTCTCATCAATAACATTATCACTCAGATTAGCATAGAATTCCCTGATCTATTCAGGGACATATGTGTGACCCCTCAACACAGCTTGCAGCAAGTTTGCTTCCTTCAACCATTCATAGATCTCCCCTCTATGAAGGTAATGCTCAGTGACGAACCTATCATTTAGAAAATCTCTATGCTGCAAGAATTCCCAGCGCATATACCCATATATTAACACATGAGTGTTGGGATCAAACTTTCCAACCATATCTGACTCAACATTATCCTCAGTATGTAAAGAATCAGCGGGAGATGGAATGTCATACCCATCTACAGGAGAGCTGCACAGGGCCTTTTTCTGTGCAGTTGTGAGCCTAGTTCGAGCTGCAGGAGCCTTCACTCTCCCTTTGCCCTTTGCAGCACTGGCGGTGGCCCCTTTTACAGCAGCAGGAGTAGGCCTTGCAGCCTTGATGGCATCGTCCAGTAGCTTTTGAACAGCAGCACGGGTATGTGCCCGAGAAGGAAAATCAACCATCTTCCCTTTTCCTTTAGCAGTTCTCTTAGCCTGCATCGCCTCATCTTCTTCATGATCTTGAAGGGGCTCCTCAGCACGAGCCTTACTCCTGTCGTCACCCTTCTTCTTATCACCTTTTACAGCAGTTCTCTTCTTCCCCTCAACAATTTTTACAGAGGAAGACTTCTTAGGGTTCGAGGATTTTCTCACATCTCTTGGTGCGAGCTGAATAAGTGGATCAACAACAAGAACACGCTTGCTTCGAACGCAACGTCCTCCTCTTTTATCATTCTCCCCATCACTGGAGAAGTCACCGAGTTTAGGGTCTATCTCACGAATCTTTTCTTCAGCAGTGGCAGCTCCACGCTTCCTCTTGGAGGAGTCAGTACCTCTCCTCTGGCTAGAGGCAAATAATGGACAGTATTTCTCACTCAAAGGATTTAGAGATGATTCACTCGAAGAGTTGTTTGAAGACATACTTGCAGTAGCAATGGATTTGAGCACACACAGAGTTGCAGGGAGAGAGCTAGGGTTACAAAGAAGAAGAGGAATGAGAGAAATAAACTCCCTCCTCAAAATATTTGAATAAATAACTGTCAGATTCCACTCACTGTCTAACAGTTGTTACCTGTTCACTAGAAATAGCCATACTTCAGTAGCCCATTTAAGTGCAAAAATTAAGAGCAGATGCTCTTTGTTCACTGTTCCAAGAACAAGAACCAATTTGCAACATTGCAAATTGCAACATAACCAGAATTCCAGAGAGATCATATCACCACCATAAATCTCCCAGATAATAATCAATTCATCATCTACCATAAGCACACAAGAAATCCAAGAAAACCAGAAATTAAAACTATGGTACATATATACACTAACCTTCAATAACTCAAGAACGGTTAGTCATAAAGTGCAGAGCCCAAGGGAGGCTCTCAAAAGCTCAAATCTAGCAGTATCAAGAGCTTTTGTGAAGATATCGACCAGCTGATGTTCTGTGTGAAAATGCTCAATCTTCAATGTACCCTCTTCAACCAGTTCTCTCAAATAATGGTATCTGACATCAATGTGCTTAGTCTTGGAGAACTGAACTGGATTCTTAGCTATGTGATAACACTCTCATTGTCACATAAAATGTGAATCACATCCTGCTTATAGCCATAATCAGCAAGCATTTTCTTCATCCACACAAACTGAGTGCAACAACTACTGGCTGCAATATATTCTGCCTCTGCAGTAGACAGAGAAATACCAACTTGCTTCTTGCTGAACCACGAAATAAGATTGCTTCCTAGATAGAAGCATCCACCTGAAGTGCTCTTCCTATCCACCAGAGAGTCAGCATAATCTGCATCACAATAACCATGCAGCTGAATAGAGGTGTTGTTTGAAAACCAAAGGCCAATATCAACTGTCCCTTTGATGTATTTGATGATGTTCTTGACATCATTCATATGGCTCTCCTTTGGATCAGCCTGGAATCTAGCACACATACCAACACTGTGACAGATATCAGGTCTGCTGGAAGTAAGATACAGCAGACTCAGACTCCCTATCATGCTTCTATAGAGAGTATGATCAACAGATGCACCTTCTGGATCTTTGTGCAGTTTCACTGAAGTACTCATGGGAGTCCTTTTAGGCTTAGCATTCTCCAGCCCAAATCTCTTAACCAAATTCCTAGCATAAGTGCTTCTTGGAACGGCTGCTTGAAAGCCGCCCCGACCCAGATCTTGGTTCTGTTGTGTCGATTCGATCGTGCACATAAGTTCATGCAAGGGCTCGAGTACATACCTTGTGATTATGAAGAACGTGCAATCTGAGTCGTGTCTGATCGATCTACGGTTCTGATCTTCTAGGATGTGATCCCACACCTTCAGATCTGAGACTTGGTGGACGTCTCGAGATCACTGGAACCTCGATCTCCCTCACTCAGTACCCGCGGCCGACTCTCTCTCTCGTCTAGGTTTCTGCGTGAAACTCTTTTTGACAACTCTAGAGAACTAGGGTTTAGATGAGATACTTGAGAGTATTTATATGGTACATAAATAAGGAGGTATGATTCCTTATTTATCTCTAACCATACCTTTGCCAATCCCACATTTATTCCTTTTCCATAACTTACAAATCTTATTCCTTTATTAATACAAAATTAATAAGGAATTAATCTGTTCAGTTATGCAACTGTATATCCGGAATTAATTCTAACGAATAGAATTTATTCTAATACCAGTAGAAGAATAAATAAATAAATATATACTAAATATATTTATATATGATATTTATCCCCATAAGATTTAATTAAATAAATCTTATCCTATTAGATTTAATCTTATCCGTGAATAACTAAATAATAAATAATTAGATTTAATCCCACAGGATATAAATCTTAATTAATTATATTTATTATCCATTCACTGGATATAAATCCAATATATATCATATACCGGGCCCGAGTACAATTATTGAGCCCATACTCAATAATACAATTTAGATCGATTCCCCGAGGTCTGTTTGGGCCATCCTAGAGATCGGATACCAGACAGAGTTGGGCCTTATCTAATTCGATATTTCCATGTCCACCCCTGAACATGTATCTCATTAGAACTATGATGCACTCCACTAAAGTGTCATAGCTGAATCACCGCTCTGTCCCAATTATGTAGATTGGGTTGGTATTTTGTTTAGTTCGACCCCCGTGTTTAAGACCTTCCATATCCGTTAATCAATTAGCGCTACCATGACTGCTCCTAATTGTTAACATCTATTCCTCAGGTAGTACCCGTTCACACCTTATTATATACCTGAACTTAATCAGCATGCATGACTTGGTATAATAATCCTTGTGAACTCCCTGAGGGGATAACGTCAGCCTACACTCACATAGGACACGGCTTATTGATAACACTTATTAGACATTGTTTCACCAAAAAGTGTTTGCAATAGAACAAAATCCTATCGTAGCACTAGCAAGTAAAAACCTAAGTCGAATCTCAAGGAAAACTTAACAGGGCAAACAACTGTGTAGTAAAAACAACCTAAACTAAGAAAGCAAGTAAATAGAATTTTTGGGTTTTTGGTTTTAAATCCTAGGCAAGAAAATAAATCAAAGCAATAAATCAAAACAAATAAATCTAATCTAGAAAGCTGGAAATTAATCTAAGAGTTAAACTAAAGAAAACAATAAATCTACCTAGGCAAAAATCGAAAGGAAAGCAATAAAGAAAGCAACGAAAGAAAAGAAAACGAATCTAGACATAATTAAACTAAATCTGAAAATCTGGAAATTAAATAAATAAATCTAACTCTAAGAACTTTGAAAACGAGAGAATTGAAAACGAAAGAAAAACGAATCTAAACTAGACTTTGAAAACCGAACGAACGAAATTAAACTAAGGAAATTAAACGAAGCAATAAAGAAATCGAATCTAGAACTAAAGCAAGTAATTAAAGCAATTAAACGAAAGCAATAAAATAACTTACGAAAGTAACGACGAAACGAAGAACTTGAATTAAACTGCAACGAACTACGAATCCGGATTCGAACAAAAGAAAGCAATAAAAACTAAAGCTAAAGTATTTAGAACTGAAACACTAAGGTAAAAGCTTGTCCAAATTCGTGCCCTAATGGTCTATATATAATAAGGTAGAAGTTCGATTCCAACAAGGAAACAAGTAAGAAAACACGCCAGACGTGGAGCGGGCGCTCCAAAGGATGGGAGCGGGCGCTCCATATTGGCTTCGCAAAAATCCTTCAACTGCTGAACTGGAGCGGGCGCTCCAAACACCTGGAGCGGGCGCTCCAACGCTCATGTGCAAATCCCCAAGTATTGTCCAGGAGCGAGCGCTCCAACGCCTGAGAGCGGGCGCTCCAACTCATCCTCGCACTGTATGCATTTTTGCACTCTTTTTCCGTCCTTTTCTCGTTCTTTCTCCTTCTTTCGGCTCCCATGATCCCTAACAAGTAAAATACTCGAAACACCCAAATCATAGCTATAAAGACACAAAACGACTCCAAAACGACACAAAAACAAATAATAAATAACGACTAAAACCTAACAAAATGACACCAAACAACTCCCCCACACTTAGACCTTTGCTTGTCCTCAAGCAATACAACAACAAAATAAACAATAGACTCAAGTATTGTGAACTATATAGGCCTCAAAACTTTTCGAAAACAAACTCTCATGATCATGATCGAAACTATGCAAACAACCTTAGCATCAATCAACACAATTTACACAACTAATTCAAAATATGCTAATCCATCAAAGAACACTCTCCAACATGTGAGATTTTGAATATGAAAGTGAACACTCAACTCTCTCAAAGAAAAGATGTAATATAATGCACATCATAGGGTTCACTCAATATCAATGCCATGCAACATGTTTACCATAGGCTTGCCTTCAATCTCAACATCTCCACCTAATGTAATATTTACAAATTAGGATCAAAAAGGTCTTTATATAAGCTTGTAATGTAGGGACATTGGTTAAGGTAGGGAAAGTATAGGCTAAGTGACTCAAATAAATCTAAATCATCCACCTCTTTTCAACTCCAACCAAAGTATGGATTTTCATCCATCTTCTACCATCCAACACACCAATTACATACTCAAAGATGCTAAAATATCAACTATATAAATCAAAGCTAACTATCCCCTTATGCTTATATTCTTATTCTCTCTTTCTTTTCTTTTTTTTTTCTTTTTTTTTCTAGAGCTCCACTAATAAACGTTCTTTCTAATGTTGAACAAAGGCTCTATATTTTTTTATTTATTTTTTTTCTTTTCTTTTAAGCTTATAGGGATAGCCAACTACATAAATCAAGCATCTAAAATTCTTTTCTTTTCCCTCTTCACCACAACAAGATATTCTTTTCAACTCCTTCCATACAACTAACTCCCAAAAGATACCCATAATCATCCAAACCTCCTATCATCCGGTTTTACAAAGAACGGCTAATAAAGGCTCAAAAGGGGTAAACAAAGGTTTATGAACAAGGTTAGTGTATAGGGATCATGTGGCTACGAAAGAATGGCCTAAAATCATCTCCTAATTCATAAATATACTAAGGTCTTGATGGAGAAACAAGGCAAGTTCTAGAAACAATGGAGCATGCATGATCACTCAATCAAAGAATAGGCATAAAATATGCACAAATAGCTCAACTCTCACGGGTTCAAACTAACTAGTTCCCGACCTCATAGCATACTTCAAATTCAATGAATAAAATGCGTCGCTTCGCCAAGGTTCCATGCATAATAAAGATCATGAATTTTTCTCCAAAAATCAACAAAATTTTCTATCATCGGCCAAATCCACAATACTATCATCACATGCTCATTTGACTCAATTAACTCCTAAGACTCAACAAAATTAAACACATCATGCCAAAGTTTCAAAGACCCCCCCACACTTAGAATCAAGCAATGACCTCATTGCGAGAAAATAAAAAGGAAGGGATAGAAGGAACTTATCGCACAATGTCGACCAACACACTTGAAATCCCGAAAGACTCCAAGTAGTACCTACAAAACAAACACTAAACAAAATACCAAAGCGTAAAATTGCACAAAACAAAGAAAAAGAAATATAAGACTCAAAACAAAAATAAAAAGACACAAAACAAAGCTATGGATCAAATGGACCTCGGAACCGTGGATCTTGCCAACGGGGATCGGTAGGAGCCCAAAAACGAGGATCGTTCGGGTCCGGCTCGATCTCTCTCTTCATCATACCCTCCTTGTAAACTACTCCCTACACGAAAATCAAAAAGAAAGCAAACAAAAACAAAAATAAAGAAATTAAATCCTATTCTACAAAAACTAAAAGATATATATTTTTTTTTTTTACGTGGGTTGCCTCCCACCAAGCGCTCGTTTAACGTCATTAGCTTGACTAGAAAATTCTCATCCAAAATCAGTTGCAACAAGCAACGTCTTGAACCATCCATAGGTCAAGAGAAATTTCTCCCATCTTGTGTGCCATTGCTTCGAGCTCTCGTCTTCTTCCTTCTTCGCGGTTAAGAGCGCCTTCTTCCTATTGATGCCGTCTATGTGAGGTGTCAACTTCCTTTAGAGACTTCGACGACCTAGCATACACAACACTCAACAAACGAATCAAAAGCACCGAGTGGAAGAGAAAAGAAATCGAACCAGAAAGCAATTAAATAAAAAAAAAAAATACTACACAATTAAATAGCCTAAAGTATTCCTCGGCAACGGCGCCAAAATTTGTTTCACCAAAAAGTGTTTGCAATAGAACAAAATCCTATCGTAGCACTAACAAGTAAAAACCTAAGTCGAATCTCAAGGAAACTTAACAGGGCAAATAACTGTGTAGTAAAAACAACCTAAACTAAGAAAGCAAGTAAATAGAATTTTTGGGTTTTTGGTTTTAAATCCTAGGCAAGAAAATAAATCAAAGCAATAAATCAAAGCAACTAAATCTAATCTAGAAAGCTGGAAATTAATCTAAGAGTTAAACTAAAGAAAACAATAAATCTACCTAGGCAAAAATCGAAAGGAAAGCAATAAAGAAAGCAACGAAAGAAAAGAAAACGAATCTAGACATAATTAAACTAAATCTGAAAATCTGGAAATTAAATAAATAAATCTAACTCTAAGAACTTTGAAAACGAGAGAATTGAAAACGAAAGAAAAACGAATCTAAACTAGACTTTGAAAACCGAACGAACGAAATTAAACTAAGGAAATTAAACGAAGCAATAAAGAAATCGAATCTAGAACTAAAGCAAGTAATTAAAGCAATTAAACGAAAGCAATAAAATAACTTACGAAAGTAACGACGAAACGAAGAACTTGAATTAAACTGCAACGAACTACGAATCCGGATTCGAACAAAAGAAAGCAATAAAAACTAAAGCTAAAGTATTTAGAACTGAAAAACTAAGGTAAAAGCTTGTCCAAATTCGTGCCCTAATGGCCTATATATAATAAGGTAGAAGTTCGATTCCAACAAGGAAACAAGTAAGAAAACACGCCAGACGTGGAGCGGGCGCTCCAAAGGATGGGAGCGGGCGCTCCATATTGGCTTCGCAAAAATCCTTCAACTGCTGAACTGGAGCGGGCGCTCCAACGCTCATGTGCAAATCCCCAAGTATTGTCCAGGAGCGAGCGCTCCAACGCCTGAGAGCGGGCGCTCCAACTCATCCTCGCACTATATGCATTTTTGCACTCTTTTTCCGTCCTTTTCTCGTTCTTTCTCCTTCTTTCGGCTCCCATGATCCCTAACAAGTAAAATACTCGAAACACCCAAATCATAGCTATAAAGACACAAAACGACTCCAAAACGACACAAAAACAAATAATAAATAACGACTAAAACCTAACAAAATGACACCAAACAGACATACTATGCATCTTCGTGTTACCCAAAGTACGACATGATTTAGATGAACTAACGAGAAGTTCATATCATCGTAAATCAAAGTAACATCGAAGAATACATATACATCTAATAGTTTACCAAGGTTAAGATCGAGCTAGAGCCTGAGATCTATAGCTCTTCACCTATATCACCTTTGATACAGGGTCAGTATCAGAAGAGCATTATCTCTGTTGATCCTCAATACGTTCTACCGTACCAGCATAATTAGTGATTAGGACTCATCACTACCATTAAGCTGCAGTCTAGACCGATAGCTCAGCCCAAGCTATCTTGACTGTGAACTGTTTATATCTCATCATTATTAACGACCTTCGTGATCCTCTCCGAACTCAGATCGACACGTGGTCTAAAACATGAGATAATGGGCTTTATTATTGCTTATACATATTCTTCCAGATAGGGATTGTTAACAGTGGACCTGTGTCGTAACCACTAAAACAACTGGTTTTGCTTTAGTTATACAACAACCCCAACAGTGCTTTGAGTAAAAAAGAATCCATCCTTTGATTGCTTAACCTGAAGCCCAAGAAATAAGTTCACATCACCAAACATACTTATATCAAACTCTTCCTTCATAAGCTTCACAAATTCATTCACTAGCTTCTCAGATTGAGACCCAAATAGTAGATCATCTACATAAAACAGCACTAGAAGCACATCAGAATTTTCCTTCTTCACAAATAGAGTTTTATCTGCACTGCCTCTCTTATAGCCTTTCAACAACAGATACTCAGACAATCTGTCATACTAAGCACGAGGTGTTTGCTTCAAACCATACAATGCCCTTTGCAGTCTGTACACATGGTTTGGAAATTCAGGATTCTCAAATCCTTTTGGATGCCTTACATACACCTCCTCCTTGAGAATGCCATTTAGGAAGACACTTTTAACATCCACCTGATATAGCTTAACATTCATATGGCAAGCAATTCCAAGCAACAGTCTGACAGACTCCATTCTTGCCACAGGGGCAAAAGTCTCATCAAAGTCTACCCCTTCAACTTGTGTATAGCCTTGAGCAACAAGCCTTGTTTTATTTCTAACTATATTGCCATTTTCATCAGTCTTGTTTCCACACACCCACTTAGTGCCAATGAGTTGGCATTTGCTGGTTCTGGACATAGGTACCATACCTTGCACCTGTCAAACTGCATAAGTTCCTCTTGCATTGTAGCAATCCAATTCTCATCCAAGAGAGCCTGTTTGATATTCTTAGGCTCAATCTTTGAAGTAAAGCACACAAGAGCTGCATTTGAGATCATCTTGGCATAGTCCTGCTTCTTGCCTCTTGTTTTGATCCCATCATTCAGATTTCCAATCACATCATTTGCTGAATGATTCTTGTGAACTTGAGCAGCCCCTATATTTTCAGAATCATTCATCACATCTTCCTCTTCCTTGATCAATTCATCAACAAATTCTGACTCACCATTGGGATCAGTTCTGGTAGCATTTTCAAAAACACCAGCTACAACATTTTTAGTGTCACCAATCATGGATATATCAAAACCCCTTTCATCCTCAAACCTAACATTCATAGATCAATGACTGTCTCGGTCTTGCTACTGAACACTCTGAAGGCTCTACTGTTCATAGAGTATCCCAGAAAGATTCCTTTAACACCACGATCATCCAGCTTCTTATTCTGATCTCTATCATTTAACACATAGCATGTATTCCCAAAGATGTGAAAGTGCTTAACATCCGTCTTCCTTCATCTCCAAATCTCATATGGAGTGATAGTCATCTTTGGTCTGACATAGATCCTATTAGAGATGTAGCA
The DNA here is from genome assembly GCA_029379335.1 of Thymus mandschuricus. Classification (NCBI taxonomy): domain Eukaryota; kingdom Viridiplantae; phylum Streptophyta; class Magnoliopsida; order Lamiales; family Lamiaceae; genus Thymus; species Thymus mandschuricus. The sequence goes on from CM057076.1 coordinate 11,711,837, forward strand.
TGCTGTATTCATTGTATCTGCCCAAAATCTAGCTGGAACTTTTGTAGCCTTCATCATAGTTCTCACCATTCCTTGAAGAACTCTATTTTTCCTCTCCACAACACCATTCTGCTCAGGAGTAATTGGTGCAGAGAACTGATGCTCAATTCCTTCTAGAGCACAGAATCCTTCAAATAAGACATTATCAAACTCTCTTCCATGATCACTTCTGATGCGCTTGACATGCTTATCCTTTTCTCTAGTAACTCTTTTATGCAGCCTTTTGAAAGCTTCAAACGCCTTAGACTTCTCTCTCAAGAAATCTACCCAAGCATACCTAGAGAAATTATCCACAACCACCAAAACATACTTTTTCTTCCCAAGGCTCTCAGTCTGCATTGGCCCCATCAAATCCATATGGAGTAGATCAAGAATACTGCTTGTAGTTACTACAGACACTGCCTTGTGAGTGGCATGGATTTGCTTCCCACTCATACATGGACCACACTGACCTTCATGATCCAAGCTCAGCTTCGGTAACCGAATGATAACATCATTATTCATCAAGGTCTTCATATGCCTGAAACTAGGATGGCCTAGTCTTTGATGCCAAATTTGAAACTCACTCATCTTAGCACTGAAGCTCTTATAGTTGCATACCACCAGATAGCAGCTATCAGAAGATCTTTTACCAACCAGATATACCTTCTTGTTCTCATACACTGTACAGGTACCTTTATCAAATCTGACATCCATTCCTTGATCACAAAGCTGGCTTATACTTATGAGAATTGCCTTTAGTTGATTGATATAGGTGAAATTTACCTTATTTATATAACCAAAAAGAGTTGTTTTTGAGTCTCGATTGTGTGGTACTGTCTACGTTTTATATGGTTTTTATTATATTGGACAAATTATGCTTGTGGGTTTTATTCTGTGTTTTTAGGCACATTTTGATGATAAAACTCCGAGACGAGACAAGGTGTGAAGATTGAAGGTTGAAATCCAAGTTTTGAAATCGAGTGAAGACCTCACGATACCTCTCTCGATCGAAAGGCCTATCGAGAGGAGAGCTTTTGGAGCAACTATCGATCGAGAGCATTTTTAGTACCTCTCGACACCTCTCTCGATCGGAAGGTGTATCGAGAGGTGGTGTGTCGAGAGGGGGATTCCAGCCGAGATTTTTCCCTTATTTAATTAGATTCCTTTCTGGTTTATAATTCCTTATGTAAATTTCCCCTATATATATTCCTAGTCTAGCATTATAAACCCTAACACCTCTTTTACCTTTTATTTACCTTTACTTTAGAGCTTTTATTTTTTCTTGTATTCGACATTGAAGATTTTTCAAGTTTATGCAAGATTCAAGATTCGAAGTTCTTCGTTTGTGTTCAAGTTCTTCTTACTCTTACTCTTTAATTATGTTCTTTCAATTATTTGTGTTTATGTTTGCTTTAATTATGTCTAGCTAAATTCCTTAGTTGATTTTAGGGATTGAATGCCTAATTGAATTTATGTAAGTGTTTTTGTTTACAATTAACCTTCCAATCTAGATGCATGTTTCATGGTGCTTATTCTCATGCATGATTACTTGATCACTAATCGTGTATGCATAGTTATGTGTTTATGCCTTAATAGGATAATTGCATAATAGATCTCATGAATACATGGTATGATGATTTGATTGTCTTAGTTGAGGTTGAATTATCATATGTTTATATATAGTTGATTTGGGTGTCATAGTTGAACCTAGTTGATTATATTATTGATACTTGTTCTATTTTGCACTTGATTTGATATCTATGCGTCCGAGAGGATATTAGGATCTTATTAGGTGACGACTTGCATTGCTTTAATCGGGGTGTAGGCTATTTTCATGTATCACATTTAGATTGGATTAAATTGGTTAACTGTGTGCATTAATTACTTGCATATATTTGATTAGGTAGGCTTCCCTAGAATCAACACTTTTCCTCATTTGTTTAATTCCTTATTTGTTTAATTGAGTCCTTTTATTTATTTGCCTAGTTATAAATACCACAAACATTCTCTACACTTTTAATTGCCTAGACATCACATTAGTTCTATAGTAGAGGTATTGTGTGTGTTTTCGACTTGTCAATCCCTGTGGATACGATACTCGTTCTTCTTTATACTATACCTATTTTGTGTGGTAGAAAATAGTGCGATCAAATTTTGGCGCCGTTGCCGGGGATTGATTAGATTTCATACGCATATTTTGAAATAGAATTAATAGGTGATTTAGGCGCTTTAATTTTCTATTTTTCGGTTTATTGATCTAACGTTTTCTTTTCTTTTCTTTGGTTTTAGGTAGTGCATGACCACAAGGTCTAAAGGGATAAATCTTATTCCGATAGACTTGGAGTTGGAGCGCTCACTAAGGGCATTGAGACGAGAGAAGGAGGCAAGCAAGATTGATACACCACCCTCTTCACCACCCGATTCACCAAGGAGTTTCGATTCAATGGGGGATCAAGCGGCGAGGAGGACTTTGAACGATCGGTTCAAGCCGGTCGTTGACCAATTTCAGCAAGGAGGATGGGGAACCACGGACGCTAACAACTATGAGATCAAGATGTCCCTCATCAACATGGTGCAATCTAACCAATATGGAGGCACACCAATGGAGGATCCAAATGCTCAGTTGAAGCAATTTTTGGACATTTGTGCAACATACAAGGCCAATGGAGTATCGTCGGAGTACCTCAAGCTCAGTTTGTTCGTGTGGTCTCTCAAGGACGATGCAAGGGAGTGGCTTGATGGATTGGACAAGACGGAGATAAGGACTTGGGCCGAGATGTGCACCAGATTTTTGAACAAGTTCTTCCCACCTTCGAGGGCTCAGAAACCCATCAACGAGATCAACCAATTCCAACAATACGAGGATGGGTATTTCTACGAGGTGTGGGGGAGATTTAAGAAGCTACTGCAAGCATGCCCGAACCATGGAATTAGCAAGGAGGATCAAATCACGTGCTTCTATCGTGGTTTGAACAAGATGTGTAGGAAGGAGCTCGACTATGCTTCGAAAGGAGGATTTTTGAACAACGAGTACGACGTGGCCATGGATATTATTGAGCTGACCGTGAATTCGAGTTATGAAGAGGCTACTGACCGACGCGTTGGAAGAAGGAGAGTTGCCAACATTGGAATCGAGGCTTACGAGGACTTGATGGAGAAGTACACAAAAACAGCAAGTGAGTTGGATACCATCAAGAAAGGAGTACTTCGGTGCGATGCTATCACTGACGAACAAGCTAACCCAACCGAAGAGGAAGATGCCAATTTTGTGCAACAAGGGGGCAAGTGGCAACCAAATCAAGGAAACAAGTGGCAAGGAGGGCAAGGAGGTTCGAACTACCAAGGAGGATACAAGAAGCCTTACGTTCCCAACAACCGAAATCATCCGAACTTCTCTTACGCCAACCCGAACAACGCTTTGCAACCACCTCCCGGCTTCCATGTTGAGAACAGAGTCATTCAAGAGCCAAAAAAGGAGATATCAACCGACGACTTGATTTGTCAATATATGGCTCAATCGGAGATGAGGATGACACAACAAGATGAAAAGTTGAGGACGTTGGAGCTTACTCAAAACACTTTGAGCAACAATATGGGGAGTAGCATCAATGCCTTGACCAAGCAAATGCAAATGTTGGAGACGTAAATGAGTCAAATAGCCAATGCTCAAGGAGGAGTCCATAAGCCCGGCCAATTCCCAAGCAACACCGAGCAAAACCCGAAGAACAACCATCATGTTCATGCTATTGAGCTTCAGAGTGGCACAAAGTATACAAATCCATCCTTGGAAGCTAGAGATGCTGGAAACGGAGGACACAAGAATGCGGAGTTCGAGGAGTCGAGGAGAAAAGTGACGAATCGAGGACCTCTCGACACCTCTCTCTATTGAGAGGTCTGTCGAGAGGTCAATACTGGAGTCCAGCAGGTTCCTCTCGATACCCTTATCGATCGAGAGGAGGATTGAGAGCCTTACGACGAGGAGATCCAATGCGACCCTCTCGATACCTCTCTCGATCGAGAGGCCTATCGAGAGGTCGCCCAGCAAAAGCGGAGGAAACCTCTCGATACCCCTATCGATCGAGAAGGGGGTCGAGAGGTCAAAGATCGAGGTCAAAAGGGACCTCTCGACACCTCTTTCAATCGAGAGGGTGATCGAGAGGTTAAACAGCCGCCCCAATTCCCGACGTACACTCCGAAGGCCCCTTTTCCACAAAGATTGACCAAGACGAAGCAAGATGAGAAGTATCAACGTTTCCTGGAGATACTACAAAAGGTCAACATCAACATACCACTTCTTGATGCTCTTCGAGACATGCCCAACCATATGAAGTTCATCAAGGATGCAGATTCGGGGAAGAAGAAGTGGGCGAAGTTCAAGATGATCAACCTCATGGAGGAGTGCAGCGCGGTGATCCAAAAGAAGCTACCGTTGAAGCAAAAGGATCCCGGGAGGTTCACATTAGCATGCAAGATCGGTGATCAAGTCTTTCAAAACGTGCTATGCGATCTTGGTGCTAGCATCAATTTGATGCCTCTCTCTATATTCAACCGGCTTAAGATCGGGAGGATGAAGCCAACCACCATCTCTCTACTCATGGCGGACCGTTCGGTTTCTTATCCAAGGGGGATAGTGGAGGACGTTCTCATTCAAGTGCACAACCTTATCTTCCCGGCGGATTTCGTTGTCTTGGATATGCCCGAGGATGCAAATCAACCATTGATCTTAGGACGGCCATTCTTAGCCACGGGGAGAGCATTGATCGATGTTCAAGATGGAGACCTCACCTTTCGGGTCAACGGAGAAGAGCTGAAAATATCTATCTACGAAGCCATGAAGAGACCCGACGATCACCGTGAGGATATCTTCTCCGTCGAGACATTGATACCACCTACTTCAGAGGAGGCACTCAACCATTGCATCTCAAGCTCTTTATATACCTACTTGGAGTTGGATGAAGCTTGCGATGAGATTCTCGAGTATCTACATCAATTGGAGGCGAACCAACCACAACTTCATCATGAGGAAGTTCCTTACCTCGACATCAACAAGAAGATGGATGATGGAGTTCTCGAAGATAAAGACAAGAAGGATGCAGCCCCGAAGGTAGAGTTGAAGCCGTTACCCGAGCACCTCAAGTACCAATTCTTAGGAGAAGAAGAGACGTATCTGGTGATCGTGTCTTCTCAACTCACGGAGGCGAATACGGACAAGTTATTGAGGATCCTAAGGAAGCACAACTCTGCGATTGGATGGACGATTGCCGACATCAAAGGTATTAGTCCTTCGATTTGCATGCATAGGATATTGCTCGAAGATAGTCATCGCCCAAGAGTCCAAACTCAAAGGCGATTGAACCCAGCGATACAAGAAGTGGTGAGGAAGGAGGTGTTGAAGTTGCTCGATGCCGGCATGATCTATGCTATTTCGGATAGTGAGTGGGTGAGCCCTACTCAAGTGGTGTCGAAGAAAGGAGGCATGACGGTCATCAACGATGAGAAAGGAGAGCTTATAGCAACGAGGCTTGTCATGGGATGGCGAGTGTGCATCGATTATCGTCTTCTCAATGCAGCAACTAGGAAGGATCACTTTCCCCTCCCGTTCGTAGATCAAATGCTCGATCGATTGGCTGGACACGAGTATTATTGCTTCCTCGATGGATACTCCGGCTACAACCAAATCGCCATTGCTCCGGAGGACCAACACAAGACGACGTTCACTTGTCCATATGGAGTCTTCGCTTATCAGAGGATGCCGTTTGGGTTATGCAACGCACCGGCCACTTTCCAACGGTGCATGATGGCCATCTTCCATGGATTGATCGAGAACATTATGGAGGTATTCATGGATGACTTTTCAGTTTTTGGTTCCTCTTTTGATCAATGCTTAGAGAATCTTGCACCGTTGCTTCAAAGGTGTGAAGAGACGAACCTCGTTCTCAATTGGGAGAAGTGCCACTTCATGGTGCAAGAAGGAATTTTTCTAGGCCATAAGGTGTCCTCGCAAGGATTGGAGGTGGATAGAGCCAAAGTTGTAGCCATCGAAAAGTTGCCACCACCAACCAATGTCAAATCGGTGAGGAGTTTCCTAGGACATGCCGGCTTCTATAGAAGGTTTATCAATGACTTTTCGAAGATCACGAAGCCGTTGTGTGGATTGCTCGAGAAGGATGTCAAGTTCGTATTTGAGGATTGCTTGGAAGCCTTCGAGACATTTAACAAGGCGCTTATCTCTACTCCCGTCTTGGCGTCACCGGATTGGAGTTCCCCGTTCGAGCTCATGTGCGATGCAAGTGATTGGGCGATAGGAGCAGTTTTGGGGCAAAAAAGGGAGAAGCTTTTCCGAGTGATCTACTATGCTAGCAAGACGTTAGACTCGGCTCAAAGGAACTACACCACCACGGAGAAGGAGTTACTCGTTGTGGTCTATGCTTTCGACAAGTTTATGCCTTATTTGGTGGGATCTCAAACGATTGTACACTCCGACCATGCCGCCATTCGCTTTCTTTTCAACAAGAAGGACTCGAAGCCAAGGTTAGTTCGATGGATTCTACTTCTTCAAGAGTTCTGATATGGAGATCAAGGATAGGAAAGGTTGCGAGAATGTGGTGGCCAATCATCTTTCGAGACTTGAGCAGCCCGTGGAAGGAGAAGATGCACGAGTCGTCATCAAAGAAAGTTTCCCCGATGAGCAGATTTTCGAGTTAGACGATTTGACTCCTTGGTTTGCCGACATCGTCAAATATTTGGTGATTCATCATGTGCCCAAGGATCTATCGTCTCATCAAAAGAAGAAGTTCCTCCACGATTGCAAGTTCTACTATTGGGATGATCCTTATTTATACCGGAGGTTTGCCGATGGAATCATTAGGTGATGTGTTCGACAATCGGAGTGGAAGAAGATCATCGAGGATTGCCATAGCGCTCCGAATGGGGGACACTTTGCAGCAAATTGCACCGCCCTCAAGATTTTTCATAGTGACTTCTATTGGCCTTCGATCTACAAGGATTTTCACGAGTACATCAAGACATGTGATCGATGCCAAAGGATGGGGAACATCACGAAGAGGGACGAGATGCCGCAACGAACTATCATGGAGGTGGAACTCTTCGATGTTTGGGGGATCGACTTCATGGGCCCCTTTCCCAAATCTCAAGGGTTCTCTTACATTCTACTTGCGGTGGAGTATGTTTCTAGGTGGGTCGAGGCCATTCCCATGATGACCAACGATTTGAAAGTGGTGATCAAATTCCTCCAGCGGAATATTTTGACTCGGTATGGAACTCCGAGAGCTTTGCTTAGTGATGGTGATCAGAGCCACTTCAACAATCGTTGGTTAGGATCGCTTCTTGCGAAATATGGAGTCAAGCTCAAGGTGACGACGCCCTACCACCCTCAAGCCAACGGTCAAGCCGAGCTAGCTAATCGAGAGATCAAGCAAATTTTGGAGAAGACCGTCACCAACAAAAAGGAGTGGGCGAAGTACTTGGACGACGCACTTTGGGCTTATAGGACGGCTTTCAAGACGCCAATTGGAAGTTCTCCATATCAATTGCTATTTGGCAAATCTTGCCATTTACCAATGGAGTTGGAGCACAAAGCTTATTGGGCGACGAGAAGGATCAATTTCGAGTTCAAGGAAGCCATGGGTCAAAGGTATGATGACTTGTTGGAGCTTGATGAATGGAGGAACGAGGCATTCGAGAATTCGAGGATTTACAAAGAACGAGCCGCAGGATTTCACGACTTGAGCATCAAAAAGCATAAGTTTGAAATTGATGATGATGTTCTTGTTTTTAATTCTCGACTTCGTTTGTTTCCAGGGAAATTGCAAAGCAAGTGGTCGGGGTCGTTCGGTATTTACAAGGACTTGAAGAATGGTGCAATCAAAGTGTTGAAGAACGACGGTGAAAAATTCGTGGTGAATGGACATCGACTCAAGCATTACTTCAAGCCGTTGCCTCTCTACCCCAATAAAGCAGCCACTTATCTTGATGACCCGAGCTAGAAAAGAGGTATCGTCGGGCTAAAGACGTTAAACGTAGCACTTGTTGGGAGGTAACCCAATATTCGTATCCCATTTTAATTATTTTATTTATTTTTATTTTCATAGTCGTAGGTAAATTTTCGTATTTTAGAGTCGAACCCCTTAATATGCTAACAAATTCTAAGTGTTGTGTACAAAACAAAAATTCGTGCAGGACCTCTCGACACCTCTCTCGATTGAGAGGCCTGTCGAGAGGTGAAAGTTTGTCTTCCAGTAAGGGTCTCTCGGTACCTCTCTCGATCGAGAGGTGTATCGAGAGGTTCCGAAAATAGTGCCCAGGCCAGTTCATGAGATGCCTCTCGATCGAGACCCCCGTGTTTTCGATCGAGAGGTGAGGACAGTTCATGCAGAAAGTGACCTCTCGACACCTCTCTCGATCGAGAGGCCTATCGAGAGGTCAGAACACATGATTCAGTAGCCACCTCTCGACACCTCTCTCGATTGAGAGGGGTATCGAGAGGGTCGTTGACGAGCACTAAACCGACTTTGACCAGGTTTTTCTAACCCTATTTATATACCATATACACACAATTCACATACCATTCATACACAAACACAAATTCTCTCAAGAACACAAGAGCACTCTTCAATTTTCTCTCTTCGATTCATCTCAAGGTACTCGATTTCTCGCCCCTCTCTTATTAATTCTTGATTCTCTACATGAATAAGCATGTTTTGACCGATTAGAATTCGTTTTTGTTGGTTAAATTCTTGGATTAATAGATTGGGTATTAGTTTGAGGATTTTGGATTGAATCTATGAATTGCTTTGTATTATTTGAATGAATTGGATTCATTGAGGATTGAAAAGATGAATGCATGTTGATTTTTGAATGGGTCTTTGAATTTGTCTATGAATTTGAGGAAATTCATTGATTTATATGCATTGAATTGATATTGTGCTATGAAGTGAATTATGTTGGGATGTTTGGTGTGTTGAATGTGTGGATTTGTGAGCAAACATTGAGTTGATAATGGGGGAGTATTGAGTTTGGTTGAAGTTTGGGGAAGATGAATTTATGTTGCTACATTCTTGTATCTCTAGTATTGATTTGTTGAATTTTTAGGTACTAGAATGGCAAGAGACAAAGGAAAGAGTGTTGCTTCGACTTCTTCAAGCAAGGGCAAGGGGAAGGAGAAGGTCAAGGAGACATGGAAGAACAACAAGACCATTCTGGAGAACCGAATGCTGCCGGCTAGGTTGTTGCCTGCAAATTTGGAGCCGAAGGCGTTCAAACTAAAGCTCACCACGGCGGAGTCGAAGAGGAGGTGGTCCCATCTTGTGCAACTCAAGCACAAGCATTGTCGTTTCCTCCACCAAGAGACGATAGTGGCCATGGGGATAGCCGATGAGATCACCCAAATGATGCAACGAGGAGGCTTCACCAACATATTTCAAGGCAACCATTTGACTTATCACATCTTGACGGTGGATTTTCTCTCGACATTGGTGGTGGAGCGAGTCAACCAAGTGCCTCACATCATTCGTTTCCAATTGGGTTGCCAACCAAGGGAGCTCACCATGGATCACCTCGATGATATTATTGGAGGAGACAAGCGTGGGGAGTACTTGGGCAACAACCACCCTAATCTTCAAGATTGTGGAGCCACTTCATGGATTACGAGGAGGAGAAGAAGAAGTCTGTTTCACTAAAAAGTGTTCGCAATAGACGAAATCTATCGTAGCACTAGCAAGTAAAACCTAAGTATCGAATCTCAAGGAAAACTTAACAGGACAATTAATTATGTAGTAAAACCTAATCTAGCCTAAAACTAAGAAAGCAAGTAAAGAAGATTTTAGGTTTTGGTTTTTAAAATCCTAGGCAATAAAATAAATCAAAGCAATTAAAATCAAAGCAAATAAATCTAATCTAAAAGCTGGAAGTAAATCGAACTAAATAAACTTAGAAAATTAAACTAGAAGAAAGCAATAAATCTACCTAGGCAAAAATCGAAAAAAAAGCAATAAAGGAAGCAAAGATAGAAGCATAAATAAATCTAGACATGATGAAATAAATCTGGAAATTTTAAAGAAAATTAATCTAACTTTGAAAGCTTTGAAAAACTAGAGAAACGAAACTAGAAAAACGAATCTAAACTTTAAACTAGAAATCGAAAGAACGAAATTAAACTAAGGAAATTAAAAGAAGCAATTACGAAATCGAATCTAAAACTAAGTAAAGCAATTAAAGCAAGTAAACGAAAGCAATAAATAACTTACGGGAATTAAACGAAGAACGAAGAACGCGAAGTAAAAGAAAAACTTGAATTGAATTGCACGAACTAAGAATCCGGATCCGAACAAAGTAAAACTAATCTAAAGTGTTTAAGTGCTGGAAACTAAAGCTAAAATATGATAAAAGTTGTCTAGAATTCGTGTACAAGGGATAGTATATATAATAGGTATGAAAACCTAATTATATAAGGAAACAATAGCTGGCCGGAACGTTGGACGGTCGTCCAACGTAGCACTCGCTCTTTACTTCAATTCGTCCCTGGACGCTCGTCCAGTGCTCGTCCAGTGCTCGTCCAGCGTACTCTGGACGGCCGTCCACTGCCTTGGACGGTCGTCCAACGTCATGCTCACTTCCATGCTTGATTTCCCTCAATTCCTCGCCTTTTCTGACCCGTTTCCTTCCGTTTCTTCCACCTAATGATCCTACACGAACCAAACTCCAAACAACCGAATCATAGCAAAAGACAAACAAAAGGGACACAAAACATAACAAAAACGGACTCGAAAACACTACGAAAATCCTAACATTTACACACCAATCAAAGTCCTACAACCTGGCAATTGCAAAGGCCACTTCGATTCGGAATCCCACGATTCGCTATTTCCATTGGTTGATCTCTTGCTCCATTCATTCCCGCCATGACTCCGGCACCTTCCTTGCCACCGATGCACATCTCGTTTGGACATCTTATCGAGGACACTCCCAAGATGCAGCCCTCTACCTTGTAGACCACATGGAGAATCAAGCTTACTTGTTCGTAGGACAAAAGATCGGGATTGGAGCATTCGTTACTCCAATTGCTCAACACTTCAATGTACCGATTCGGGAGCAGCCGGTGTCTACATCCATCTTTGTGGATAGACGCACCTTGAAGTTTGCGAGGATGATCTCTTTCGACACCTTCGGGTGGTTCTTCAAGCTCCATGGGTTGAGTGGTGTTTATCTTTTCCCATTGCCGAACAATTACTTAACCGCGGTGATTGGGAACGAGAATCTACAACGAGGGAATGGAAGGATGAATTCCCCGGAACACAAGCAACTCATGTGGGCCGAGGGAGGTCCAAGGCCACAAGAAGGAGGAGATGATGAGGAAGGAGATGAAGAAGAGGAAGCCGAGCAATACGAGCAAGGATTTGATCAAGAGGAGCAACATCAAGGGGGCAATGATGAAAAAGGCGATGGAGTTGGAGGTCCACAGCCCGCGTTCCAAATGTCCGCCCCGGATTTTCATGAGGCGATGCGAGGCTACCACGAGGAGAACTCGTAACTTTTCGACAAGAAGAGAGAAAATGAGAGGGTGTACCAAGAGCAATACCGGAGAATGATGTATGACATGCATCAATTCTATCCCTTCTACCCGGATGGGTATCAAAGGTACGATCCCAATGACCCACCCCCTCCTCCCTTTCAATGAGTGGTTATTGAGTTAACTTAGCCTACTTCTTTTCTTTAAACTTATTCTTTGCTATGCTTTGAAATAAGTTTGGGGGAGGGAAAGAGTGTCTAAGTTAACCCAATTTTAATTGTTTTCTTGTTTTTAAGAGTCTTTTATTTGTTTAGTATTATTTTGGGGTATGTTTTAGTATTTTTAGTAGACTTTTATTTTTCGAGTCTTAGGTTTTAAGTTGAGTCGAATAAGCATGTGATGATAGTATTGTGAATTTGGTCGATGATAGAAAATTTTTGATTGATTTTTGGAGAAAATTTCATGATCTTTATTATGCATGGAACCTTGGCGAAGCGATGCAATTTTATTTGATGAATTTGAAGCATGTTGTGATGCCGGGAACTAGTTAGTTTGAACCTGTGAGATTTGAGCTTTTGGTGCATATTTATGCCTATTCTTTGATTGAGTGATCATGTGTGTTTCATTGTTTCTAGAACTTGCCCTATTTCTCTATCAAGACCTTAGTATATTTATGAATTAGGAGATGATATTAGGTCATTCTTTCATAGCCACATGATTCCCATACACTAACCTTGATCATAATCTTTGTTTACCCCCTTTGAGCCTTTTATGAGCTTTTCTTTCTTAAGCTTGGATGATAGGAGGTTTGGATGGATAAGGGTATCTTTAGTGGATTTAGTTGGTGATGTGGGAGGAGTTGAATAGAAAATATTTGTTGCGGTGTAGAAAGAGAAAAAGAAAAGAAATTTTAGATGCTTGTTTAAGTATAGTTGGCTATTCCTATAAGCTTAGAGAAAAAAAAAAGAGAGAGAGAGAGAAAAAGATATCTAGAGCCTTTGTTCGAACATTAGAAAGAACATTCATTAGATGAGCTCTAGTAAAAAAAAAAAAAGAGAGAGAGAGAAAAGAATAAGAATAAGCATAAGGGGATAGTTAGCTTGAATTGTATTGAATGCATCTATGATATTTTGAGTTTGTATTTGGTGTTGGATGGTTGAAGGTGGAGTAAAAATCCATACTTTGGTTAGAGTTGAAAAGAGAGGTTGATGATTTAGAGCATTTTGAGTCACTTAACCTATACATTTCCTACCTTAACCAATGTCCCTGCATTACAAGCTTTAATAAAGACCTTTTTGATCCTAGTTTGTGAATATTACATTAGGTGGAGATGTTGAGATTAGGGGCAAGCCTATGGTAAACATGTTGCATTACATTGATGTTGAGTGAACCCTATGATGTGTATTATCTTACATCTTTTCTTTGAGAGAGTTGAGTGTTCACTTATATACATAATCTCACATGTGGGAGAGTGTTCTTTGATGGATTGGCATATTTTGGATTTATTGAATAGGTTGTGTTATTGATGCAAAGGTTGTGTGCATAGTTTTGATCATGATCATGAGTTTGTTTTTGAAAAAGCTTTGAGGCCTATATAGTTTATGTTTTGAACAATGCTAGAGTCTATTGTTTATGTTTTGGTATTGTTCGGGACGAACAATGTGTAAGTTTGGGGGATTTGATATAGGAGAAATTTACCTTATTTTTATAACCAAAAAGAGTTGTTTTTTAGTCTCGATTGTGTGGTATTGTCTACGTTTTATATGGTTTTTATTATATTGGACAATATTATGCTTGTGGGTGTTTTTCTGTGTTTTTAGGCATATTTTGATGATAAAACCCCGAGACGAGACAAGGTGTGAAGATTGAAGGTTGAAATCCAAGTTTTGAAGTCGAGTGAAGACCTCTCGATACCTCTCTCGATCGAAAGGCCTATCGAGAGGAGAGCTTCTGGAGCAGCTATCGATCGAGAGCATTTTTAGTACCTCTCGACACCTCTCTCGATCGAGAGGTGTATCGAGAGGTGGTGTGTCGAGAGGGGGATTCCAGCCGAGATTTTTCCCTTATTTAATTAGATTCCTTTTTGGTTTATAATTCCTTATGTAAATTTCCCCTATATATATTCCTTAGTCTAGCATTGTAAACCCTAACACCTCTTTTACCTTTTATTTACTTTTACTTTAGAGCTTTTATTTATTCTTGTATTCGACATTGAAGATTTTTCAAGTTTATGCAAGATTCAAGATTCGAAGTTCTTCGTTTGTGTTCAAGTTTTTCTTACTCTTACTCTTTAATTATGTTATTTCAATTCTTTGTGTTTATGTTTGCTTTAATTATGTCAAGCTAAATTCCTTAGTTGATTTTAGGGATTGAATGCCTAATTGAATTTATGTAAGTGTTTTTGTTTACAATTAGCCTTCCAATCTAGATGCATGTTTCATGGTGCTTATTCTCATGCATGATTACTTGATCACTAATCGTGTATGCATAGTTATGTGTTTATGCCTTAATAGGATAATTGCATAATAGATCTCATGAATACATTGTATAATGATTTGATTGTCTTAGTTGAGGTTGACTTATCATATGTTTATATATAGTTGATTTGGGTGTCATAGTTGAACCTAGTTGATTATATTATTGATACTTGTTCTATTTTGCACTTGATTTGATATCTATGCGTCCGAGAGGATATTAGGATCTTATTAGGTGACGACTTGCATTGCTTTAATCGGGGTGTAGGTTATTTTCATGTATCACATTTAGATTGGATTAAATTGGTTAATTGCAGAAACATTCTCTACACTTTTAATTGCCTAGACATCACAATAGTTCTATAGTAGAGGTATTGTGTGTGTTTTCGACTTGTCAATCCCTGTGGATACGATACTTGTACTTCTTTATACTATACCTATTTTGTGTGGTAGAAAATAGTATGATCATTGATCCACCAAGAACACATTCTTCAGCTTGGGCATTCTAGGGACAACCAAATCACCACATCCAAGAATCGGAACCTTAACACCATCAGCAAAAGTTACAGTCTGATCGTTGACTGACTTAATATTGACCAGACTCTCTCTTTTTTCCAGTCATATGTCTGGAGCAACCACTATCAAAATACCATGAGTTTTCAGTCTCAGCTAGAAGAGCAGTGTGAGTTGCATATCCTCTGTAGGGTCCACGACCTCCATAATTTCCAGGAGCACCTCCATAATTTCCTGGAACTCTGTGATACGAGTTGTACCCAGTATGATTTGGAAAAGGTCTTCTAGCCATTCTGAATTGATCTTCATGCAGCTTCTTACAGTGAGGCCTAATATGCCCTGGAATCCAACAGTAGTGACACAGCTGTGGATTAATTTGCTGAGAGGATCCTGTATCTGTTCCACAACTGCTATGCTGATATCTTTGAGGAGCTGGTGCATAGACTTTAGTACGAGCACGAGGCTGTTTCTGGTTTCCTTTTCCTTCTACAAATCCAAGACCAGATTTGTCTTTGTTAGCCTTTCCTCCAACCTTGAGAATCTCATCAAGCTTGGCAGTTCCACTAGTCATCATCTTCATCAATTTCACCAACTGATTCATATCATTTGACTGCTCAGTCTCTTTCTCTTCAGCAGGAGCTGCTTGTTTCTCCAGCTGACTCAGTCTTATAACCAACATATCTCTTTCCTCCTTCACTTGCATTAACTCATCAGTGAGGGATTGATTCATCTCAGCAACTAGAAGACACTTGTCATACATTTCCTTGTATGCAATCTCAATCTGATCTTCAGCATTATCTTCATTTCCATCAAACAGATTATCAACATCCTCCTCAGATTTGTCTTTATCAACTTTGGTTGCATAGGCTTTGCTGGGACCCTCAGGAAACACATTGTCTTCAACTCCTGAGTCATCACATTCTTCATTGTCACTGTGAGTGGCAACATAAGACTTTCCACCTTTCTTCTTCAGATTAGCACATTCTGGCTTAATGTGCCCATTTCCACCACACTCATGACAGATGATAGGAGGCTTACTTCCGCTTCCAGCAACATTTTCTCCTGGATTCTTCTTTCCTCTAAACTTCTTCATAGCCTTGTTAAACTTCCTTGTGAGGACAGCATATGACTTCAGAAGTTCTGCTTCATCACTTACACCTTTCTGAGAGCTTTGATCAGCTGCAGCAACAAAGGCTATCTCCTTCTTCCTAGGACCATCTTCTTCACGCATCCCCATTTCAAAAGTTCTGAGAGATCCAACTAACTCATCAAGAGTCATAGAAGTAAGGTCTCTGGCTTCCTCAATAGCTGCAACTTTGAAGTCAAACCTTCTTGGGAGAGATCTCAAAACCTTAGCACATAACTTCTCCTGTGACATCTTCTCTCCAAGCATAAAGCACTCATTTGAGATATTCTTCAGCTTAGCATGAAACTCAGATACAGTTTCATCCTCTCCCATTCTCAACACTTCAAACTTTGGGATCAGCTGCTGAAGTCTTTGAACCTTTACCCTGTTGTTCCCTTCATAAGCATTCTGCAGAGTGTCCCAGGCTTCCTTAGCTAAAGTGCAGGTTGAAATCAGATTGAAAATTTTCATATCAACTGATGACAGAATGGCATTTAGAGACTTCTGATTCAACCCTGACATAAGGACATCATTGTCATCCCACTTCTCTATAGGCTTCTTGTCACCTTCATCATTTGCAGGTTCAGTCCAACCACTTAGCACCGTACCCAACGCCTTCTCATCAACAGATCGAATGTATGAGGTAACTCTGACTTTCCAATAGCTATAATTTTTTCCATCCAATATGGGTGGTCTGTTCACAGAACCTCCATCCTTCAGAAAGTCCATCTTAGTATGCAGAGCTTTAGCACACGAATCCCAGGATCTCCACCAATCCAAAACCTGCTCTGGTGCCAATTGAAAGTGCTAGTTTGTGCAAAACTAAAACAATCTTAATTCTGTTCTTAAATGCAACAACAATAAAGCAATAAAGAACACATATTACTTGGTAACCCAGTTCGGTAATAACACACCTACGTCTGGGGGACAATATCCGAGAGATTCAATCCACTATAAGAAGTCAAGAGACTTACAGGACATTACACCAAGGACTCCACCTTATGTCACCTATTCGTCTCGATTACAATTCCCTTACAATGAGATCGAATACAACAACGAGATGAACTCGTTAAGTGATAAACACTAGAATGGTTCTAAGTTCTAGACTTAGATCAAACTGAACAAAGCCAGGGAAGCTTGTTCAGAACACACGCTCGCTCAAAACAAAACCTTGCAATACACACGTTGCAAGAACACCAAAAACTCACACACAAAATAATCAAGAGCGGCTGAGCGTGAATAGGGTTTTCTTCAGTATATATACTCAGCGCAGGAAACCCTAGAAGATCTTCAAGCTGATCTTCTGTGCATGAAAACTTTCCATGCATGAAATATCTTCCATCTTCGAATATAACAATAATATATATTACATGCTTTAATCCAATCAGCAACGCAGCAGAAGACTTGAAAATAAAATGCCAACACAAATATGAAAGGCATGCAACCCATGCACTAACAGTATGGAACTTCAAGGTAGGGGTATAGCAGCGTGGCGAAGTACATCAATGTCTTCAAGGCACACGCCGTGCACGTGGAGGATCACGTTCAAGTTGTTGACCCCTTTCTCTCCCTCTTTTCCTCTCTAAATAATGTAGTTTTCTCTCTCCACCTCGTGTGTTTTTCTTCGTGACGATTAATTGCCCGTGAAAATGTTGATCGAAGCACAAAATTTGTAGTCGTTCTCAGAGACGGCACCAATGATCGAACATATTTTCGTAAGACAATAAATGTAACAAAGAATAAAACGACACGAAGGGATTTACGTGGTTCGATCTATTGGAATAGATCTACGTCCACGGGAGAAATGGGGAGGATATTTTATTATTGATCGTATATGGAGAGAATACAATGAGTCTAAATGAATCCTCTAGCTCTAATCTAGCCTCTATTTGTATAAAAGTATTTAGAGTTTTACTCTAATAATGATTCCTTCGAGTATATCTCTTATTTCGTGATAAGCATCCGAGTCTTCTACGTTGGCTGAACTGCTTCTCTTGAGCCAAACTGCGTGGGCTTGGGCCTAGTAGTTGAGCCGTATCCTATCATATATATATATATATATACACACATATATATATATACATATATATATATACACACACACATATATATACACACACACACACACACACACACACACACACACACACACACACATATATATATATATATATATATATATATATATATATATATATATATTGGGGTTACACTATGGTGAAAACTAATATTAGAGTGAAACTTAGAAATCAACCATATCCATTGATTGGTAGTAGATCAATGGTTGAGATTAAATGAAATAATGCATTAAAAAAAACAAAATATTGTATTATTAAGGACAAATTCGTCCAAAAAATTAATTAAAAAAATAAACAAAATACCATTCCTTGAAAATAGGGATTTTCCAAAACTGAAATATACTCTCGCACTAATTTGCGATTTCCGGCCATATCCTAATGAAAATCGTAAAATGGACCACTGGGTTTTATTCTACACGAAGAGA
>CM057076.1:13205232-13435898 GCA_029379335.1 Thymus mandschuricus
TCAAATGCCAATAATATCCAACAAGGTTTAAGGTTTCGGCTTCACTTATAAGTAGTCGTTTTCTCATTGTATTATGTGTCCGAAAATATAGTGCATACTCCTGGCTTGGTAGCGCCCCCAGACATAGTCATCTTGACGAACTGGGTCAACAAACTCTCGTGTGTTTTTGTTGTTTTTCGTATTCTGTGATTAAATTCCTAACAAGATAATTTTGATTAGGCCCAATTTAATATCATGGTGCAATTTAAGTATCCATCAAAAAATACAAAGGCGCATAACTTTTGGTTATAATTTTCGGATTCTAATACTATTTTATGGGTCTCATCTATTATACTTTATGATTTTATTCAATCTGAATATTTATTAGGCCCATCTATATATTATATTTATTTTATGGTTCCACAGTTATAAGATCTTAGTTTCTTACCTGAGCTCATGATGTAACATTTGAAATTTTCAAGAATCGTATATCTTAAGCATTAGTTCTAAACTTTGCTCCATGAATAAAATGTCAACTAGTTGCCCTAATTGTTGATTGATGAGTGTTGCTCAAAGCTCTGAAAAGCTTGGCATAACTCAACCTCAACATGGGACCAACCGACCAAATGAGGTGAGCAAAACATTGATTTTTGATTGTGAACTGACAATGCTCATGAAATTATTGTTTAATTAGTCCAGTTTGTATGTTCGAAAATCAAATGACGAGAGTGTATGTTAGTGAAAAAGTTTATCACCTTGAGCCATATATAAAATTAAAGTGGTAAATAGATTTTAATACTCCTTTATACGAACGCGTCAAAGTACACACAACTTTATAGTTCTATATAATCCAGCTTGCTTGATTTGAGCATCACTCGGTCTTCACTTGAACCCCGATGTTGACTTACTCATAATTCAATCGAAACACTCGTGTGGATTGCTCGAGAGGGCATATAATTAGAGAAGAGAGGATGTTTAATACTTAACATGTTCAACTTTATAATTTTGACTTTTTAGTCATAATTTTTTTGGGTAATATTTTTATTTATAATCCTTTATTATGGTACAAAATATGCAAGAGTGATGTAGCATGTACATGTTGATGCAATGGTTTAAAAAATCGAATCGGAGGTCGAATCAGTGAGACCTCCGATTCTCAAAAAAACCATGGTTGAATTAGCTAAAATAAATAAAAAATTGCAAATTTTAAAATACCGTATCAACATGTCAATTTGTTTTTTCAGTGTCTCATTTAAAACAATGCACTTCTTTTAATAAAAGATTAATTATTCGAAACTGCAAACCGTATAACTTCTCTAAACTTGACACATTAAAGTATCTACACTCAATTTTTTTAGATAAATCTATATTAAGTAGTGTGAATCATATTATTTTCTAATAACAAATCTTTAACTATTTCCTTTTATTTCAAATAAAAAATGTTCAAGATATTGAAAATAACTAATTAAATAATAAATTACCAAGTTATTATCAAATCTATCGTTAATGTAAAAATTTCGATATCAGAACACCGGAATGGCGGAATCAACGTGAATTGTCAAAAAATTATTACAAGTAAAAAATATGTTTAAATTGAACATCAATTATAACAATTTGCCCAAGATTTTCATAAATTTGATGATATATTTTTTTTTTATAGTAGTTTGAAATATTTTTAATAAAATAGGAATAGTTGAAGATTTATTTTTATTATAGGAGTATTTATTTTTTAAAAATAGCATAGCCGTTAGTTTTAGGTCCGAAATCGCTTCCAAAACATCACGGAGCTCGCACCGGGCCGCTACTCCGCAGCCGACAGTGGCACCTTGTAATTCCTGACCCCGGCGGAGGACAAAATTGTCTTTTCGTCCAGCCAGTTATCCACGATACCCCAAATTGAATCACACTTTTTTTTACGCAGCAAACAACAAAAACACCAAGACCTCCCTCTCGCCTCCTCTCTCTCTCTCTCTCCTCTCTCTCTCGTGTCGCAAAATTTTCCAATTTCTTCACTTTTTCTCTATTCGTTCCCTCTACCCATTTTTCCCATTTGTTTTTTCTTTCAGAAAAAGATTGCATTAATCCGTACTTTCGCCAATGCATATATTAATCGAGCAGCGCTGATAATTTCCCCATTTTTGTTCCGCCGCAATCGAGCGATCTGAGAGGGGTCAAAGTCTTCGGACTGCCAACCGTCGATTTTCCGGCGGCCGTGTTCAGAGTTTCCGGTCAAGATTTTGCAGTCGGATTGGGATCGAGGTCTTTCGGGAGTTTGAATTGGGGCAAAGTTTTGAACTAGGGTTTCGGTTTATTCAAGGGTTAGGGCAGTTTCTCTCTGTTTTTTTTGGGGGTGAATGAACTGGCGGATTTCTAGGGTTCGTCATTGATTTTGTTTTCTTCGTCTGTTTGGGTTGAAGAAACTCCGGTGGTTTTGCTTTGCTTGGGCGGCGGCCGGAGTGTGAACGACGCAGGGATTGGGGGTTCGTGAATAATTAGGTTTTTGTGTTGTACAAGTTATAGAGATGCCCAAGAGTTCGAGACACAAATCCCACAAACAGAGCAAACACAGTTCGAGGGATTATTCTGATTCGGAAGAGGATGTAGTGAAGATGAAGGAGAAAAGTAGTAAAGATGATTCCGTTCGGGCTAGTCGGGATTCGGCATCTGGTGAAAAGCGAAAGATTTCATCTCAGGTGCGGGAAGGCAAGGACAGTAAAGATCTGAGTGGTCACGGAAATGGCGATGCGTTGGAGGAGTATGTTTCGTCCAAAAGGCGGAAGGAGAAAACCGATGTCACTATTGGTGGAGATCGTTGGAATGGGGGAGGAGATGAGAGAGGGGATACTGTGGAAAAGGATGTTCTTAAGGGTGAGAATTCGAAATTTGATAGTAAAGGGAAGGACAGTAGTGGCAAAGGTGAGAGCTTGAGAGTTGATTCAAAGAACAAGAGTAAACGGCATGAGAGTGGAAATGCTGGTGAAAGAAAGGAAGAGAGTTTGACATCTGCAATGGTGGATAGAGAGGAGAGTAAGAGCAAAGGGGAGTCAAAGAGGAAGTCCGAGAGGGATTCTTCTGCACGTAAAGAAGGATCGAAGGACAAGGAGCGTCGGTCTGATAAGGAGAAGAATGGTGGTCACGAGAGTAAGTCTGGTGATGCTGAGGTAAAAATAGTGGATATAGATGTTGTGAAAAAGCAAGGGCCATTATCTGGTGATTTTGTTGAGGAGAAACAGGGCAAACGGTCTCGAGAAAATACTGGTAAGGTAACTTGCTAATGGTATTGAAATGGATATTGGTGATTGTCGATGTTATTGTGCTGCTAATAGTTTTTTTTCTTATGCAACCAATAATCTGAGTATTTTGATATATTAACTCTTTAAGCGTCCACTACATTATCGAAAAGCTGTATGTGATGACTTCTGTTTGTAATTGAGTAATTGGTAGACTTCTGGTGGAGTGATATGAAATTCTCTCAACATTTGTATTTCTCTTATGTGTCTCTGAGGTTTGTTGATATGATTGTTTTGAACCTTTGAACTTGTATGAAAGTGGCCAGGTTCTTAAGTATAACCTCTTTCCTTTATGCACATCAATAAAAACTTGGAAGTAAAAGAATGTGATCTGATGAGCTCCGTGTTGATCGTTGCTTGTAAGTACAACAAATAGTAGTTCAAATAGTAAATTCCTGTTGCTCTTATAGGCTATGATTGATTGCCTCCCCCCTCTTCACTTGGTTCCTGTCTTCTTTCACAGTCTCAAGTGATTCTGGATTTTTTTTTTATCATAACTCTTTTTGCATAGCTAGGAATTAATCTGGATTTTTTTTTTTTTAATTCTTGTCATGAATTTGTTTATCATGATTCTTGGACGTCTTTGCTTCCTACCTTCTAAGAAGCATATATGTTAGATTTTTCTTATGATGATAGACTGAAATTGATGCTGAAGCTTGATAATTCTATTTGACTATACTAAATGTTGCTATTAGTAACACCAATTGCTAATGTTTGCCTTTTGAAATCTGATATTCAATTTGGGCGAGCAGACTGATAGCTCTATTGTCGCATCAGCAAGTAGTATCTGACCCTCCTAATATTTAATTTTCATTTATTTTTGCAGAGCGTGTGTTACTGGACGAATTACAGAATCCTGATTCAGAAAGGGACATAGAGAAAAAAGTCCGCAAGAAAAAAGAAGGTTCTGGTGAAAGAGAGAAACATTATGATGATGCTAAAGAAGGTGATGATAGACGATCATCGTCAAAAGGGGATCGTGCTAAGGATGTGAAATACAAAGATGACAAGCACAAAGATGGAGTTTATATTGATAAGTATCGGGAAGATAGCTATAGAGATGACAGGCGGAGGGATGAGAAGTACCGGGAAGAATCTGATAAGGATTATAAATACCAAGATGATAAGTATAGAGAAGATGGTGAGAAAGATGCAAGACGTAGAGATGATAGGCATCGTGAAGACAGTGATAGGGACAGTAGACGCAAGGATGAAAAACATCGCGAGGATGGAGAGCGGGATAGTAGGCGGAAGGATGAAAAGTACCGAGAAGGCTCTGAAAGAGATGGCCGACGAGAGGACAAATATTATGAGGATGGTGATAGAGACAATCGACGGAAGGATGATCGATATCATGAGGATGATGACAAGGATAGTAGACGTGGGGATGAGAGGTATAATGAGGATGGGGATAGAGATGACAGGCGAAGGGAAAATGTTTATAGAGAAGATGCTGATAGAGATAACAGACACAAGGAAGAAAAGTATCGAGAAGACATTGAAAGAGACATCCGCCATAAGGATAGCAAGCAAGGGGATGGGTATGACAGAGATAAGAGACCTAGAGACAGTAAGTATAGGGATGAACGGGCAGCAAGGGATCGCTCTGGAGATAAGTCTGACCTAAAGCGTTCAAGGGATGATAGTTCTGCTGGGGATCATTATGGGAGGAAATCAAATGCATATGATGATAGTCCAACCCATGATGATCGATCAGCCAGGTATCGTGATGATCAAGTTAGGAGAAGAACTAATGAGAAGGATGACTATAGCGATGTCAAATCTCGAGGCACAAAAGATCAAAGGTCTGATGCTGAAAAGAAGAGTACAAGCAGTGCTAGAATGGATTCAGCTACTGATAGAGTTAGGTCATCTTCCAGGAATGCTGACTTGGAACTTACATCTAGTCATAGTAGACGACGGAGTTCTCCCACCTCAAATTCTCATACACCTAGGGACCACCATAGGTAATTATTTACTTGCAAGTTGCAATTCTGCTACGGTGACTGAATTGAAACTTCGTAACCTGTAGTATAGATTCTGTGGAGAATAATTTTCCATCTTCATAGACAAGGAAACATGAGAAACTACAGTATATTATCATGAGATTGATGCTATGGGTTTCTGCTTAAGTTATGGTAAAATTTAGTTTTAACGTCAAAGAGTGCTAGTTAAGTAATTAGATACTCAAGTTGATGTTGACTTTGCTTTTGGATCTCTCAAAATGAGCAAAATTCTTTATTATGTCGTATTATAATTACAGTGCATATCTATAGGAACTATTTTAAGGCTGAAATAGGTGAATGTGAGCTTTTACCTCTGCTGCAACTTCTGAATTCGTAGGGCAGTAGAGTAGGTGAAAGCGAGGGCTCAATTTTCTCTCATGTCTTGGGGTGGACTCTTCTGGGGCGACTTTAACTGTTACCTCCATCTCTTCGATAAAATAATAAAAGGGGCCACTTAGGAAGAGACGGAGGGAGTATAATTTAAAGGATCTAGGTGTTCTTTTGCAGAAAATAATTCTACATTAAGTTATGTACAGTCCATGGTTTGCTTGGGTAGCTTTGACATCTTTCTTCTTTCCTTTGTGGGATTAAAAAGCTGATTAGTAAAAGGGATTTTTAAATCAGAGTTAAGTATTTTGTTGGCCTACTAAATTCCTTTGTCCTTTTGTTAAATCCAATGCCAGACATTCTACTTATGTTGTTGCGTGCTGCTTTCTGTTCCATAGTTTTAGCATGCTATAAATATTCTTAATAAACTTAATTGATCTATTTTCATGCACAGCCCGCTGTAATTGAGAAATTTATTTACACATTTTGAACTTTCAGGACCCTCAGGCAAGATGATTCCAAGTATAGAGATTATAATTACGAAGAGAGAATTCGATCCTCAACAAGAGATCATGCTGGTCCTGTTGTAGGGTCTGAGAAGACCCCTTCATCTCGCTCAGTTGAGAAGCTCGGTCAAAGAGATGATGGCTATTTCGGAGAGCTTTCTTCTGAAAGGCGTTTGAAGTCTGATGTCCGATCTTCACCTTTGCAGCTTGTAGATAAATCTCCGCCGTCGAGTAATGACAGGAGACAGTTCGGTAGACTTGATGTCAGACGGAGTATTGATAATGAAGAATCAACTCAGAGAAGTGGTGGTTCTCGAGATTGGAAGGAGTACACTGGTAAAGAAGCTAGGGGTACTCGAGAGGCCATGGATATACTTCCCGGAGAGGAGTTCTTACAAGGGGATGCAGATACTTCATCTGTTTCTTCTCCTTTTACCAGAACTGGCCATTTCTCCAGCGGCTCTAAGCTATTGCCTCCTCCTCCCGTCTTCAGGACAGGTGTTGACAGCCCTTTGGGGCCGGGTCCGGGTGATGATGATGGTAGGGGTAAATCCAGCATTCGACATAGAAGGGTTGGTGATCCCAATATGGGCCGAATTCAAGGAAGTCCTTGGAGAGGTGTTCCAAGCTGGCCGTCTCCTGTAGCAAATGGTTTCTTGCCTTTTCCACATGCTCCGCCTCCTGTGGGTTTTCATTCAGTTATGCAGCCGTTTCCTGCACCACCTATGTTTGGAGTCAGGCCCTCGATGGATTTAAACCATCCTGGTGCTTACCATATGTCTGAAGCTGATAGGTATTCTGGTCCTGGCCGTCCTATGGCATGGCGAAGTCAGGTGGATGAGTCCTGCCATCCTTTACATGCATGGGATGCTAATAATGCTGTTTTTGGGGATGACTCTCACATGTATGGGAGGCCAGATTGGGATCATTCCAGGAACTTACCTGGTTCTAGAGGTTGGGATTCCAGTGCAGATTTTTGGAAGGGGCCGAATAGAACGGGAAGCATGGAGGTTCCAACACCCGAGAAAGAAAATAACTCTGTTCGAAGTGGAGATGAAGCTCCAGGAAGTCAGTCTACTCCGGCTGCTGCGAATGAGCAAAATCAAGTTGATCAGCAGGTAGATAGCACTGATATTAGTCAGTCATTGAAGAGCTCCGATAAGAATGTTACTGAGGCTATCCTGGACGATATTACTGATGATGCTAAGATTTCGAGAGAGGATGAACCTCACCTTTGTCATGTTTACCTTTCCAAACTTGACATTTCTGTTGATCTCTCTGAACCTGATCTACTGAATAAGTGCAAAGACTTGATTCTTGAAGAGCAGAGCATATCTTCTTATGGCAGAGATTCAAAAATCTTATATATTGAGGTGCAGGTATGTTCAATCACTTTCTTCATGTTGTTACCCTAGACATCATCATGTTCAGTTCTCATATTCTTCCTTTTCTTGTGACAGGATTTAGAAGCCAAGGTGGCATCTCACAGACTTCTGAATTATGCACTATTTGGATCTAATGACGATTCTGTTTTCCAGGTATATTGTTGTGAACGGTTGTTACACATTCAATAATATACCAAAAATTTAAAATATGTCCTTATGTTTCTGAATATGTGGAGTTGAAACTTTTCTGAACTTTCTTTCTCCGTGCCCTCCAAACCTGTCAAAGAATTCTTGTAACAACTTATCCCTAACTTGTTCTCTTGGTCTGGGGTATGTCCTTATTTCATTGGTTTTTTTTTTTTTTTTTTTAAATCTTCTGTGGATGTCTTTTTCTAGAGTTGATAACAAGCAACCATTCGTGAACTATTAGTCTCCAATTTTTCCATGTTTAGTTTTCTCTGAGATAACTTAGAGGGTCTTTACAAGGAGAAAATCAGTTGCCTGTTATCTGACTGTAGTGAGTTGTTACTACTTCTAAGACATATTGGTGGCAGAGGCAGTTAGTTACTGAAGCATGCAATGCTTCTTATGACTCCCATTTTTCTTCTGCCATTGACGCCTGCTGATTTTTTTTCACAATCTGTTCATTCACACCTATACTCTTATAGTTTGTTTCCTAATTTTTGCTTGGGTTGTTTCTTTCTTTGCAAATGCAGAAATCTATGTCTCTCTATAAGAGGCAGAAAGAACACTCTCAGGATGAAGATGCTCAGAAACTCAAACCCGTGAGTGATTTTGTTACAAATTCCAGTCAGGAGAATGTGAATATGGTAGATGATGAACCTGAGAAGGTGCCTCCAGTTGATAACATCCAAGGTGTGGAGGATTCTCTCCCTGACTTCGATATCGAGGTAGATTCAGAAAATGTTGTGAAGAATGATGAAGGGCCTGGACAAATCGACATACCTGATACTGGAAAGTCAGAAGACTCGGTTTTTGCCTCAGAAGATATCAAATTAGAGGTGAATCCGGTACTTGATCTTGGACCAGATGTTAAGGAGGAGATGCCTTTGGCTGCTGGAGGTGTTGAAGGCTCCGTCGATCCTTTACCATCACCCGAAATAAAAGATTTGCCAGAAGACTGTGGTGGTAGTATGAATATCGAGGAAGTGAAGTTGGTAGATAGTAAGTGTGATCCCTTGCTTATTTCTACTGATATGTTCTCTGAGGCATCTGAGACTATAAGTCGGATACATCATTCTCCTGAAAGTACACATTGAGACAATTTATTTTTCTGAGGTTTTTGAAATGACTTTGGTAATTTCTTTATCTTCGCATCCATGTGGTTTCTGCTTATGCTAGTTAATCAATAAAACTCTGGTTATTTTATGATATTGGTTCCCCTCTCTCTCGCTGTCGAGTTTCTCTTTCTAGGTTGGAAATGGTTTCGTTTCCTCGTGAATTAGAGGTGGTTGTGTCTGGTCTTTGGTTCTTGGTGAGGAATGAAAGGGGAAAATGATGTATACTCTTGATTCCCCTTTTGTCCACACCAAGATCTGAGATTCAGACATGTTCAGCTTGTGTGCTGTAGCTGATGAGTTTGATCTACCTTTCCAATTGTTGCCCTCAGGTATTTGTTCTCTCTTTCTTTTTTCTTATATTGATACTTGGAAACATATGTCATTATTTAGTTCAAATCTTTGATTAATATAGTTATATAGGCATTACTTGAATGAAAAGCTAAGTTGCTTATAAAGTGAAAAGTCATAATTTTTTCTTTGATACAGAGTAATATATACTCCCTCCGGCCCGTTTTATTAGTCATGTTTGCTATTTTGGGCTATCCTGGTTTACTAGTCATGTTTCCTAAAATGGAAAGAATTAACCCTTCATTTTCAATGTGTACCTTTACTTATCACTTTTAACACTTGCGCATAAAACCTCGGGTCGGAAAAAAACATGATTATTGAAATGGACGGAGGGAGTATATATTTTACCCCAATTCCGTATTTGGAAACTTAGATATAGAGTATTTTGATTGGTTAGAAAAAATAGCATCTCTTTTTAGTAGGATCAACACATGACTTATTTCAATTCTCCTTCTATCTCATTTCATTTGGGCCTATAGATAGTATTTATTAGTAAAAGCCAATATTGTCTTGCTCTCTGGTATTTGTCTAACTGAATATGGATGGAAATATTTTGTTCATGAAAAACTGAGTTATGCCTCTCGATCTTCGGAAATAATAGGACTGAGTTATGCCTCTCAGCGATGAGTTTTTCACTTAATTAATTTATTAATTTCAAGCATTATTAAGAAATTGAAAATTTTTACTACCGAAACTTATTTTCCCACCGCTAGGTCAACATTTACACTTTATTCTATGTTTTAAAGTATTTCTCTGTCCCATTCTATTCAAATTCGTTAGAACAGAGTACCTAAAATGCTCAAAAAAATTAGGGTGATGCTATTCGGCCATAATGTGGCCGATCATAATTTAACTTTTTTAATTTTTTTAAGTATCAAATACTTTATATTTTTTTGCCAAACTTTTTTATATCATAAAAAACTCAAAAAGTGATGCTCCGTATTTTTTACGTATTTTTTAAAATTAACCCTTTAATTATTTGATATTTTTTACTATTTTAAAGATTTTTTT
Organism: Thymus mandschuricus; assembly: GCA_029379335.1. Lineage (NCBI taxonomy): Eukaryota > Viridiplantae > Streptophyta > Magnoliopsida > Lamiales > Lamiaceae > Thymus > Thymus mandschuricus. The sequence goes on from CM057076.1 coordinate 13,215,386, forward strand.
TTACCTTTTTATCTAGAAAAAAGAGAAAAATATGTAATTTTTGTGGAAAAAATATTTTTAAATTAAAATATAAATGTAATAAACTATAGTTATCATTTACCATTTTTAAAATTACGTATATTATGAAAAATGTGGTTGTGTGGCCGGCCACATTATGGCCAAATAGCTTTATTGAAAAAATTAATCAAATTCTATTAATGAGCCATATACACATCATTTCTATAGCTCGTTATCGTTCAAACCCACCCTCTCCGTGCAAATTCTTGTCACCCGATCTCATATATCTTTCATGAAAGTAGCAAAAGTGTCGAGTAAAATAGCTGTCTTGTAAGGAACTTTTCTGTTTTGTTTTAATTTGTTTGTTTTGATAATCTATATATAATTGCTACATGTCTCCCAAAGGAAATATTATCCACACAAATAAGGAAAATATTACAAAAACATATTTGTGAATTAAATAACCAGGTGTCTTAGCGCACCTGGCCACCGGGCTCCTCCCTTGAAGGAGTGACCCGGGTTCGATCCCTTGTGGCAGCGAATTTGGGAGATATAAGGTGGGCTTGGAGATATTCTAGGAGTTATTGGGAACTTGGCGTACTAACATCTAATCTAACAACTAACATTTGTCCGATAAAAAAAAAAATATATATATATTTGTGAATTAAATGCAGTGTGTTTATAAAATGGTCCCATAAAGTATGAAGAAAATCTACTGTTTATTAATTTTAATTGTCATCCGTCCCAATATGTATTGAGGTCTTATGCTAATTATAAAATTAGGTTCTTAAAAATAATAATTATATTACAGTAATATCTTGTAAAAAATAAATAGAAAGTTGAAATTCGAAAATCCTTGTGAATAGATAGAAAAAATAAATCCTCGTTGTGGAGTTAGTGTAAAAGACGTCGAGTGATGGAAATTAAAAAAAGAATTGATTTTGAAAAATTAGAAGATGGAGCTTCAAAATTTATGGGAAAGAAATAATGAAAACGGGAAAAATAAAAAAAGTACGTAAACATTAAGAAAAGACACATAACTCGAGAAAAATAAAGAAAAAACTGGGCTTATTATAATTTTTTGGGGACATTTATTTTGGGGGCCTATTTTGTAGAAAAGTACTAAGCAAATACAATTTTTTTGAATAAAAATAGTAAATCATAAAATGAGACAGATGAAGTAGTATTTTGTTGGTGATGCGACGATAGACATAATCCTCGTCACCTTGGTTTAAGTTAACGTACAACCTTCTACAAGAAGTTGCATAATAAAATTTCTGTTACTTGGAGACTTGTACCTTCCTTAATTAGAAGATCATGAATCCAAAAAAACAAAAAAACAAAATTTTTACACACTAGTGCTTGTAAATTTTTTTAATATTGCCCACAGGCACAGACAAGTAGAATGATTTTTCTGTTTTGAAACTTTTAAAACATAAGTTCGAAGGACTCAAACTCACGACGTGAAACCCTTACCATTAGGTTAATTAACACATGCACACAAAATGTAGAATGCATATCACTACTGTATTTTATGCGGAATTAATCATTTGGCGTATTCTTTGCAATACTTTATAAAAAGGAACAAATAATCTTCTTCTTCTTCTTCTTCTTCTTCTTCTTCTTCTTCTTCTTCTTTTTTTTTTTTTTTTTTTTTTTTTTTTGTCTTTACATTAAGCGATATTGTGCACATCTAGTTATTTGCTACTCGCTGAATATAAAGAGGACTATGAATAAATAAATTTTAAAAAAAGAGGTGTATGAGTGTGTCTAACTTATCAATTATCAAGTATCAACTACTACCCATCCAATTAATTGTCTATTTTGATTACTTTCTTGGCCGCTTAATCAACTCACAAGTAATATCCTTAATTAATTCACAAGTAGTAATATTTTATGATACACCAAAATTAATTCAGTAAAATTAATAAAAAATCGAATCGGAGGTCGAATCAGTAATCAATTCACAAGTAACATCCTTAATTAATTCACAAGTAATATTTTATGATACACCAAAATTAATTCAGTAAAATTAATAAAAAATCGAATCGGAGGTCGAACCGGCAAAAGGTCTCCGGTTCATAGTTTTTTCGGTTAAACTATGGTTCAACATAGTATAACAGAAAAAAACCAAAAGAACCGCGAACCGAAATTATAAATGGTTCATGGCCAGGTTCAACCGATTTAATCGGTGGTTCAATCGGATTTTTAAAACACTGAGTAAAACGGAAGGAGGAAAGAGTATTCGAGTAAAACTCATCCTTAATCATATTATTATATCCGTGCTTGTGTTTCATAAACTCTTCACCATATGTGTTACATATACGAAACCAAAAAAAAAACCCATAAAATATACAAACATACAACTTATTACCGGAGAGAGAGAGAAAGAAAGAGAGAGAGATTCTCTCTTATTTTTTCTCTTTTATTTAATTAGATTATATATGTAGCTAGTTGGCGCTAGCGGGTGACGAAGAAGGCGAAAACTCGACCAATTCCTTGGAGCGCAGCCACGGCTTCACCACCACCACCGCCTCGAAAGTCCGGGGCTCTCCTCCGCCGCTTGTGGCGGCGGAGATCTTGAGGTAGTACTTGAATCCCGAGACCACCTGCGTCTCCGCCTCCACCACCCGAGAGTAGACCAGGAGCCTCTCGGCGGAGGCGCTACCGTTCGCCTTGAGCTGGCGGTTGTACTCCCCCACGCAGTATCTGCCCAGCTCCTGTATCTCCTTGTTGTCGTCGATGTTCTTCACCTGCGTCCTCCCCCCCACTCTCCTCCCCACCGCCGCCGCGCGGTGGCTGAAGACGGCGGCGACGAGGAGGAGGAGGAAGAGAAGCGGAGAAGCTGGGATTCTTGATTTGGCCATGTAGTGTGTGTTTGAGTGTGTGTTTGAGTGAGGGGTTGGAGATGAGGTGAACATGTATATATATATATATATAGAGAGAGAGGAGAGAGAGGGAGAGGGGACACGTAAGGAAGGGGGTGGCGGCAGCTGCGAGGTGCCGCGTTTATGAAATGCAGTGGGTATATATTCCATTGGTTTATTGGATTATTCATACACGAACTTTTTACGAAATTTATTTTTTCACATGAACAAAAAAATGATCTTAATTATACATGAACTTTGCTTGTGTTAAAATGTTCACATCCATTTCAATTTCCCCCAATTTGAAGCTGACATGGCATCCCGGAATTGTCTATGTGGCTTGCTCGGCGGGCAAGCAATACGCCGTCGTTCGTAATTAATGAAAACTGCGTCGTTTTCACCTAAAACGATGTTGTTTTAGCTTAAAAACATAATTAAAAGGGGGTCGTCAATCAAAATCACAATCCCTAAATGTCACTCTTTATTTTCGGAAGAAACCTTAAATGGTTGCTGCCTCGAAGTAGTGGACGAACTCAACCGGGATGCAGCAACCATTTAAGGTTTCTTCCGAAAATAAAGAGTGACATTTAGGGATTGTGATTTTGATTGACGACCCCCTTTTAATTATGTTTTTAAGCTAAACCGACGTCGTTTTAGGTGAAAACGACGCAGTTTTCATTAATTACGAACGACGTCGTATTGCTTGCCGCCGAGCAAGCCACATAGACAATTCCGGGATGCCATGTCAGCTTCAAATTGGGGGAAATTGAAATGGATGTGAACATTTTAACACAAGCAAAATTCATGTATAATTAAGATCCTTTTTTTATTCATGTGAAAAAACAAATTTCGTAAAAAGTTCGTGTATGAATAATACAATAACCCTATTCCATTCCACAAACAAAAAATGGAAAAGAAAATGGGAAAATGCAGAGAGCAGAAGATAGAATTGAGAATTGTGCAGTAGAGGGTTGAGGTTAATTTTGTAGTGTAGCGGCCGGGAGTATGGGCTGTGGGGTCTACCACACTAGTATTCCTTTTCATATCCATCCAAAATACAATACTGTACACAATTTTCGATTTGGTTTTTCTAATTAAATTAGACGTCGATGATCCGCCAACTATTTTTAGACTATGTTCACATATACGCCAAAAATACAAACAAATACACAAGTTTCGATAATATTTCAATACTCGTATGCGTGAAAATATTTTTAAATTAATAATAATTAATAAATTTTATAACGATATTGCTGCTGGTATAGGAAATATACAAAACACACAATAATTATGGATCATTGTAGTAGAAAGTGCCACATCTAAATATATTAAAGGATCTGACCCGCAAATCTAATAGCAAACTTGTCATCCCTCAATTAGTTACAAGCTAAAGAAATTAACAGCCAAGTTTTATTACATAATTAACTATTATTCTCAATCTCCTTCAGCTCAATTAGATTGACGTTGTAAGATGAGAGAGAATCATCGGCGCTGCCTCTCTCTCCAAGATCTGCTCGAAATCTGCTGCTCGACTAATTTGAAGAATGTCATTGCGTTTCTGCAACAAGGAGATTCATTATAAATTGAAAAAAAAAAAAAAAATAATCAAGCTGGACGAATATGAATTTGAATTAGTTAACGCATATATCGTTTCCGTCTTGCTGATTACGTGTCCTTTTATTATTGTTTGTAACAAATTAATAAAACAAGCGTATTCAGGAGGGACGAAGACAGTACGAAATGACAAAGGAAACATTGATTCGTACCGATGGCTGTGGAACTGTTCACCAATCCGGAGGCAGGGGATATGAGCAATCTTCTGCCAGTAGTCTCCGCTCCCTCTCTTGCACCGCCTCTCCAGCTCCGGACACTTCTCCACATTCAGATACTTGAGATTCGGGATGGCAGCCGGGAGCGACACGAGCTTCGGACATACCACAACGTCTAAATACGTGAGCTGGTGCAGCTGGTCCGGCAGCAGTTCCAGCTCAGGAAGTCTGCTCAGGTACAGCCTCCTGAGCGAGGAGAGTTGCTGCAACGCTTGTGGTAAACACGACATTCTCGGAAGATCGCTTAGCTCAATCCATCCCAGGCTCTGGAGATGCTGGATCTCCTCCGGCACGTACGTCAGCTCGGGGCACGACTCTATAGCAAGTCTCTTCAGGGAAGTAATGTGCAACAGCCACCTTTCGGGGATACACGATGCTGTGTCACAATTCTGTATGCACAAGTGTTCGAGCTTCTCCAATGCTCGCACGCCTCCTCCTGCTGCTGCGGAGATGTCTTTTGCTCCGTTGATTTTCAACCAACGGAGGTTCGTTAGCTTTGCAAGAGCTTCTATCGAGAAACATGCCGTCTTCTCCTCAACGGTCACTCCGAGCCTAGTAAGAGTGTCCACTTCGGAGAACAGAGCCAGAGTTGAGCTGCTGCATTGTAGATCCTCCAGCTTCTGGAGGGACGAGAGCGGAGGTAGTATTAATGAAGTGCAATTCTCGATGCTCAGATGTTTCAGATTCGGAAATGCTTCTCTACTCTCCTGCTGCTCCTTCGAAAGCCCCTTCAGATTCGGGAGATCGCGCAAGGACAGCTCTTCCAAAGCCGAGAACTTCACCTTCGCTCCAACTTCTTCTTCGTCTTCGTCTTCGTCTTCCTCATCTTCAGTTATGTACTCCACCCCCACATTCCTTAAGCTCAGCCTCTTAAGATGAGGTAGATCTCCCAATTTCGGAAGACGAGTGCAATTTATGCAGTTTCTCATATCAATCTTAACTATTTTTCCCATAGTAGACTTTGTCATCCATAGTGGAAAAACTTTGCCGATGAATCCACGTATGCTGAGTTTCTCTATACTTCCATGAGGCTCGAGTGCTTCCAACACCTTCTCGTCAACCTCTCCGCCTAACTCGGATGAAGTGTTTCTTTCCCAAGACAAGATCAAGTGTCGAAGATTCTTTTTTTTGACAAGGTTCGCTCTCTTTGCATCCGAATGGTGTTTAACTCTCTCCAAATGCTTAATCTCAAGCCTTCAGTTGAGGTTCAAGCATTCGAGTTCCTCAAGCTTACCCGAACTGTGGCCAATCACGAAGATGCTGAGCGTTTTGAGGCGAGTTAACTCTCCGATTTTGGGGGGCATTCTCGACAACGAGTGACAATGCAACAAACATAGATGCCGGAGATTACGCAAGCATCTCTTATTCTTAGGTAAGGCCACAAGCTCAGAGCAATTATCCAAGTTGAGGACTTGCAAATTCCAAAGATCACATAATGAGTTAGGAAGAAAGAGAATCTCAGAGAAAGACAAGTTCAAGTATCTCAAGTGTTTGAGATTGGCTATGGAAGGAGGCAACTCTTTGATCCCTGCATAGCTCGCGTCCAACACTCGTAGGCTCGTGAGCTCCAAGACGGAAGACATGTCCATATCTTGCTGAAAGGTTTTAGGAAACAAGACGTACCTGTCTAGCAAGTCTGCCTGGCGGATAGTCGGTGCACTCGCGCCATTGCTTTCGACTTGTATCTCAGGAACCTTGTTCTCCATCACAGACTCAGCCAGATCATGAACAAGGTTGTGCATACTGATCTTGCTGCCATTTCTCGACTGTAGAAGCGATCTGAGTAGTAACTCATTGCATATTTCATTTCCAATATCCTCTGCTTCTAACGTTCCGTTTGATGAAACGTAGCAATGAGCTATCCAGAGACGGATCAGTTCCTCTCTCTCGATTTCGCAGTCTTTTGGGAAGGCTGCGAAGTAGGCAAAGCACTGCCTTAGCTCCATCGGAAGATGATGATAGCTCAATCTCAGAGCCGGCAGTATCATACTGTCTTCTGCCGATAGCTTCCAAATTTCGCTCTCTCGCACGTAAATCCATTCCTCTTCTCTCCTCTTAAACCGTAGGATTCCTCCGAGGGCCTTAGCTGCCAGGGGCACCCCGGCACACTTCTTCACAATCTCTTTACCAATAATTTCCAGCTCTGGGTGTGTGTCCTCGTCGGGTGCGAATGCGTGTTGCTTGAGCAGCATCCAAGAGTGTTCTTCCGATAGTCCTCCGAGGCAGTGGGGCGGAAGCGTCCCCATTATGTCAGCAACCTTCCGAAGGCGGGTGGTGACGATGATGGATGCCCCGACAGCGCCACATGACAAAATATCCCTCAATTCGTACCACTTCTCCTGCCGGTCGTTCCAAACGTCATCCAGCACGATTAGGTACCTTTTTTTGGTCAGCAGCTCCCAGAGGCGGCGCTCTAAGGCCTCCAGGTGCTGCAGATCGGAAGCTCGCCCCGTGCCCGTGGCGGACTCGATCATCGCCCTCACCATGGTCTTCATCTCGAAATTGTCGGAGACGCAGACCCAGATCCTCTCTTCGAAGTGCTCCACCACCCGCGGATCGTTGAAGACCAGGCGGGCGAGGGTGGTTTTCCCGAGGCCGCCGACTCCGATGACGGGGAGCACCGACATCTCTTGCTTCTCCCTCACGCCATCCACGAGCAGCCTCACGATGCCGTCTCGGTCTTCCTCCCTGCCGTAGATCATGTCGCAGCCGTTCAGCATGGAGGCCGTCTCACGAGCGGCGGCGGCGGCGGAGGATTCTCTCGGCCTGTCTGCGGAGATCTCGCGCAGGTGGAAGTTAGCCCGCTCCGCGGCGACGGAGTCGAGCCTCTCCGTAGCTAGCTTCATCCTGGCTCCGATCTTGTGGCGGTGGAGAACTTTCCGGAGGCTGTAGCGGCGGAGCTTGCTGGCGGCGGAGTGGCTGATTTGGGAGAAATGAGTGTTGCACTCGTCCAAGATGTCGTCGACCTCGTAGGCGAGGAGGGTGAGCTTGCGCAGCCAGTCTCGGATCGGGCGGCTCTCGACCTGCCGGTCTTCGGCGTCCTCCAGTACTGCTTGGATGGTGGTGAGGGTGCTGGAAAGCTTCTTCATCTCATCGTCCACCCCCATAATAACTACGATCTCCTCCTTCATCAAGGAGCTCAGATTCTCGAGAACGACTTGAAGGAATGCCCCCGCCATTACTGGAAGCTAAAAACACAGAAATGCAGTTGAGCTTTAACCAGTATTAGAAGATGAATATGAGTGGAATGCTGTTATGCAGGATGGGGGCGATAGAGCTCTTGTCTTGAGGGGCGTTATTATGCACAAATTATTGAGCGTTTACCTTAATGTAGGTAGGGCGTTGACTAGATATGTTATTCTTAAAAACACAACTTTGTGTTTTCTCTGACAATATTTCAAGGAAATAAAATTACAAGTTGAAGCGTGATCATAACATGCGCATATTCTAGTAAGCTACCTACCTATGTAATTAAGGTCAAGTGGAGATTCCGTTTATTAATTTTGTCAATGCAATTCCGACAAGCCAAGATGCCAAAACGGCGGTCGCCTGTTGGTTGCCGAAACGGAAGAAGTCATACATGGCCTTTCCAATGACTTGGAAGCCATTCTGGCAATCGCCGGGTGAGTCGCCGAAATTACTCTTCCGTTTTGGTGATCCGGGTTCATTTTGGCCCACCTGATCTTCTCGTCATTCATTAACTTGATTCTCGACTTCGTTCTTCAATTCATTTGATCTTCATTCTTCTCCGAAGTTAAAAATTCTTACTTACCTTCCAGATGATTACAAATCAACCTAAACATGCAAAAGACAAAACACGTACTATAAAATCGAACTAACCAACCAAACTTCTTAACTAAACGACGACAAACCACTGAAACAAAACACACAACGCACACAAAAACTAAATAAAAATAACATATAATGATTGTTTATCCGTTATTATTGTAAGAACATTATTACAGGATATATAATTAGTCATTTATGCATGTAACAATCATTCACAAAATATGGCAATAAACAGCCTCTTTGAATCGAATTTATTTATAATTGACTATGGTTTTTCTTCCAAGTTCATGGAAACACAAAAAATTGTTTTAAGACCAGAATTTCTTGTGTTTCTGTGTATGAGAAATGAAGATGAATAGTGGAATTTAGTTGAGCAGTTGCTAGCTATGAGCACAAAACTTTTCATAGTTTACAATTATAAACGTATATATTCGTATTTTCGTATGATGATCGTTTTCTACTTTTGTCCTCTCATCTTTTTTATACTTAATGATCTCAAGGGGCTATATTCATATGTGACTTGTGTAATACTAAAGGACGTCAACAATTATAATTATGATAGAATTGTTCGTGTTGGGGGCTAAGAATTAAATACTCCATCCGTTCCCTAATAAGTGTCCCAAGGGACTAAAATTTTTGTCCCCTAATAAGTGTCCTATCACATATTTCAATGTAAAATTTTGGCTAAACTTCTGCCCAACCAGCCTTAACGCGTGTTGGACGCGTAGAAGAAAGGGGAGATTGGCTAGACTTATTTTTCAGACGCTTATGAGCTCCGAGAGCTTATAAAATGTTTCACGAGCTTAAGCTCTCAAATTTAAGAGTCTATAAGTAATTAAGGTGTTTGGGATAAAAGAATTTATTAGTTCAAAAGAATTTTTATAATTAAAATCTGAATTTTTTTTTTTTTTGGTGAAATCCGTAACTTTGTACAATCAAAGGTAAGTATACACATCGAAATAAAATAATATAAAGTTATACTCCCTCAGTCCATTAAATTTTTATCCGATTTTGTAAAATTGTAATAATAAATTATAAAATAGAAATAGATTTTTGGAATATAAATAATCTTGTAGGGGACTATGAATGTTTTTAGTACCCTAACCAAAAAAACTTATACTTCAAATTTCCATTTAAAACATATCGTAACAAAGCTAAAAATCTGCTAAAATGTCAATTAATTTAGGTATACAGATGGTGGACATATGAAATATAATGAAAAAGTACAATTAGAAAAAAAGAAAATTCGGGTGAAGAAACATCTTATTTTAATGTATTTAATTTAATAGCTTGGAGCTTATTGGAGCTTGCTTAAAAGCTCTTAATAGAGGTGTTCAAAAGAACCGAAATCGGCGGTTAAAACCGTAATCGTAACCGGAACCGGCGGTTTTTTAATCGGAACCGGAACCGGCGGTTCGGAACCGGAAAAGGAACCGGTGGAACCGGCGGTTCGGTTAAGGTTCCTAAGGCTTGGAACCGTAACCGGCGGTTCGGTTCCGGTTCCAAATTTTGGAACCGTCCAATTTATATAAATTCTATTATTTTTATTTTTATTTTAAATATAATTTATAAACAAATATAACATTATTTGTTAAACTTCATAAATAATAACTAAATATATATATAATTTGGACTTTTTTCAATTATACGTGTTACTCTCAAACACTCATTTGTTATTTCTTCATTGTGAGGTATGTTTATTGTTTTTATAAGAGTATTACACTTTTCAAGCTTCTTATTTACTCCCTCCGTCTCGCGATTATTGAGCCCTTTCTTTTCGGCACGGGAATTATGGCGAAAGTGTTTAGTGTTTTAAGTGTATTGTTTAGGGATGAAATGTGGTTTAGGGAATTAACATTATTTATATACCTCAATAAATTTCTAAAAAATAGTGTTCCAATTTTAATTTAATTTTTGTGCTTAATTTAATTTTTTTGTGCTTAATTAAATTTAAAAAAAATGTATTCATCAATTTCAGGGGATACTAATTGCAATAATTTAAAAAATATAATTTAAAAAAAAAACGTATTAATTAAATTTAATGATATAATTTAAAAATATAATTTAAAAAAAAAATGTATTCATCAATTTCAGGGGATACTAATTGCAATAATTAAAAAAATATAATTTAAAAAAAAAACGTATTAATTAAATTTAATGATATAATTTAAAAAATATAATTTAAAAAAAAAATGTATTCATCAATTTCAGGGGATACTAATTGCAATAATTTAAAAAATATAATTAAAAAAAATGTATTAATTAAATTTAATTATATAATTTAAAAAATATAATTTAATTTTTTTGTGCTTAATTAAATTTAATGATATAATTTAATGATATAATTTTTAAATAAAATACTAATTGCAATAAGGGGATACTAATTGCACCATTAGTATGTTAATTATTTCCTTAAAAGGAAAGGGCTCAGAAATCGCGAGACGTCCCAATAAGGAAAGAGGCTCAGAAATCGCGAGACGGAGGGAGTATTTGATATGTGATATCTAACACATCCCAAACTATGAGAAGAGTTGCATGAGGAACACCTATAAAATTGATAGAATGTTCAAAGCCTTAAGAAATAAAAAAGTTTAAAATTAAAAAATAAATAAATAATTGTCCGATTTTTTCCGGTTAGAACCGGAACCGTAACCGGAACCGGCGGTTCCGAAACCGGAACCGGAACCGTGTGTTTGCGGTTCGGTTTCGGTTCCTCCCTCGACGGAACCGGAACCGGCGGTTCGGTTCCGGTTAGAACCGGAACCGGAACCGTGGGCACCTCTAGCTCTTAAACAAGTTATTTTGGCAAAACACTTTTAAGAACATGAGATCCTCTATCCTCATTTATGCAATACCAATTGTGTACTAAATGTCCATTTGTATTATTTTTATTCATTTCTTTCAACAATTTCAACTTATTATAATTTAAAATAATTTTTATAATTATTTTCTAATGATCACTCATCCATTTTAGGATTTTTAATTATTTTTTACATTTAATTTAATTTTATTAGGTAAAATAGGGTTGATAAATCGAAAGTTAGGGTATATAAAATTTTAAATTTCTAATATTTTGTCATAAAATTTTATTTTATTCTGTTATAATATTGCATTTTTTATTTTTTATAGAACATATTATGAAAATAATAAAAACAATTATTTAATATACTATTGGTACACAAAAATAGAAATAGAGGATAAAGCTTATATATTGGTGTAAATTGTTTAGGAAGTATACGTAGGGCTGGGGAAATATACCGAAAATTCGGTATACCGTCCATACCGTACCGAAAATTTACCGAAAATACCGTAATTAAGGTATATCGAAATTTTCGGTAAGGTATCATACCGTACCGGAAGACAAAGGTAAGGTAAAGGTATCAATTTTTGAATACCGGGGTACACCGTTACATACCGTTATCGAGGTATATACCGAAAATAAGGTATATATCGATATCGCGGTATATACAACTATCGCAATATATACTGAAAGTATGGTATATACCTTAAATTATGTATATACCTTAAATTATGGAGTGAGATTGGAAAGTTTTTTATGCTCTCGTTGTGCTTTGAATTTAGATGTTTTGGATTTGGATTTGATAATATGTTTTGTTTTGAAGAATGTTAAGAGTTTAAATATTTGGGCGCTATTATTGTATTGTAAGTTTCTAAGATATAAATTATACATATATTGATTTATTTATTTATAATTAATTTAAGGTATACCGTGGCATACCGGCTTAAGGTATGGTATACCGAAAATAAGGTATGGTAAAGGTATGTAATTTGCTTCATACCGAAATTAAGGTATACCGGTTTAAGGTATACCGACAAGTAAGGTAAGGTAAAGGTATGAAAAATTAGCATATCCTCACTTAAGGTAAGGTATAAGGTATGACGAAAATACGAAGGTATACCGTACCGACCCACCCCTAAGTATACGTGTTTATACCAAACAATTTACACCAAATCAAAACAAGTCATTCATAAATAAATATTATGAGCAAAACCATATTCACCGTGGTCAATAAACAGGCAAGTATTCGATCACAAAGTAGTAATTCATTCCCACAACTCAAAAACTTAAGAATCCTTGAATTTCTGTTTGTTCCAGTGATGGCGGAGGCATTCCTAAAAGTTATCCTCGAAAATCTTGGGTCCCTAGTGAAGGAGGAGATCGGAGTGATGATTGGCGTGGAGAAGGAGATGGAGAAGCTGCGTAGCAATCTCACCGCCATCCAAGCCGTGCTGGAGGATGCCGAGCTCAAGCAGGTGGAGAGCAGGCCGATCCGGGACTGGCTCCGGAAGGTCAACTCACTCGCATATGAGATCGACGACATCTTGGATGAGTGCAATACTCATGTCTCCAAGCTCAATCACTCTGCTGGCGGCAAACTCAGTCGCTACGGCCTCAAGAAAGTTCTGTATCGGCACAAGATAGGGAGGAGGATGAAGCATGTTACGGGGAGGCTCGACTCTGTTGCAGGGGAGCGGGAAAAGTTTCATCTGCGCGAGATGCCCGTGGATAGTCCCCGAGAAGTTCTAGCTGCAGCCTCTCGTGAGACGGGATCCCTGTTGAACGAGCCTGATACCATCTACGGGAGGGACGGAGACAGAGATGAGATTGTTAAGAAGCTGGTGGAAGATGCGATGGAGAGAGAGGAGGCTTCGGTGCTTCCGATACTTGGTGTTGGATGCCTTGGGAAGACGACTCTGGCACAATTAGTCTACAACGATCCGCGTGTGGTGGACCATTTTGAGAGGAGGATCTGGGTATGTGTCTCCGACGATTTTGACATCAAGACTCTGCTGAGGGCAATGATTGAATCCGCCACCGGGAGTGCAAGAGATTCGGAACTGCAGAGCCTGGATGCACTAGAACGACGCCTATGGGAGCTTTTGAGCCAAAAGAGATATTTGCTTGTGTTGGATGATGTTTGGAATGAAAACCAACATAAATGGTTTGAGCTGAAAAACATTCTATCGTGTGGCTCAGCCGGTGTTTCGATCATAGTCACCACCCGTCAAAAGAAGGTAGCTGATATAATGAGAACGCTTCCAACTCATTCGCTTAAGGGGCTGTCGAACGAGCACTGCTGGTTGCTCCTCAGGCAACGCGCATTTACACCTGAAGAAGAAGAGGAATATCCGGAGCTGGAAAGGATTGGAAAACAGATCGTGGAAAAGTGTGCCGGGGTGCCCCTGGCTGCTAAGGCCCTTGGAGGAATTCTACTGTTTAAAAGAACAGAAGAAGAATGGATATATGTGAGAGAGAGTGAAATATGGAAGCTATCAGCAGAAGACAGTTTGATAATGCCAGTTTTAAAACTGAGTTATCATCATCTTCGGTTGGAGCTCCGACAATGCTTTGCTTATTTTGCAACATTTCCCAAAGATTATGAAGTTAAAAAAGAAGAGTTGATCCTTCTGTGGATGGCTCATGGCTTCATTTCATCAAGAAGAACATTAGCCGCGGAGGATGTTGGAAATGAAATATGTAATGAGCTGCTACTCAGATCTCTTTTACAGCTAGATCTTTATCATAACACGATCAATATGCATGATCTTGTTCATGATCTGGCGCAATCAATCATGGACAACAAAGTTCCCGGGATACAAATGGAAACAAATATTCCCATAGGCTACTCTACTATCCGCCAGGTAAATTTGATACACAGAAATGTCTTCTTTCCTAAAATTGTTCTGCAGGACATGAACATTTCTTCAAGCATGGAGCTCACACGTTTACAAGTGTTAGATGCAAACCGTACAGTAATAAAAGAGTTGTCTCCTTCTGTCCGGAATCTCAAACATTTGAGATACTTGAATCTATCTTGTTCTCAAATTTGCTATCTACCCAACTCATTATGTAGCCTTTGGAATTTGCAAATCCTCAACCTGGATTACTGCCTAAGGCTTGTGGCTTTACCTAATAACACGAGATACTTACGTAATCTGCAGCATCTATGCTTACAATATTGCGATTCACTGTCTGAGATGCCCTCTAACATGAGAGAGTTAACTCGCCTTAGAACATTGAGCATGTTTGTTGTTGGTTTCAATACAAGTAACCAACTTGAGGAACTGCAATGCTTGAACCTTAGAGGAAAGCTTAGCATTCGCCATTTGGAGAGAGTACAAGACCATATGGATGCAAAGAAAGCAAATCTTGCTGACAAAAAGGATCTCCGGGAGTTGAGCTTGTCGTGGGAAAGAAACAGTACTATATCCAAGAAAGGTGGAGATTTCGATGAGAAGGTGTTGGAAGCACTCGAGCCTCCTTCAAATCTTGAAAAACTTAAGATAAAAGGCTTCGGTGGTAGACATTTTCCAAAATGGATGACAAACTCAATTCTGGGAAAGATAGTTAAGATGGTGATAGTGAATTGCATAAATTGCAGGCGTCTTCCAAAGCTTGGAGAGCTACCTCATGTAACAAGTTTGATTTTAGAGAATGTCGGGGTGGAGTACGTCATTGAAGAAGAAGAAGAAGTTGAAAGTGGAAAGCTAATAAGCATGCAGTTTTCGGCTCTCAAATCCCTATCCTTAGTTGATCTCCCAAATCTCAGAGGGCTATCAAAGGAGCAAGAGATTAAAGAAGCATTCCCCAATCTTAGACAACTACAGGTTCAGGGTTGCTCTTCACTAATGCTACTGCCCCTCTCATTCTTCAAAAATTTAGATATTTTGAAATGCGGCAGCTCTACCTTGCCTTTTTTCTTTGAAGTGATTACTCTTGATACACTCGTAGTGATGATAGAGGAGAAGATGAGTGCTTTTCCAATAGAAACGCTGGTAAGGTTCACGAATTTCCGTGACTTGACAATTGAAGGCGCAAATGAGATCTCAGTGCCGGTACAAGGTCTGCAAACCTTGAGAAAGCTTACATATTTGAAGATATACAATATTGTAATACTATGAGATGCATTCCGGAAGGATTGTTCCGCCACCTTACTGCTCTGATGGAACTGAGTATATGGTGGTGCAGGGAACTAGTAGAGCTGCCAGAGGAGATCAAACATCTCCACAATCTTGGATGCGTCTCCTTAGCAGATCTTCCGAAGTTGGCATGTTTACCTGAAGCCTTACAACACCTCTCTTCACTCAGAATGCTACGCCTAATCGGGCTTGATGAGCTGGAATCGGTCCAAGACTGCCTACTTCAGCTTAGGCATTTGATAATTCAAGACTGCCCAAAGCTTGTATCTAGGGGTGTCAATGGGCGGGCAATACCCGGCCCGGACCGGGACCCGCTCATTACCCGTTAATTCAAAAGTATGCGGGTCTAGACCCGGACCCGACCCGACCCAATAATATCCGAATGTATTCGGTCCGGGTCTAGACCCACCCGTTCGTTACGGGTAGTGATCCGACCCGGCCCGTTGATTTTTTTTTTTTTTTCATGATTACTCTAAAATTATCTATATTTAATTACTTTCTCTCTCTAAAATTTCTCCAAAATCACATTATCTCTCTAAGTTGTTTTCCTCTTAAATTTTCTTCCTCGTCACGTTTTCTCTTTAAAATTTTCTCTCTCTAGAAATTTATATTTTCAAAATTTTATCTCTCGAAAATTTTCTTTCTCGTCATGTTTACTCTCTAAAAAATTTCTTTTCGTCATTCTCTCTCTAAAATTTTCTTTCTCTAAATTTTTTTCATAATTTTATCTCTCTTAAATTTTCTTTCTCGTCACGTTTGCTCTCTTAAAATTTTATTTTCGTCAGTTTCTCTCTTTAAAAATATATATTTTCATAAATTTATCTCTCTTAAAAAATTTCTCTCGATATAAATTTTATCGTCACTTTCTCTCTCTAAAATTTTTTTTATCTCTCTCTAGAAATTTATCATTCTCTCTCTAGAAATTTATATGTTCATAACTTTATCTCTCTCTAAAATTTTTATCTCTCGACACTTTCTCTCTCTAAAATTTCATTTTCATCATTTTCTCACTCTAAAATTTTTATTTTTATAATTCTCTATCTTTATAATTTTTAAATTACCCACGGGTAATTATCCGACCCAAGTAATTACGGACCGGGTAATCAAAGGATCCATGGGTTTCAAATTACCCACGGATAATTACCCGACCCGAACCCGTTCAAATTGTAGTCTCCGGGTATGGGCCGGGCCGGATCCTAAATGTAACGGGTAATACCCGGACCCAGAACCGTAGCTTTTTGAACGGGTCCGGGCCGGATATTACCCGCCCGTTGACACCCCTACTTGTATCACTTCCACATGCTATACTACATAATCTCAAATCTCTAACAGTCAAAGGATGCCCCGAACTGGAAAGGCGGTGCAAGAGAGGAAGTGGAGACTATTGGCAAATCATTGCTCGTATTCCCCTCCTCCGGACTTATGACTAGCAACTTAACTTCATAAGGTATTTATATGGGTACAATGTCTCATTTTTATGTTTTTTAAACCTTTGTTTCCTAAATTTTTCTGTGAATTATCTGTACAGTACATAATTTGTTTCCATTTTGGTCATAGTATATATAAAATCGTGTATTTCTGTCTACATTTGCTACACAATCGACTTCTTGCAATATTTTCCAATGACATTTCCCGCTACGAATTCATTATATCCTTTTGGTGTCATAAGCGTTGGTTATCAAGGGGACATAATGTCATTTTCTGGATAAGCTGAGCAATAATTAGATTTCGACCATATCATGGTGAAAACGCAAACGAAAGTGATATATCCAATTTTATGTGGTGCTTTAGAAGTTTTATTTTCTGGAAACGATTTGTGCAATTTATTGTTTGTGTTTTCAGTTTTTTGTGCTAAAAAAACTAGAGCTGGTGCGATTAGGTGCATGAAACTAAAAATAATGGTTAGTACGATGTATAATAACTTTCAATAATTGTATTACCTTATAAATCGTTGCTCATTATTTTAATTTGTTATGTTAAAATAGAGGTACAACATGCTACACACGTTATCTCGATTAATATTATTGAAATGAAAAAAATTATAAAATAGAAAACCCTGTGAAGGTTCACTAAATCTAGAGGGAGTATATTAAATTTTTTACACTGCTTCCGGTGTCGGACAAACATGTCTTGCCACTAAAAAACTCTCTTTACCGAGTAGTGTAGCACATGTTTTTTCGAAGAAATTAACCAATTGACAAGAGCTCAACCTTTAATTAACTTTTATTGAATTGTCAACAAATGTACGTTTGAAACTTCTGCCCAACCTCAACTAGGGATAGCAGTGAACCTTCTGTCCAAATTTCCAAACTTAAATTTGAACCACACAAACTCCGATTCAAACCCGGCCCATGCATCTGTATGTTGGACGTACAAGTAAATTAAACGTCAGCCTTATATTTTATTTTCAGAAGATAGATAACAGGCTAGCTATTCTTCACACAGAGCTAGAGCTGAGCACCCCCTTTTCTTTTACCCATTCATAATCATAAAATTTTAAAAAAAGATACTCCCTCCATCCTCCATTTAGTGACGGAGGGAGTATGAGCACGGGTTTTTTTCGCATTTTATGGTATAATAATAAATTAATGTGTTAAAGTGTTAAAGTGGAATAATTGTGGGTCCATTTGAATTGTTTAATAGTATTAAAATGATAAAATAATAAAAAGTAGATGTATAAAATGATAAAATGTTAAAGTGATTGTGGGGTCTACGTCCTAAAACGGAAATTGTCAGTAAATGGAGGACGTCCCAATATAGTATTAACGTCACTAAATGGAGGACGGAGGGAGTACATAAATTTTATGCTTTCAAACAAAACTCTATAATATAACAACTCCAATAAGCATTATTGCATCTACCAATATTTGAAAGTAATGGCACACTTCAACTTGTAATTAAATTAGTATTAATTTGGAAAAGACAAAGATAAAGACAAACCAACGGGACAAAAAAGTATTCGGCCAACCTATATTGAACTTATGCTAACCAAATTTTAAAATACTCTCTCCGTCCCCTAATAAGTGTCCCGAGCCGTCAAAATGCAATAACCAAGAAAGTGTATAATTTTACCATATTAACCCCTAATCATTACATAGAAAATTGAAAAAGTAAAAAAAGTGTAATGATAGCAGGGGTAAAATTGGTAGTTTAGCTAAATTTTTACATTAAAAAATGTGATATGACACTTATTTGGGGACAAAAATTTTGGCGGCTCGGGATACTTATTAGGGGACGGAGGGAGTACCACTTGTTTCTGAAAATGAGATTATTTTAAACACGCCTTTCGGTGCAACTACTCTTTTGCCGGAAACTTTCATAAAGTTTACTACCTCCATCCCGTTTAAGTTGGGACGTTTCTAATGGCACAAGAGCCAAGAAAAATGGGATAAAAGGGTGATGTGATGGAGATGTGATGGTAAATTAGAGTTTAATTTAATTTAAATTATTAGTACTACTCACATCCATTTTTAATTAAAATTAATTTAGGCTAATTAAGTGTGATGTAGATGGTGATGTGATGTTAAATTATTTCCTTTTATGAAAACAGGTCTAATAAATGAGACGTTTCGAAATGAAATACGTCCCAACTTAAACGGGATGGAAGTAGTATTATTTAGGGGTGGGTCGGTACGGTATACCTTCGTATTTTCGTCATACCTTATACCTTACCTTAAATGACGGTATGCTAATATTTCATACCTTTACCTTACCTTACTTGTCGGTATACCTTAAACCGGTATACCTTAATTTCGGTATGAAGCAAATTACATACCTTTACCATACCTTATTTTCGGTATACCATACCTTAAGCCGGTATGCCACGGTACACCTTAAATTAATTATAAATAAATAAATCAATATACGTATAATTCATATCTTAGAAACTTACAATACAATTAATAGCACCCAAATATTTAAACTCCAACATTCTTCAAAACAAAACATATTATCAAATTCAAATCCAAAACATCTAAATTAAAAACACAACGAGAGCATTAAAAACTTTATAATCTCACTTCATAATTTAAGGTATATACATAATTTAAGGTATATACCCTACCTTCGGTATATACTGCGATAGTGGTATATGCTGCGATACCGGTATATACCTTATTTTCGGTATATACCTCGATAACGGTATGTAACGGTATACCCCGGTATTTAAAAATTGATACCTTTACCTTACCTTTGTCTTCCGGTACGGTATGATACCTTACCGAAAATTTCGGTATACCTTAATTCGGTATTTTCGGTAAATTTTCGGTACGGTATGGACGGTATACCGAATTTTCGGTATATTTCCCCAGCCCTAGTATTATTTTTGAAAAAAAAATAACAATTAAAAAAATCTGCAGAGATAACTATCCAAGAGATGTGAGTGAGAACCAGCAGGTAGGGCAGTCAAACGGGACGGTACCGGATTCCCGGTACCGGGTACCGGTTTCCCGTTTACCGAATAACGGGTTTTTTGGGTACCGGGTACCGTCCCGTTTATTACCGGTCGGTACCCGGTATTCCCGAATTACCGGTTAAGGTACCGGATATTTTAAAAAAAAATTGTATATATATATTTTCTTATTTTTTAAACCTCGTTAGAATTTCACGTAATTCGTTTTGATTCATCAAATTTATCTCTATTTTTTCCCCAATCTTTTACTATTCCCAATATTCAATTCAATCAAGCTGCAAATTTTTATTTTTTTTTTGTGAAATAAATTAGTTTTACCTCTGGAAAGAGATGTAGTGCCGCCGGCGAGGGTAAACGGAGGTGGCGACCGGCGGTGGTGAGGTGAGAGAGAAAGGGGGGTATGCTGCAAATTCCGTCAAGAGATGACGAAGAGTCGAAGACTTGGAGATGTTGACCAGCAGGGATTACAGAGGGAAAAAGGGAAGGGAAGAGAAGAGCCTAATTAGGGGCCGACGGCCGGGTGGTGAGAGTGGATGGTGGCGCGCTGTGACGCTACGGCGGGGATTGAGAGATTGGGGTTTGGATGTTCGAGTTTGGGTAATTTAATAATTTTTAATTATTGATTGTATAAATTTATTCTATTTCTTTTTAAGATAAACAATTAATTATTTAATTACCTAATTTAATTTGCTATTTAATAAATAAAATATATATAATTATTTATTTATTAAATTTAACCGGTACCCGGTACGGTACCCGGTACGGTACGGGAATACCGGGTACCGGAAAAGTTGAAAATAGTGGTACCGGGTACCGGACCGGGTACCGTTAAATCGGTACCCGGTACGGTACCGAAACGGTACCGGTACTCCCGATTTCCCGGTACCACTTAGACAGCCCTACCAGCAGGTGTCGGTGCTCCCGATAATTGGCGTAGGAGGCCTTGGGAAGACGACTCTAGCTCAAATAGTCTACAAAGATCCGCGTGTGGTGAACCACTTTGAGAGAAGGATCTGGGTCTGTGTCTCGGATGATTTTATTTGACTCAGTCCATTTATATACTCCTTCCGTCTTCCATATATTGACATAGTTTTATGGGCACATGTTTTTTTGCATTTTAATGGTGTAGTAATAAATTAATGTGTTAAAGTGTTAAAAGTGGAATAATTGTGGGCCCATTTGAATTTTTTAATAGTATTAAAATGTTAAACTAATAAAAAGTAGATAGATAAAGTGTTAAAGTGATTGTGAGATCTATGTCCAAAAACGGAAAATGTCAGTAAATGGTAGACGTCCCAATATAGTAATTATGTCAGTAAATGAAAGACGAAGGGAGTAGTATTATTCAATAAAGTGAAGAAATAAAATCAAAAGGGTGAAATAACAACACTAAATTAAAAAAGGAAAAGAATAAAAAAAGAAAAAAGAAAATAAAAACATCAAGTCTAAAGTTCCCAACGTATATACTACAACAATAGAACAATACCTCATAGCACACCCTCTTATTCAATTTTCACATATCTAATTGGCAATCGCAACAAGATTTCTGAATTCTGCTATTGTTTCAGGTAATGGCGGAGGCATTTCTTCAAGTGGTTCTTGACAATCTGAGCTCCTTGATCAAGGAGGAGATCGGATTGATCATGGGCGTGGACGATGAGATGAAGAAGCTTTCCAGCACCCTCACCACCATCCAGGCTGTGCTGGAGGATGCTGAACTCAACCAGCTGGAGAGCAAGCCCATCCGTGACTGGCTCCGCAAGGTCAACGCCCTTGCTTATGAGATCGATGACATCTTGGATGACTGCAACACTCATGTCTCCCAGCTCAACCACTCTGATGGTGGAAAGCTTAGCCGCTACGGCCTCAAGAAAGTCCTGTACCGACATAAGATCGGGAGGAGGATGAAGAAAGTTACGGAGACGCTCGACTCTGTTGCTGCGGAGCGGGCTAAGTTTCATCTGCGCGAGATGCCTGTGGACATGCCCAGAGAAGTTGCAGCTGCTGCAGCCTCACGTGAGACGGGCTCCCTGTTGAACGAGCCCGATACCATCTACGCCAGGGACGAAGACGGAGACAAGATCGTGAAGTTGCTGGTGGAAGATGCGGTGGACAAACAGGAGGTGTCTGTGCTTCCGATAATCGGTATAGGAGGCCTCGGGAAGACGACTCTGGCTCAACTAGTCTTCAACGATACGCGTGTGGTGGGCCACTTTAAGACAAGGATTTGGGTCTGTGTCTCTGACAATTTCGACATAAAGACTCTGCTGAAGGCAATGATTGAATCTTCTTCGGGGAGTGCTAAAGATTCTGAACTGCAGAGCCTGGATGCACTAGAACGTCGCTTCAGCGATCTATTGAGCCAGAAAAGATATTTGTTAGTGCTGGATGATGTGTGGAATGATAACCAACACAAATGGTTTGAGTTGAAAAGCATTCTATCGTGTGGCTCAACCGGCTCATCCATTATCGTTACCACCCGTCAAAAGAAGGTAGCCGATATAATGAGAACACTTCCGTCTCATTCGCTCAAGGGGCTGTCAGACGAGCACTGCTGGTTGCTGCTCCAACAACGTGCATTCAGATGTGAAGAAGAGGAGGAATATCCGGAGCTGGAAAGAATAGGCAAACAGATTGTGAAAAAGTGTGTCGGGGTGCCCCTGGCTGCCAAGGCCCTTGGAGGAATTCTACGATTTAAGAGGAAAGAAGAGGAATGGATC
The DNA here is from genome assembly GCA_029379335.1 of Thymus mandschuricus. Classification (NCBI taxonomy): domain Eukaryota; kingdom Viridiplantae; phylum Streptophyta; class Magnoliopsida; order Lamiales; family Lamiaceae; genus Thymus; species Thymus mandschuricus. The sequence goes on from CM057076.1 coordinate 13,237,941, forward strand.
TACGTGAGGGAGAGCGAAATATGGAAGCTATCGGCAGAAGACAGTTTGATAATGCCGGTTCTGAGGTTGAGTTATCATCATCTTCCTTTGGAGCTCAGGCAGTGCTTCGCTTACTTTGCGGCCTTTCCCAAAGACTATCAAGTCGAGAAGGAGAAGTTGATCACTCTGTGGATGGCTCATGGGTTTATTACATCGAGGGGAACATTACAAGCGGAGGAAGTTGGAAATGAAATATGCAATGAGTTGCTACTTAGATCTCTTTTACAGGGGGCTTTTACATCTAACAAGATAGGTATGCACGATCTTGTTCACGTTCTGGCAGAATCAATCATGGACAACAAAGTTCCAGATATGCCTATTGAAAGAAGTGTGCCAAGTGGGTCTACTATCCGCGAGGTAAATCTGTTACACCGATATGTCATGTTTCCTAAAACATTTCAACAAGATATTAACATTTCTTCCGTCATGGAGCTCACAAGTTTAAGAGTAGTAGATGCAAGTGAGACATTAATAAATGAGTTGCCTCCTTCCATCGGCAATCTCAAACATTTGAGATACTTGAATTTATCTTATTCTGAAATTCACACTCTACCCAACTCCTTATGTAGCCTTTGGAATTTGCAAATCCTCAACCTGGATTACTGCAAAAGACTTGAGGCTTTACCTAATAACACAACATACTTACGTAATCTGCAACATCTATGTTTAGAAGATTGCAACTCGTTGTCGGAGATGCCCTCTAAAATGAGAGAGTTAACCCGCCTCGAAACATTGAGTAAGTTTGTAGTGGGTTTCAATAGAAGCAACCGGCTCGAGGAACTGCAATGCTTGAACCTCAGCGGAAGTCTTGAGCTTCGGCATTTGGAGAGAGTAGGAGACCATTTGGATGCAAAGAAAGCAAATCTTTCCAATAAAAAGGATCTCCAAGTGTTGAGATTGTATTGGGGAAGCGACAATACTATGAATGGTGAAGGTTTTGATGAGAAGGTGTTGGAAGCACTTGAACCTCCTTCAAATCTTGAAGTACTTGAGATTTATGGATTCGGAGGTCGATGTTTTCCATTTTGGATGACAAACTCAACTTTGGAAAAAGTAGTTACAATTTCAATAATGTTTTGTAAAAACTGCACGCGTCTCCCGAAACTAGGAGATCTACCTCATCTAAAAGGATTGAAACTATTTATGGTCGGGGTGGAGTACGTCATTGAAGAAGAAGAAGTTGAAAGTGGAAAGCTAATAAGCATGCAGTTTCCGGCTCTCGAATCGCTATCCTTATATTATCTCCAAAATCTCAGAGGGCTATCAAAGGAGCAAGAGATTAAAGAATCATTCCCCAATCTAAGACATCTGCTGATTGTGTATTGCCATTCATTAGTACTTCCACCACTCTCATCCTTACAAAAGTTAGAGAATTTAGAATGCGGCAGCTCTACCCTGCCTTTATTCTCTGAAGTGATTACTCTTGATACACTAACGGTGAGGATAGAGGAGAAGGTGACAACTTTCTCCTCACTCAGTTAAAACGAGACATGCACCTAATCGCCTTAATGAGCTAGAATCGCTTCACTCAGGAAGCTAGTCCTAAACGGACTTAATGAGCTAGAATCGCTTCCAGACTGCCTACATCAGCTTACACATTTGAGTGTCAAAGACTGCCCAAAGCTTGTATCACTTCCACATGCTATACTGCATAATCTCAAATCTCTAACTGTCAAAGGATGCCCCGACCTGGAGAGACGGTGCAAGAGAGGAAGTGGAGACTATTGGCACATTATTGCTCGCATTCCCCTCCTTCGGATTTATGACTAGCTACCTAACTTCATAAGGTATATATTATAAGGGTACAATGTCTCATTTTTATGTTATTTTAACCTTTGTTTCCTAGTTTTTTTTATGAATTATCTAAACAGTATAGGATTTTGTTTTCATTTTGATTGCGGCACATATAAAACCATATGTTTCTGTCTACATTTGTGCTAGGCAATCGGCTTCTTGCAATATTTTCGAATGACATTTCCCAGTACAAAAATTATTATATTTTCTTTGTTTCATAAGCATTGGTTATCAAGGAAATATATATAATGTCATTTTCTGAATAAGCCGAGCAATAATTAGATTTCGGCCATATCATGGTGAAAACGCAAACGAAAATGATATATCTAATTTTATGTGGTGCTTTAGAAGTTTTATTTTTTGGAAACGATTTGTGCAATTTACTTTTTGTGTTTTCAGTTTTTTGGTGCTAAAATAACTAGAGATGGTGCGATTAGGTGCATGTCTCGTTTTAACTGTTAAAGATAGAGCTGGTGCTAACCATACCTTCTAATGCAGTTTGTTTTTCCTTACAAAATCCGACCTTTTTATTCTCTAGCTATGTTTATTTCTGTTTATTGGGGCCAATCTGTATGCTCCAGTCCTGACAATATTGATATCTGTAGGACAAACCATGAAGATAATGTGGCATGTAATGCAGTTAGTTACTAACTGAAGCATGTAATGCCTAATTGTGGCTCAAGTTACCTTCTTTATGATCTGTTAATTTCCGTTGGTTCGATTTGATCCATATTCTCTTGATTTGTGCTTGCTACGTTTCTTTGTTTGCAGCTGCAGAAATCTGGTAGACAGAGAACATTTCAGAGTAAAGATGCTAATAAACTCAAAGTCTTGACTCATTCTATTCCAAATGCCAATCAGGAGAATGCTAATGTGTTAGATGATGACAATACTGCAAAGTCGCATTCGATCCAGTTGATAACATGCAAACCTGGAGGCTGCTCTTCCAAACATTCATTTTCTACTATTTTTATGATCGTACTATTATTGTTGCAGCGAGCTTTCTTATAAAGCGAGGTGATTATTTTTATTTCTAATTTTGAAATGTATGAAACCAATGATCAATATATCAGTGACTTGATATATGTCCTTTGTTGAGTTTGGATGCGTGGATTTGAAGTGTTATTTCACTTTCCTTCTATCGAGCCAAATTATGTAATGCACTGTTTCAGTTTACATGCTTCCAGTCTTCCAGAGCCTTTACAGCAACTCTCATCACTCATTGAGTTGAGTCTATTCGTTTTCCGTCTTCCTAAGCTGGAATCACTCCCGAGCCTCGTTAGGCCAGCTCACGTCTCTTTATATTGGAGAATGCAGACAAGTTATATCCACTCCACCAGCCTCAGCCGAATCTCAAAGAGCTGAGGGTGAAGGAATGCCCGCAACTGGAAAGACGACGCCAGAGAGGACTTGCAGTACTTCATCGCCTACAAATTGGTAACTGCCTTCAGAGTCGAAAATTTTAGAGCACATTCTCTCTTTCTTTTTTGTTTTCTAGTCTCCTCGTTCCAACATAATTGTCTGCAGCCACGTGGAATGGTCTGAAATTAATCTTCGAAACATACACCGAAGTGCTGCTCGTAACAAGACAGAAATACATATACAAAGAGTTGAAACATGAAGCATTGCAGCTAGTAAAAAAACTATTTGAAACTATAATCCCAACCTATTCTGAACGTAGATGCGCAGTTAATTACTTTGTAGTTTGAAATTAGAAACACAATGTCAGTTTATTTCAAAAATATACACGCTCTTTGCGAAACTACTAATGAATTTCCAACATTATTTTTTTTTGCCTCAAATTTTTATGAAGTTAATTATTTTTAGAATAAAACTAAAATTAAACAAGCATAGAAAACTACTGTATGTACACAATATGATGACAACACTTCCCTTTCCAAAAAAATTAAGGCAAGACTCATCTTAAGATCCTTATACTTTTACTTTTTGTTTCGATAAGTCTTGTACTATATTTGAATTATAATAGATCCTCTTCCTTTTTAAAACACAAATATAGTTCAAGGACGTCTTGTACTATATTTGAATTATAATAAATCCTTTTACTTTTAAAACACAAATATAGTTCAAGGACCTATCGAAACAAAAAGTAAAAGTATAAGGACTTTAAGATGAGTTTTGCCAAAAATTAATCAATGAAAATTATAACGACACTTCAATCTGTAACCTTATTTTAATTACTCCTGCATAGTACAATTAAAACAATTTTGTTAATAGTAAATACGGTGTACTAGATAACATGACCACCAACCTAATTAAATATAGTGAAATAGCTATTTAGTCAACTTGACGAATACAATAGCTGTTTAGAAATTATTACTTGTGAGTTTCCGATACTTACACAGCAAGCAAACAAAAAGAAAAGTCTTAAGATCGGAACTAGAACAATATTTCATAGCACCTCCTCTTATTCAATCTTCACATACCTGCAATTTGGCAATCGGAACAAGATTTCTGAAAGTAGCTAGTTCTGATATCTGTTATTGTTTCAGGTAATGGCGGAGGCATTTCTTCAAGTGGTTCTTGACAATCTGAGCTCCTTCATTAAGGAGGAGATCGGATTGATCATGGGCGTTGACGATGAGATGAAGAAGCTTTCCAGCACCCTCACCACCATCCAGGCTGTGTTGGAGGATGCTGAACTCAACCAGGTTGAGAGCAAGCCCATCCGAGACTGGCTCCGCAAGGTCAACGCCCTTGCATACGAGATCGACGGCATCTTGGATGAGTGCAACACCCATGTCTCCAAGCTCAACCACTCTGCTGTCGGCAAACTCAGCCGCTACGGCCTCAAGAAAGTTCTGTACCGGCATAAGATCGGGAGGAGGATGAAGCAAGTTAGAGAGGCTCGACTCTGAACGAGCCTGATACCATCTACGCCAGGGAGGAAGACAGAGACATGATCGTGAAGTTGCTGGTGGAAGATGCGGTGGACAAACAGGAGGTGTCGGTGCTCCCGATAATCGGTATAGGAGGCCTTGGGAAGACTACTCTCGCGCAGCTAGTCTTCAATGATCCACGTGTGGTGGACCACTTTGAGAAAAGAATTTGGGTTTGTGTCGCTGATGACACTACTAGAAAAAAGACTTTTTACTACACTACATACACTACGGTTTTTTTTAAAAACCGTAGTGTATACCTTTTCTCTACGGTTTTTATCCAAAACCGTAGTGTATACTCCTTAGTATTTACTACAGTTCAGCTAAAAACCGTAGTGTATGAGCGCCTCTCTCATACACTACGGTTTTAGGCACTATACTCTACGGTTTAAAACCGTAGTGTATGAGAGAGGCGCTCATACACTACGGTTTTATACACTACGGTTTAAAACCGTAGTGTATGAGCGCATTTTAAAATACAGGGAAAAAAAAAGACCCCATCAGGATTCGAACCCTCACCGATTAGAGAATTTATAACTTCATTGCCAACTGGTCTAGGCACAAACTTGATAATAGTTGCAGAAAGGATTATATATATATATAATAATTTATAGTTTTTTCTCCTTGTTATATTTTATATATATATAAATTTATCCTTACCCTTTATATTTTCTCCCTTGATAAAAAACGAGCATAGTAGATTTTTTCTCCCCTGTTATATTTTTTCTATCCTCTTACCCTTTCTGTTTCCTCTTCCTCGCCCAGATTTCTGTTTCCTTTCTGTTTCCGCGCCGCTCTTCCTCGTCTCTGTTTCCTCTTCCCCTTTCTGGGCGTGTCGCCGGCAAATTTTAGGGTAAATTTCTGTTTTCCTTTCCTTTCTTCTTAGGGCAAATTTAATTTTAGATCTACTCCAGATTTGGGGATCGAACTGCTGCTGTTCGTAGGCCGGCGCCGCTGCTGTCCTCACTCTGGCGAGGCCGCTTCTTTGACGCCATTGAAATTGCGATGCCGACGTTGAAGTCAAGCAGAAACACAAGCACGCAAAATTTTCGAATGGTTCCCAACCTTCACCGTGAGTACAATATAACTTTGCTGTGAATGGTTCGCAATCGCAGTTGAGCTTTCTTGGCTTTTTTGTAATTTTGTTAGAACTGATATATTAGCTCGAACAGTTTCTCTCTTTGGTGGTCTAGTCTCGTCATTTTTTCTGGTATTTTCCGATTAATCTGTGTGATTTATCGTGGTTTAAGTAGCAATCACATACTGTACAGAAGGAAAACAAATAGCAGAAGATTCAACTTTATGCTTTCCGCAATCAGGTATCCTTCAGCTTTTTCCTCCTTTTTATGCCCTAAAATAGGGTTTATGTACTTGAGAAAGCTTGAATTTGGGTTTATGTACTTGAGAAAGCTTGAATTTTAGAGGAAGGTTGGGTAGGGATTTATTAAGAGTAGTTCATTTTTCCTTTTCCTTTTGGCTCGTTAGTTTTGGTAATGTTTATAAAGCCTATGAGTAAAAATGTTTAAGTCTATCCTGTTATTGACAGCAGAATTTCATTAGGTAGTGATAGAATATGTCAGGGGCCGAGGAAGTCAAAGATTAAACAGAATTTGTAATGGAGGATGGAGGAAAGGCCATGCCATCACCTCAGCAAGAAGTTGTGTTCAGATCATCTTTCTGAATTTGTTAAGTGTATGATGTGTGAGTGATTGTTCATGTCTAAATTAGGTATGTTTTTTCGTGCAGGAGGAATCTGTAAAGAAGAAAATATGGAGGATTAATGCTCAAGAAGCAAGATTTCTAAGGTAGAACTATATCACAAGGTTCTTTCATGCATTTTCTTGAGAGTTGAGAATACACTTTCATCGGCAATCGAAAATGTCAGGATCACGAACGTGCCTATTTCGACTCTGCTGATTGGGCTTTGGGAAAGGTACTGTTTCTGTATATTCATCGAGAAGCTTTCTTCAAATTTTGCTGCAGAATGAATGATGGCATGACACCATTAAGTTGTATTTGTATACACGTTTGAGTGTACCTCTCTATTTTTGAGTTATGCTTGTGAGACTTTCTAGAATGAGCTTTTAAGCAGATAAAAAGGTAGCTTCATTTGCTTATCAGACTTGCTAGATTGAGCTTTTAATGCTAAATGAAGATCGTTTGTTCCTATTTGGTAGGGTGAACTTGGGGCAAAATGCAGTTCTAGCAGTTTCAATGGCTACTAGTAGAGCAGGCGCAGCTGAAAAAGAGGCATGATTCTTCAATCATTTAGCAACATTATTGTGCATAATTTAAATGTTGTTTTGATGGTTAAAGTTCTATGCAGGTCCCGTTATACAAACACATTGCTGATCTAGCTGGAAAAACGAGTTATCATCTTCCTGTTCCTGTTTTCACACTCATAAGTGGTGGAAACTATGCTGGGAACAATCTTGCTTTTAAGGTACTTTAACTTTAACATTGATATTTTTTTTCTCATAAGCAGAAAATTGCATTCGATCTGGCTGGATTGAACAAATGAGACGCATAAATTCACATTCTCTATAGTATTTCAATCCATTTGGTACAATCTTCATCGCTCTAATCTAATGAAATGTATCACAAGGATTCATCTACTTGTTTGTGTTTGTCAAAGCACTCCATTCCTCAATTGTTGAAGAAATGTGAGAAGATGGTGTGCTTGGTATTCCTGCTAAGTTTTGTAATTCTTTGAATTATTTGTCATACAGGAGGAAGGTTTGGAATCTTAATATATTTTGGAGCCTACATCTCTGCTGGGCTAGTATTTGTTGTTTGGAAGAGGCGGAAGGGTCTACGGAGGGAGAGGCAAATAGCTGGTGAAGCTGAGCCAATGGAAGTGGCACCAAATGAACTCAAGAATGAGAAAATGCATCAGTTGGCTAAGAAGGATTACATAGTTAGATGATTCTATTTGTATATTCAAATTAAATTGAAAATTTTAACAATGTATTTAACTTTTGGATTAAATGATTATATTTGAATAAAATAATTTTTTTATATATTCTAATGGCATTTGTTATTAGAAATTTAAATTTGGCTTTATATAAATTTAAATATTAAATTGCAATTTAGGTAAAAAAAAAAAAAAAAAAAAGTGTTTTTACTACGGTTTTAAACCGTAGTCTATGCAAATTGTTTTTTACTACACAACTTTTCTCTACGGTTTTGGGACGCTCATACACTACGGTTTAAAACCGTAGAGAATAGTTAGAATACACTACGGTTTAAAACCGTAGTGTATACCTTTAAACCGTAGAGAATAGTGAGAATACACTACGGTTTAAAACCGTAGTGTATACCCTGCACCTTTTACTACACCACCAGTCTCTACAGTTTTGAATGCTCATACACTACGGTTTAAAACCGTAGTGTATGACCTTTTTTCTAGTAGTGTGATTTCGACATCAAGACTCTGCTGAAGGCAATGATTGAATCAGCCATGGGGAGTGCAATAGATTTGGAACTGCAGAGTTTGGATGTGTAGAAGTATGCAAGATATGGGCGTGGATGAAGTAATGAAGGAAGTGCATGCAGCGATTGATGAAGATGTTGAGGGTGCTGTTCGTATGAAGAAGATGAAGACACAGCAGTAATTTCTATTTCTTTTTGTTGTCAAAGGGATTCGATCCCTGTAGTGGGTAATGCGTATGTAATAATAGCCGTTGATCTGCTTCAGATCAACGGTGTAGATTAGATGCTAGTTATAGCTAAAAGCGTGTAGCGCTTCTTTTAGTTTTAGCTTACGACTTTGTGCTTGGGTAGTTAGTACTGTATATATACACAGTACTAACTGTATTTTGAGTAGATTTTTACAGTATTCATTTTACCAGAATACATGAAATGAAATATCTCGTATCTCTTTCCTCTCGAATTCTTCATGGTATCTAGAGCAGGAGAAATCTAGGGTTTTTCATTCTGTTGTGCTACTCTGGATTCTCGTTTATTGAGCTCGATCTGTTGTTGCGATGGTGAAACAACAACGTACGGAGGCGTGGCAGCGACGTGTAGAAGATGAAGTAGCTCACGCGTTTGCTGTGAAAGATGGAGAGGAAACGGATGATTCAGATGGATCTGGACAACGCGGTGAAGGAATGAAGCCTCGTGTTGGATTTGGACCAGATGGAGGTGGATTTGATGGAGGAAATGATGATGATATCGTTCCTCCGCAAGGATTCACGGTGCGGCAAGTTCGTGAGATTCTGCACTTGGAGAAGTCAGATCATCCAGGGATGCAGTTGGTGAGTGCTCCACTTACAGGTACTAATTTCATTAACTGGAGTAGATCTGTAAGGAGAGCATTGGCTACTCGTAGTAAGCTAGAATTGATTGATGGAAGCTTTCCTGAACCGGATCCGAGTAGTTCCTATTATAAACGTTGGTTGAAAGTAGATTTAATGATTTCTGCTTGGATTGTGAACTCAATTTCCAAAGAGTTTGTTAATGCTTTTACACACATTGATAATACTTTGAAGCTGTGGAAAGCCATAACTCTAAGATTTGGTCGAAGGAATGGACCTAAAGTCTATAAAATTGCAGAGAGAAATTTTCAAATATACACAAGGATCTCAAAGTGTTTTGGAATATTTCAACAACTTAGTTGCTCTTTGGGATGAGTTGGATGCTGTGTTGCCACCAATTGAATGTTTGTGCACGGCTAGGGGTCAAGTTGTTAGTAGAGAGGAACAGCAGAGGCTGATGAAGTTCCTGGAAGGATTAAATGAGGAGTATGAATCTGTTTGTGATCAAGTCATGATGTTGGAGCCATTACCTGATATTGAAAGAGCTTATTCATTGGTGGTTCAGGTTGAGGATAGGAAGCAATTGCACAATTCTGCTTATAATAACAGTGGATTGATGAGCATGAATGCAGGCCAATATGTTAAGAATCAAGGAGGATACAGAGGTGATGGAGGTCAAACTGGACAGTTTAAGCCAAGATTGACAAAGGAGCAGAAGAAGAAATTGAAGTGCACTCATTGTCAGGGTACAGGACATGAAGTAGATGGTTGCTTCAAACTACATGGAGTGCCAGAATGGTATAAAAAATTGAAGGAGGGTAAAGGTCAGGGAAGGATAAACATGGCAGGAACTGATGAAGACACAGAGTCTGTACATGATGGTAGTGTGCAGAGGGATAATGGTCAGGACATGAGCAAGTTAATACAGTCAGAAATTGCTAAGTATGTTCAGACATATTTTCAACAATCTGGGCAAGGGCAACCAAAGACAGAGGTGAACTTCATACATGAGGGTAAAGGCCAATCAACTCCATTTGATGGGCATTATGCTTTCAGTTTGGTCCCAAGCATGGGTAAAGATCTGTGGATAGTAGATTCGGGTGCAAGTGATCACATATGTTGTGATCCACTATTACTATACACAACTTACAGACTGGATAAACCAGTTCATATCCATCTACCTGATGGATCTTCCAAGATGGTTACTCATGGAGGGAAGGTTAGGCTAACAGCAGAAATTCTCCTTGTAGATGTGCTATATATTCCTGGATTCACTCACAACCTTCTCTCAGTTGCAAAATTGATACAAGACTTTGGCATTAGGTGCTTATTTTACAAGGACCATTGTGTTCTTCAAAGGAATAATTCAGATCAGATTCTGGCAATGGCTAAGATGAAAGGAAATCTTTACCTTTTGGAGACTGTGATTGAGAGGTTCAGTTGCAATATGGTTAATCCTACAGGTTTGAGTCTTCATGAATGGCACATTGCTTTAGGTCATCCATCACTAACTACTATGAAGCATATGAGAGTTTTAGATGGGAAAATGGAAAAGGATATGATTGATATTATTGAAAGATGTGAAGTATGTATTCGAGCAAAACAGACCAGATTACAGTTTCCAGTTCTCAGTAGAAGAACAGATCATTTATTTGAGCTGGTGCATGCAGATTTGTGGGGACCCTACACTGAGCAGAATCTATGTTCTACAAAATATATGCTCACTTTAGTTGATGATCATAGTAGGATGATTTGGACTTACATGCTACATAGTAAGGATCAGGTTGCTGCTACATTAAGGATGTTTATCATCATGATTAAAACTCAGTTCCAGATCAACATAAAGATGCTCAGGTCTGATCATGGCAGTGAGTTTGTGAATCAACATGTGAATAGAAATTACTGCTGTGTCTTCATCTTCTTCATACGAACAGCACCCTCAACATCTTCATCAATCGCTGCATGCACTTCCTTCATTACTTCATCCACGCCCATATCTTGCATACTTCTACACCCCCCCTCAAGATGAAATTGGTGGATATCCACCAAATTCATCTTGGACAACATAGAGCGAAAACGAGGAGAAGCTAGAGACTTGGTCAAGAAGTCTGCAAGTTGATTGGAAGAAGAAACAGCAGTAGGAACCAAAAAACCAAAAGCATACCTCTCACGCACAATGTGACAATCCAGCTCTATATGCTTTGTACGTTCGTGAAACACACTATTTTTGGAGATTTGAATAGCAGCCAAACTGTCACAATATAGTGGAATGGGAAGAGAAGGTATGATCTGAAAATCGCGCAGCAAATAGGATATCCAAACCAATTCCTTAGTAGTAATGCTCAAGGCGCGATACTCAGCTTCAGCTGAAGAAGCAGCCGCTGTAGGTTGCTTCTTGCATTTCCAAGAAACAAGGCCTGTGCCCAGAAACACACAGTACCCTGTTACAGATCTGCGTGAATCCCTACAAGTCCCCCAATCCGCATCTGAGTAAGCCTGAACGCGAAAATCAGTGGAGGAAGAGTAGAAAACACCAAGAGAAGGGCAACTCTTTAGATAACGAAGCACATGCAAAGCTGCCTTCCAGTGTTCAGTTCTGGGTTTAGCCACAAATTGACTCAATTGCTGAGAAGCAAAAGAGACATCCGGCCTTGTAAGATTGAGATAAAGAAGCTGTCCCACAAGGCGCCTATAAGGCTCGGGGTCAGACAATAGCTCACCATCATACTTGGATAGGGAAAGACCAGGGGGCAGAGGAGTGAGAGCTGGTCTGCAGCCAATCAAACCAGCTGAAGAAATCAAGTCCAAGACATATTTTCTTTGGTTGAGTGAGATGCCCTCACTTCCCCTGGATATTTCCATACCCAAAAAATACTTAGCATCACCCAAATCCTTGATAGTGAAGGCCTTGTGAAGAAACTCTTTTAACTCAACAATTAAATCCAAAGTAGGGCCACTAATCAACACATCATCCACATAAACTAAGAGACAAAGAAACTCAGCACCTGATCCCTTAACAAAGAGATAATGATCACTCTGTGATTGAGTGAATCCAAACAAAATCAGGTGCCGCGTAAATTCTGCATTCCACTCCCTTGAAGCCTGTTTAAGGCCATACAAACTCTTCACCAATTTGCAGACTTGAGTAGGCTGAACATTCTGTAGACCTGGGGGTGGAACCATATATATATCATCCTTCAAAAACCCATGTAGAAATGCATTGTTGACATCCAACTGATGTATAGGCCAGTTAGATGATGAAGCAACTGCAAACAAAAACCTTACTGTGACCATTTTTGCCACTGGAGAAAAGACTTCTGTAAAATCAACTCCAGGTTTCTGGTTGAATCCTTTGGCAACCAATCGTGCCTTATACCTATCAATGGATCCATCAGCATTTAATTTGACCTTATAGACCCACTTGCAACCAATTGCCTTCTTTCCTTTTGGCAGATCTGACAAGATCCAAGTCTTATTTGCAGTCAGAGCATCAAGTTCTTTATTCATAGCTTCTATCCATTCTGAAGAAAGACAAGCCTCCTTGTATGAAGTAGGTTCTTTGATCATGGACAAATTAAAGAGAAATGAGGTACAAACTGGTGTTAGTGCAGAACTAACTTGATAAGGAAAAGTAGGTGGAGTCAAACTAGTGGAGGGAGTACCTAAAAATTGACTTGTGAAGCTAGAGCACACATAATCATTTAGCCAAGAGGGTGGCCTACGATTCCTAACTCCCCTTCCTTCAGCAGGAATGGAAGGATTTGGTATGGCATCTGCAGGGGATTCAACATCATTAGAATGAATGGAAGCAGTTTCTTCCATATCAGCAGTAGTAACATCATCATCTGACTCATCATCATCAAGTGTATTCACTGATTCAGCAACATCATGTGTAACTGATGCATCATGTGTTACTGAACTAGGAACTAAAGGTAATGTAACAGTCTCCTTGTCAACAGGAACTGAAACTGAGACAGGATCAGGATTTAAGAAGGGAAAAGTATCTGTAAAGAATTTGACATCCCTAGATATTATGACTTTAGATCTATCTAAGTCAAAGAGTAGAAATCCTTTATGAAATTGATCATATCCCAAAAACACAGACTTAAGTGATCTGCTATCAAATTTACCTCTTGAAGGTGTGAGATCCACTGCAAAGCATAAGCAACCAAAAGGCTTTAGAACAGAGTAATCAGGCTCCCTCTTGAACAATACTTCAAATGGTGAGAACCAATCAATGACTCGACTAGGGAGTCTGTTGATCAACCAAGTAGCTGTTAGCAATGAGTATGGCCAAAACTTAGCAGGCAGCCCACTAGTAAACATTAGAGCTCTGGCAGTCTGCAACAAATTCCTATGCCTCCTCTCTACCACCCCATTCTGTTGGGGTGTGTAGGGACAACTCTTTTGATGTATTATCCCATAATCAACCAGAATTCTATTCACATGTTGATTCACAAACTCACTGCCATGATCAGACCTGAGCATCTTTATGTTGATCTGGAACTGAGTTTTAATCATGATGATAAACATCCTTAATGTAGCAGCAACCTGATCCTTACTATGTAGCATGTAAGTCCAAATCATCCTACTATGATCATCAACTAAAGTGAGCATATATTTTGTAGAACATAGATTCTGCTCAGTGTAGGGTCCCCACAAATCTGCATGCACCAGCTCAAATAAATGATCTGTTCTTCTACTGAGAACTGGAAACTGTAATCTGTTCGTATGAAGAAGATGAAGACACAGCAGTAATTTCTATTTCTTTTTGTTGTCAAAGGGATTCGATCCCTGTAGTGGGTAATGCGTATGTAATAATAGCCGTTGATCTGCTTCAGATCAACGGTGTAGATTAGATGCTAGTTATAGCTAAAAGCGTGTAGCGCTTCTTTTAGTTTTAGCTTACGACTTTGTGCTTGGGTAGTTAGTACTGTATATATACACAGTACTAACTGTATTTTGAGTAGATTTTTACAGTATTCATTTTACCAGAATACATGAAATGAAATATCTCGTATCTCTTTCCTCTCGAATTCTTCAGGATGCACTAGAACGTCGCTTCAGGGAGTTACTGAGCCAGAAGAGATATTTTTTTGTGTTCGATGATGTGTGGAATGATAACCAACATAAATGGTTCGGGTTGAAAAGCATTCTATCGTGTGGCTCAACCGGCTCATCCATCATCGTCACCACACGCCAAAGGAAGGTAGCTGATATAATGAGAACGCTTCAATCTCATTCGCTCAAGGGGTTGTCGGAAGAGCACTGTTGGATGCTTCTCCGACAACGTGCATTCAGACCTGAAGAAGAAGTGGAATATCCAGAGCTGGAAAGAATTGGGAAACAGATTGTGAAAAAGTGTGCCGGGGTTCTACAATTTAAGAGGAAAGAAGAGGAATGGATGTACGTGAGGGAGAGCGAAATATGGAAGCTATCGGCGGAAGACAGTTTGATAATGCCAGCTCTGATGTTGAGCTATCATCATCTTCCTTTGGAGCTCAGGCAGTGCTTCGCTTATTTTGCAGCCTTTCCCAAAGACTATCAAGTCGAGAAGGAAAAGTTGATCACTCTATGGATGGCTCATGGGTTTATTACATCAAGGGGAACATTACAAGCGGAGGAAGTTGGAAATGAAATATGCAATGAGTTGCTACTTAGATCTCTTTTACAGGGGGCTTTTACATCTAACAAGATAGGTATGCACGATCTTGTTCACGATCTGGCAGAATCAATCATGGACAACAAAGTTTCGGGTATGCCTATTGACAGAAATGTGCCTAGTGGGTCTACTGTCCGCGAGGTAAATCTGCTACATCGATATATCATGTTTCCTAAAACATTTCAACAAGATATTAACATTTCTTCCATCATGGAGCTCACAAGATTAAGAGTAGTGGATGCAAGTGAGACAATAATAAAAGTGTTGCCTCCTTCCATCGACAATCTCAAACATTTGAGATATTTGAATTTATCTTGTTCTAATATTCGCAATCTGCCAAACTCGTTATGTAGTCTTTGGAATTTGCAAATACTTAACTTGGATAGATGCATGTGGCTTGTGGCTTTACCTAATAACATGAGATACTTGCGTAATCTCCAACATCTATGTTTGGCGCATTGTTTATCATTGTCTAAGATGCCCTCTAAAATGAGAGAGTTAACCCGCCTCAAAACATTGAGTAAGTTTGTAGTGGGTTTCAATAGAAGCAACCAGCTCGAGGAACTGCAATGCTTGAACCTCAGCGGAAGTCTTGAGCTTCAGCATTTGGAGAGAGTTAAACACCATTTGGATGCAAAGAAAGCAAATCTTACCGAGAAAAAGGGTCTTAGGGAGTTGAGATTGTCGTGGGAAAGAAACAGTGTGTCTAAGTTAGGTGAAGACGTTGATGAGAAGGTGTTGGAAGCACTTGAACCTCCTTTAAATCTTGAACAACTTAGGATAGAAGGCTTCAGTGGTAAATATTTTCCACTGTGGATGACAAACTCAACTCTGGGAAAAGTAGTTAGGATTACAATAGTGGATTGCGAAAACTGCACGCGTCTCCCGAAACTAGGAGATCTACCTCATCTAAAAGAATTGTCGCTATTTGAAGTCGGGGTGGAGTATGTCATTGAAGAAGTTGAGAGTGGAAAGCTAAAAAGCATGCAGTTTCCGGCTCTCGAATCGCTATCCTTAGTTCATCTCCCAAATCTCAGAGGGCTATCAAAGGAGCAAGAGATTAAAGAATCATTCCCCAATCTAAGACAGCTGTGGATTGAGGATTGCCCTTCATTAGTGCTTCCACCACTCTCATCATTTCAAAAGTTAGAGACTTTAGGATGCGGCAGCTCTACCCTGCCTTTATTCTCTGAAGTGATAACTCTTGATACACTATCGGTGACGATAGAGGAGAACATGACAACTTTTCCAATGGAAACACTGGTAAGGTTCACTAATCTCCATCGATTGACAATTTATGGCGCAAATGAGATATCAGTGCCAGTGGAAGAAGGTCTGCAACCCTTAAAAAAGCTTGTATATTTAAGGATATACAATTGTGAGACAATGAGATGCATGCCGGAAGGATTGTTGCGCCATCTTACCGCTCTGACGGAACTGGATATATGTTTGTGGCCAGAGCTAGTAGAGCTGCCAGAGGAGATCAAACATCTCCACAATCTTGGATGCATCTCCTTAGCAGATCTTCCGAAGTTGGCATGTTTACCTGAAGCCTTACAACACCTCTCTTCACTCAGAATGTTACGCCTAATCAGGCTTGATGAACTGGAATCAGTCCAAGACTGCCTACATCAGGTTAGGCATTTGATCATTCAAGACTGCCCAAAGCTTGTATCACTCCCACATGCTTTACTACCTAATCTCAAATCTCTAACTCTGAAGAAATGCCCCGAACTGGAAAGGCGGTGCAAGAGAGGAAGTGGAGACTACTGGCCCATCATCGCTCGCATTTCCCTCCTCCGGATTCATGACTAGCTACCTAACTTCATTAGGTGTATATATGGGGACAATGTCGGATTTTTATAATTTTTTAACCTTTTGTTTTCATTTTGGTCGCGATACATATAAAATCATGTATTTATGTCTACACTTGCGCTAAGTAATCGGCTTCTTGCAATATTTTCCTATAACATTTCATTATAAAATCATTATAATTTGGTGTCATAAGCATTGGTTATCAAGGAACACAGTGACATTTTCTAGATAACTTGAACAGTAATTAGATTTCGACCGTGAAAATGCCTAATGAAAGTGATATTCTCATCTCATCAGACAATAACAAGCGGTAAATCCAATTTTATGTGGTGTTTTATTTTCTGGCAAAGGTTTGTTCTATTTAGGGGAGTCTGAATGGCCTGGTGCTATTTAGTTTTAGTTTTTTCAGTTTTTGGTGCTCAAAAAACTAGAGCTGGTGCGATCAGGTGCATGTCTCGTTTTAACCGTTAAAGATAGAACTGGTGCTAAGCATACTGTTGAAATCTGTAGCTGTGCTAATGGTGTTCGGAGTTCGTGCTGAGGAGTTCGGAGTACGTACGTGGTGAAGTCAGAGTTCGCTGTTCGTGGTGAAGACTATGTTTTTGTTGCTGTTGGGACTCGATCCCCATATCTCTACTTTATGTAATTAAATCGTGTGCGTCAGGGCCGGTCCTGTACTCCGTTAGGCCCTAGGCCAAAAGAAAAAAAAATGGGCCCTTCAATAATTATAATATATATATATATATATATATATATATATATATATATATATATATGAAAAGAAGAGTAGATAATATAGCAATAATTCGAAGTAGAGAAATAACTTAATTCTTAATTTCTCATGAATCTCATTCAAAAAGAAAAGGCAAAATTAAGTAGAAATTAGAAACCTAATTAGTAATCACCTTGAGTCGCTAGTTTGGTTGAGTTATTGGACGTAAGGTTGCGAATGAAAATTCAGTGCAACGTGGCGATGCCGTGAGCGAATCGGGAATATAATTTTGGGGTTAGGGGAAGGGCAAGATCCTAATAATTTTTTTTAAAGAGTGAGATCGCGTTCTCGTTTGTTGTAGCGTGTTGTATGCATTCTGTATAAACTAATTAATTTTGGATACTAATTCTAATTTCTTATTATTTTTTATGGGCCCATGTTGTATGCATTATGTAGAAACTAATTACTTTTGAATACTAATTCTGATTTTTTAATGGGCCCGTATTGTATGCATTATGTATAAACTAATTACTTTTGAATACTAATTCTAACTTTTTTTTAATGGGCCCCAAAAATTTTGGGGCCCAAGGCATGGGCCTAGTGTGCCTTGTGACAGGTCCGGGCCTGGTGTGCGTACACGTGGATGTTTATGATGCTCTGTTTTGTTTGTTGCTTTTAGCCTAAGTCGCTGTTACTGTTAACACGACTTTTAGTTTTAACCTAGTATAAATAGTTTGTATGGAACGTTGCAGCAGTAATGCAGATTATGATCATATGAATTTCTCCTTTCATTTCACGTTCCAACATGGTATCTAGAGCCAGGTTGTGATCATAAATCTCTCGTCAAGTTTTTATCTTTCTTTCATTTTTATAATCTATGGCGAGCGACGATTCCGATGATGGTAAGCCTATCAAAAATGATGAAGAGGAGAGGAAGAGATCTAAGGAGCAAGAAGCTGGAACAGAGTTGATCCTGAGTCCGGCTTGAAAGAACGTCAGATCGAAGAGATAATGCTCATCCCTGTTAATGAGCATTCTGGTATGCAACTTGTTTCAGCTCAACTAACTGGATCTAATTTTCTTCATTGGAGTAAATCTATAAAACGAGCTTTGGCTGGAAGAAGTAAAATGGAGTTTATTGATGGCACTTTTCCAGAACCTAGTTGTGATTCTGTTTATTATAAGAGATGGATGAAGGTTGATTACATGGTATCAACTTGGATAACTAACTCTATATCAGAGGAGTTTGTAGATGCCTTCACAAACATAGATAATAGCTATAAGCTTTGGACTGCTATTACACACAGATTTGGAACTAAAAATGGGCTTAAAATCTTGAAGCTGCACAGAGATATTTACTCTTTCAGGCAAGGGAATCTTAGTGTGTTTATGTATTTTAACCAACTGAATGCTCTTTGGGATGAGATGGATATGCTTCTTCCACCTCTTGATTGTGTTTGTTCAGCTAAGGGTGCAAATATCCAGAGAGAAGAGAATATGAGGCTTGTTGCATTCCTTGCTGGACTGAATGAAATGTATGAGCACACTAAGACTCAAATTCTCCTACAAAAGCCATGGCCTACACTTGATCAGGCGTATGCTATGGTTGTTCAAGTTGAAGACCAGAAACAATTGAATGATTCAGCTCAAGATGCAAAAGGAATACTGGCCATGAATGTACAGAAGCAGGGGTATGGAGCACCAACTCAAACTGGAGATCAAAAGCAATCATATCAGAAGCAGTATTCAGGACCTTACAAGAAACGGATCAGTAAAGAAGAGAATAGGAAACAGAAGTGCAGTTATTGCCAGGAGATGGGACATGAAAGAGGTGAATGTTTCAAACTCCATGGGGTACCAGATTGGTTTTAAAAGCTGAAGGAAACAAAAGGGCAATACAGAGCCAATTGTGTTGAGACACATCCTGAAAGTGATTCAAATGGAGGAAGTTTTGCACAAAAGGAGTCTACACCTGATATAAGTAAGCTTGTTCAGACTGAAATGCTAAAATGCATGGGGCAGTTCTTCCAACATCAATCTGGAGGAGTTAGCACCAACAAAGCAGAAGCAAATTTTATACAGGAGCCTCCCAAGAAATCTTCACCTTTTGATGCACACTTTGCCTTCTCTATTTTACCTAGCATGGATCAAACTGATTGGGTGATCGATTCAGGGGCTAGCACCCATATATGTGCAAACCCTGAGTTGATGTATACTACATATCAGATGGATGCTCCCACCATCATATATCTTCCAGATGGATCATCTAAAACTGTGTCCTGTGCAGGGAAGGTAAGACTAAACTCACACACTCCTTGATCATGTTCTGTATGTGCCAGAGTTCACACACAACTTGCTATCTGTGTCTCAGTTATCTAAAGATATGGATGTTAAATGTGTGTTTCATCCCACACACTGCTGTTTCATAAATGCAACACCGATAAGCTTGTTGGTGTTGGGAAGTTGAATGGAAACCTATACATGATGAGTAACACAACTGAGAAGCACTATCTCAGTTTTTATAATCCATATAATTTAACAGTGGAAGATTGGCACATATATCTTGGACACCCCTCTGTCACTGCCATGAAGCATATGAAAATAGCAGGAACCCAATTCCACAGGGAAGCTTTGGAAGTTTTGAGACATTGTGAGGTATGCATTAAGGCAAAACAGACAAGGGATCCCTTTCCCACTCTACACAGAAGGTCTAATGAATTGTTTGAAATTGTGCATGGTGATGTGTGGGGTCCTTATGGTGAACAGAATCTCTGCAACTCTAAGTTTGTGCTCACTTTAGTAGAGGATCATAGCAGAAACATTTGGACTTATGTGATGCAGTCCAAAGAACAAGTGTGTAGTGTCTTGAAGTCTTTCTTGGCAATGGTTAAGAACCATTTTAACTGCAGGGTTAAGATATTTAGATCAGATAATGGCACAGAGTTTGTGAATTCAAGAGTGCATGGTCTTCTGTCTTCACTTGGTATTCTGCATCAAAATATAATGGAATTGTGGAGCGTAGACACAGAATGCTCTTGAATTCAGCCAGGGCTATGATGTTTCAAAGTGGGCTTCCCATCAGGTTCTGGCCTTTCTCTATACTCACTGCTACATGGGTAATTAACAGAGTGCCCTCAGAAGTTCTTCAATGGAAAACTCCTCATGAGATATTGTTTAAGAAGGAACCAGTTTATGATGTTGTAAAGCCTTTTGGTTGTTTGGCTTTTGCAGCAAACCTGTCTCCATACAGGGGTAAGTTTACCTCAAGAAGTTTAAAATGTGTTTTCATAGGGTATGAATCATCACATAAAGGTTTTCTCATGTATGATCTGGAGAATCACAAAGTTTTTGTGTCCAGAGATGTGCATTTTGTCACAGATAAATTTCCTTTCCTCACACCATCAGCAGAATTGATAGAGCCTCCTATCTCCCTACCTGAGTTTACTGATACCAATTTTGATGCTATACCTGCAAAACCAAATGAAACTCAAGCCACAGACTCTACTGTGGATCTGAAAGGTGTTGAGGAATCTACTGAAGCTACTGAGGATCCTCAATCTGAGGTACAGGAGCTGAGGAGAAGTAAAAGACTTAAGACAGCACCAGTGTGGATGCAAGATTATGTTGGTAAGGTTACTACTACTAAACCAATTACTTTGAGTACAGGAATTGCCCCTCCCACCTTTCCTTACATAATCAATACTTCATTTACCAAACCACACATATCTTACTTGTTCAACCTCACCATGATCACAGAACCAAGATCTTTTAGAGAGGCATGCATGCATCCAGACTGGGTAAAGGCTATTAATCTTGAACTAGAAGCTCTTAAAGCCAATGAGACTTGGATACTCACTGATTTACCTAAAGGAAAGAAGCCAATTGGATGCAAGTGGGTATTCAAAACAAAGGTAAATGCTGATGGTAGTGTGGAAAGGTACAAGGCACGGTTGGTTGCAAAAGGTTATACACAGGAATCTGGTATTGATTACCATGAAGTATTTTCACCAGTGGCAAATCTTGTCACTGTGAAAGTATTCATAGCTGTGGTTACTTCACTTGGTTGGCCTTTACATCAATTGGATGTAAACAACGCATTTTTGCATGGTTATCTTAGAGATGATATATATATGGTTCCACCACAAGGCTTAAATGGAGTAGAGAAAGGACAGGTGTGCAAGTTAGTCAAGAGCCTCTATGGACTTAAGCAGGCTTCTCGAGAATGGAATGCAGAATTCACAAGGATTCTTTCTTCCTTGGGTTTCACTGCATCTCCACATGATCCCTGCTTGTTCACTAGGGGAGCTCAAGACTCTTTTATCTGCCTTTTGGTGTATGTAGATGATGTGATTGTCTCTAGTCCATCACTACAACTTATTGTTGATTTAAAGACTTCTCTCAATGAAGCCTTTACTATCAAAGACCTCGGCCCAACCAAGTTCTTCTTAGGGATGGAAATAGTCAGAGGGGAGGCAGGGACTTCTCTTTCTCAAAGGAAATATGTGTTAGATATCCTATCTGCAAATGGGATGCTGTGTTGCAAACCTGCTGCAACACCATTTCCCTCTGGACTTACTCTCAACCAAGGTTCTGAGCCTATTCTTCAACATCCAGAGGAGTACAGGAAGTTGGTGGGCCAACTTCTCTATTTAAATTTGACCAGACCAGATATTGCTCATGCTACTCAACAGCTGAGTCAATTTATGGCTACTCCCACAAAAGATCACTGGAATGCAGCAGTGCATGTTCTGAAATATCTAAAAGGGAGTCCATCACTTGGAGTATTCTACTCCTCTAGCTCTGATTATGCTATGCAAGGTCTCTCAGATGCAAACTGGGGAACTTGTGCAGATTCCAGGAAATCCCTTACTGGCTATTGCATTTTCATTGGTTCAAATCTTGTCTCATGGAAATGCAAGAAGCAAGCAACGGTTTCTTCCTCTTCTACAGAGGCAGAGTATAGGGCATTGGCCATAACCACTCGAGAACTTGTATGGATATATGGTCTGTTGCAGGAATTCCATATTTCTCCTTCAACACCCGTTCCATTGCACTGTGATAACAAGTCTGCTATACAAATCACACAGAACCCAGTGTTTCACGAGAGGACGAAACACATTGAGATTGATTGCCATATAGTCTGTGAGAAGTTTGTTGCAGGTTTTCTCAAGCCTGTTGCTGTGAAGTCTGCAGACGAGCTAGCAGATTTCTTTACAAAGTCTTTACCGGGGCCTCGTTTCCACTCACTTCTCTCCAAGATAGGGCTGACTGATATCCATTAGCTCCATCTTGAGGGGGGGTGTTGAAATCTGTAGCTGTGCTAATGGTGTTCGGAGTTCGTGCTGAGGAGTTCGGAGTTCGGAGTACGTACGTGGTGAAGTCGGAGTTCGCTGTTCGTGGTGAAGACTATGTTTTTGTTGTTGTTGGGATTCGATCCCCGTATCTCTACTTTATGTAATTAAATCGTGTGCGTACACATGGATGTTTATGACGCTCTGTTTTGTTTGTTGCTTTTAGCCTAAGTCGCTGTTACTGTTAACACGACTTTTAGTTTTAACCTAGTATAAATAGTTTGTATGGAACGTTGCAGCAATAATGCAAATTATGATCATATGAATTTCTCCTTTCATTTCACGTTCCAACACATACCTTCTAATGCAGTTTTTTTTTTTCGTTACAAAATCCGACCCTTTTTTCTATGTTTATTCTGTTTATTCGAGCCAATATAATATGTATGCTCCCGTCCTGAAAAGATTGATATCTCTTGCGCAACCATAGACATATTGTGGCATGTAATGCAATTAGTTATAGAAGCATGTAATGCCTAATTGTGGCTCAAGCTATCTTCTCTTCGATCTCATAATTTCCGATTGTTTGGTTCGATCCATTCTCCTGATTTGTGCTTGTTATTTTTCTTTATCTGCAGCTGCAGAAATCTACATCTCTCTTTATCAGAGGCAGAGAGGACATTTCAATTCAGAGTGAAGATGCCAATAAACTCAAAGTCTTGAGTCGTTCTATTCTGAATGCTGATCAGGAGAATGCTAATGTGGTGGACAATGACAATACTGCGAAGTCTCCTTAAATCCAGTTGATAACATGCAAACATGGAGGCCTGCTCTTCCAAACTTTCATTTTTCCTAGTACTATTTTTATGTAGTCCTAATTTTCGAACGAAAATGTAATGTGTTAGTGCATGTGTGCATGCATCTCAGATTTGTATTGGCGATTTTCTTCTTAAGTCTTCTGCTGCGTTTGCTGACTGGATAAATGCATGAATCAAGTATTTAAAGATACATATATATATATTATTATATATATATTATTATTATTCGGAGAAGGAAGATATTTTCTGCATGGAAAGTTTCCATGCACAGAAGATCAGCTTGAAGATCTTCTAGGGTTTCCTGCGCTGAGTATAAATATTAAGGAAAACCCTAGACACGCTCTGCCGCTCTTTGAGATTATTGTTCATGAGTTTTGGTGTTCTTGCAACGTGTGTTTTGCAAGATTATTGTTCGTGAGTTTTGGTGTTCTTGCAACGTGTGTTTTGCAAGATTATTGTTTGTGAGTTTTGGTGTTCTTGCAACGTGTGTTTTGCAAGCTTTTTGTTTTTGAGCGAGCGTGTGTTTCTGGGCAAGCTTCCCTGGCTTTGTTCAGTTTTATCTAGGCGTGTTGCTTAGAACCATATTAGTGTTTTATCACTTTACGAGTTTATCTCGTGGTTGTATTCGATCTCATTGTAAGAGAGTTGTAATCGAGACGAATAGGTGACATAAGGTGGAGTCCTTGGTGTAAAGTCCTGTAAGTCTCTCTACTACTTATAGTGGATTGAATCTCTCGGATATTGTCCCCCAGACGTAGGTGTGCTATCACCGAACTGGGTTACCAAAGTTCTGTGTTCTTTACTGCTTTTCTGTTATTGCATCTAAGAACAGAATTAAGATCGTTTTTAGTTTTTGCACAAACTAGCACTTTAAATTGGCACCAGAGCAGGTTTGGATTTGTGGAGATCCTGGGATTCGTGTGCTAAAGCTGTGCAATCTAAGATGGACTTTCTGAAGGATGGAGGTTCTGTGAACAGACCACCCATATTGGATGGAAAGAACTACAGTTATTGGAAAGTCAGAGTCACCTCGTATATTCGATCTGTTGATGAGAAGGCGTGGGGTATGGTGCTAAGTGGCTGGACTAAACCTGCAAATGCCGAAGGTGACAAAAAGCCGAGAGAAAAATGGGATGACAATGATGTCCTTTTGTTAGGATTGAATCAGAAGGCCCTGAATGCTATATTGTCATCAGTTGATATGGAAATTTTCAACTTGATTTCCACATGCACTTCAGCTAAGGAAGCCTGGGATACTCTGCAGAATGCTTATGAAGGGAATATCAGAGTGAAGGCTCAAAGACTTCAGCAGCTGATCTCCAAGTTTGAGGCTTTGAGAATGGGAGATGATGAGATTATATCTGAGTTTCATGCCAAGCTGAAGAATATTTCAAATGAGTGCTTTATGCTTGGGGAGAAGATGTCACATGAGAAGTTATGTGCCAAAGTTTTGAGGTCTCTCCCAAGAAGGTTTGATTTCAAAGTTGTTGCTATTGAGGAGGCCAGAGATCTTACCTCCATGACTCTTGATGAGTTAATTGGTTCTCTCAGAACCTTTGAAATGGGGATGCATGAAGAAGATGCACCTAAAAGGAAGGAGATAGCGTTTGTTGCTGCTACTGATTCAAGTTCCCAGAAAGGTGTTAGTGATGAAGCAGATCTGCTGGAGTCATATGCTCTTCTCACAAGAAATATTCAATAAAGCTATGAAGAAGTTTAGAGGAAAAAGTAATCAAGGGGAGAGTGCTGCTGGAGGTGGAAACAACACTGCTGGAAGTGGAAATAAGGCTCCCATTATCTGTCATGAGTGTGGGGGAAATGGGCACATCAAGCCAGAATGTGCTAATCTGAAAAAGAAAGCTGGAAAATCTTATGCTGCCACTCATAGTGATAATGAGTGTGATGATTCAGGAGTTGAGGACAATGTGTTTCCTGAGGGTCCCAGCAAAGCTTATGCAGCCAAAGTTGATGATGTCAAATCTGATGAGGATGCTGATAATCTGTTTAATGGAAATGAAGAAGAAGACACAGAGGATAATTCTGGAGATCAGATTGAGATTGCATACAAAGAGATGTATGACAAATGTCTTCTAGTTGCTGAGATGAATCAATCCCTCAGTGATGAGCTGAAGCAAGTGAAGGAAGAAAGAGATAAATTGGTCTTGAGGCTTGATCAGCTAGAGAAGCAAGCAGTTTCAACTCAAGTGGAAGAAACTGAACAACCAAGTGACATGGATCATTTGGCTAAGTTGATGAAAATGATGACTGCTGGATCTGCCAAGCTCGATGAGATTCTCAAAATTGGTGGAAAATCTAGCAAGGATAAGTCTGGTCTTGGTTTTGATGGAGGCAAGGGTAAACAGAAACAACCTCGAACTCGGACTAAAGCCTATCCTTCTGTTCCTCAAGGATATCAGCATGGAGATTGGGGAGCAGACACAAGATCTTCTCAGCAAGTTAGTTCTCAAATATGTCATTATTGCTGGATTCCTGGGCATATCAGGCCCCACTGCAAGAAGCTGCAAGAAGATCAGTTCAGTATGGTTAGAAGACCTTTTCCTAATCATCCTGGATACAACTCATATCATAGAGTGCCTGGAATTTATGGAAATGCTCCTGGAATTTATGGGGGAAGAGGTCCTTACAGAGGTCCTTACAGAGGTCCTTACAAAGGGTATGCTGCTCTTCTAGCTGAGACTGAGAATACGTGGTATTTTGATAGTGGCTGCTCCAGACATATGACTGGAAAAAGAGAAAGTTTGACTAACATCAAGCCTGTCAATGGTCAAACAGTAACTTTTGCTGATGGTGTTAAAGTTCCTGTTCTTGGATGTGGAGATCTAGCTGTTTCTGGTATGCCAAGGCTGAAGAATGTGTTCCTCGTGGATCAGCTGAAAGCAAATCTTGTGAGCATAAGTCAGCTATGCAATCAAGGGATGGATGTCAGATTTGATAAAGGTACATGCACTGTGTATGAGAACCAGAAGGTGTACTTGTTTGGCAAAAGATCATCTGACAGCTGTTATCAAGTTGAATGCAATCTCAAAAGTTTCAGTGTTTCTATGAGTGAGTTCCAGATATGGCATCAAAGACTGGGACATCCTAGCTTCAGGCACATGAAGACATTGATGAAGAATGATGTCATTGTTGGGTTGCCTAAGCTGAATATGGATCATGAAGGGCAGTGTGGTCCCTGTATGAGTGGGACGCAGATTCATGCTACTCACAAAGTTGTTTCAGCAGTCACCACCAGCAGTATTCTTGAATTGCTACACATGGCCTTGATGGGGCCAATGCAAACTGAGAGTATTGGTAAGAAGAAATATGTCTTGGTGGTAGTTGATGACTATTCAAGATATGCTTGGGTAGATTTTCTAAGGGAGAAGTCTGAAACTTTTGAATCCTTTAGGAAGCTGCATAAACGTGTTAATAGGGAGAAAGAGAAGCATGTCAAACACATCAGAAGTGATCATGGTAGAGAGTTTAACAATGTTCAGTTTGAAGTATTTTGTGCTCTGGAAGGGAAAGAGCATCAATTCTCCGCACAAATCACTCCTGAAGTATTTCGTGCTTGGTATGATAGGCTGTCTGAATATCTGCTACTGAAAGGCTACAAGAGAGGAAGTGCAGATAAAACTCTATTTGTGAAGAAGGAGAATTCTGATGTGCTCCTTGTGCAGATCTATGTTGATGATCTTCTATTTGGATCTAGATCAGAGAAGCTAGTTAATGAGTTTTTGAAGCTGATGACGGAAGAGCTTGAGATGAGTATGTTTGGTGATATGAATCTATTTCTTGGGCTTCAGGTTAAGCAATCAAAGGAAGGCTTCTTTGTCACTCAAAGTACATATGCCAGGAATTTGGTTAAGAGATTTGGGCTGGAGAATGCTAAGCCCAAAAGAGCTCCAATGAGTACTTCAGTGAAACTGCATAAAGATCCAGAAGGTGCTTCTGTTGATCATACTCTCTATAGAAGCATGATAGGGAGTCTGCTGTATCTCACCTCTAGCAGACCTGATATATGTCACAGTGTTGGTGTGTGTGCCAGGTTCCAGGCTGATCCAAAGGAGAGTCACTTGAATGCTGTCAAGAATATCATCAAATACATTGAAGGAACATCTGATATTGGTCTTTGGTTCTCAAACAATACATCTATTCAGCTGCATGGTTACTGTGATGCAGACTATGCTGGTTCTATGGTTGATAGAAAGAGCACCTCTGGTGGATGCTTCTATCTTGGAAACAATCTCATTTCTTGGTACAGCAAGAAGCAAGTTGGAGTTTCATTGTCTACTGCCTAGGCAGAATATATTGCTGCAAGTAGCTGCTGTACTCAGCTTGTTTGGATGAAAAAGATGCTTGCAAATTATGGCTTTAAGCAAGATGTTATCCACATTCTATGTGACAATGAGAGTGCTATTAATATAGCCAAGAATCCAGTTCAGTTCTCCAAGACTAAGCATATAGATGTCAGATATCACTATTTGAGAGAGCTGGTTGAAGAAGACACTTTGAAGATTGAACATGTTCACACTGAACATCAGCTGGCTGATATCTTCACAAAAGCTCTTGATACTGCTAGATTCGAGCTTTTGAGAGCCTCCCTTGGTCTCTGCATCTTATGACTAACCGTTCTTGAGCCATGGAAGGTTAGTGTATATATGTACCATATTTTGATTTTCTGGTTTTCTTGGATTTCTTGTCTGCTTATGAAGGATGATGAATTGATGCTTATCTTGGAGATTGTGGATAGTGATGTATTCATCTTGGTTTCCTGGTTATACTGCATTTGGAAGTATTATACCTTGGTTATTGGTGATGATCTAGTACACAAAGAGCATCTGCTCTTGTTTTTGGATCTTGATTGGGCCACTGAAGCATGGCGTATTGAACAGTTACAACTGTCAAAAAATAAGTGGAATCTGACAGGTATTTATTCAAATATTGTGAGGAGGGAGTTTAATTCTCTCATTCCTCTTCGTTCTTGTAGCCCTAGAATTCTCTTTGCGAACTTGGTTGTGCTTGAAATCACTGATTCTGCAAATATGTCTCTCAACAACTTTTCAAGTGAGTCCTCAATGAACCCACTGGGCGAGGAGCACTGCCCATTGTTCGCTTCCAGTCAGAAGAAGGGGTTTGGCTCTTCTAAGAGGAAGCGTGGTGCTGCGACGGCTGAGGATAAAATTCGGGAAATGGACCCCGAGCTTGGTGATTTCTCCGATGACGGAGATAATGGGAATAGAGGAGGTCGTCGTGTTCGCAGCAAGCGAGTTCATGTTGCTGATCCTCCTATCCAGCTTGCGCCTAGGGTTGTGTCTAAATCTGTGAACCCTAAGAAAGCTTTCTCAGTGAAATTTGTTGAGAGGAAGAAGAAGGCTGCTGTGAAAAACAATAAGAAGAAAGGTAGTGAAAAGCGTGTGGCTCAGTCTGAAGAGCCCATTGTGGATCTTGAGGAAGATGAGGAGCGAATGGCTAAGAGAGTCGCGAAAGGGAAAGAGAAGGTGGCTGGTGTCCCTGCTCGTGCGCGCACTCGTGCGGCTGTTCAGAAGGTGCTGGACAATGCCATTAAGGTGGCTAGGGCTCCTCCTGCTACTGCGAAAGGAGCTACAGCAAAGGTTTCCACAGGGAAAGGGAGAGTGAAGGCTCCCGCTGCTCGCACCAAGCTCACTGATGCCCAAAAGGAGGCTCTGCACAAATATCGTGCAGATGGGTATGATATTCCTTCCCCCTCTGACTCCTTCGAGCCTTTTCAAGCTGATATGGTTGGAAAATTTGATCCAAGCACTCATAGGACCATCTATGAGTATATGAGATGGGAGTATTTCCAGAATAGAGGGTTTTTGGATGACAGATTTGTCACAGAACATTATCTCCACAGAGGAGAAATTTATGAATGGTTGGAGCAAGCAAATTTGCTTGATGCTGTGTTAAGGGGTCACACCTACATTCCCGAGCAAGTCAGAGAATTTTATGCAAACCTGAGTAAAAGGTTGACTGATGAGAGATCTCCAGATTTTCACAAGGTCTTTGTGAGGGGGAGAATGATTGATTTCAGTCCTGATGTGATTGAAAGGGCTCTAGGGAGAGAGCCTGTTATTGAAGATGCTTTGTGGGACTTGAACTTTGATGAAGTTGCTGCTAAACTGACAAAAGGCCAGATTGTGAAGTGGCCAAATGATCAACATTTGAATCATGCGATCCTGTTGGAGTCCAAATATGCTAATCTGCATAGTCTGTCTGTGAGGAACTGGACACCAACCTGCCATAGAGATTCTGTCAGTAGAAGAGAGGGGACTCTTCTTTATGCCATCGGCAAGGGCATGGACATTGATATGGGGCAGCTGATTTTTGAGAAAATATGTTCCTTCATCAAATACATTGGCCAGATGAAGAGGATGTATTTCCCAGGGCTAATTGGTAGGATTCTGAAGTCACAGGGAGTGCCTTCTAGGAGGACAGACTCTAAACCTGTGAAGCTCAAGGCTATGAGATTCAGCTCTAAGCTACTCAAGCCTGTTCATGGTGTGAACCTGGATGATGATATGGCAGATGGGAGTGATGCTGAAGTGTCATCTGCAAATGTTAACCTTTCTGCTGGTGGTGAGGATTTGTTTTGTGATGAAGGCAGGCCTGCAGCTCAGTTCTCGAAGAAGTACTCTAGGAAGTCTTCTAAGAAAGCTGCCTCTAATCCACCAAGAAAAGTTCAGCTAAGTCTTCTAAGAAAGGCCCTGCAAAATCCTCCAAGAAGCCTGCTGTTGTGTTTGATGCTGCCACTGTTAAAAAGCAGAGAGAGGGACTGAAAGCTCAATTGGTGTCCCTTCACAAAATGATGAAACACATCAGTCTCCAAAGGCAGCTTGTGCAGTCTATGCTTGATGCACTGCCAGAAGTTGAAGAAGATACTCTTCCCACTCCTGTTCCTGCTGTTGATGTTGCAGGTCCCTCTGGTCTGACTCCTGCAGAAAAGGCAGCTGATGCTCCTCCTCCTGTTCTTGAGGATGTGAGTGAGGAAGTGGATGAGTCCATCCATATTGATGATGAGGAACCAGCTGTGCAGACTGGTGATGAAGTGGAACCTGCTGCAGACAAAGCTGTTGCTGCTGAGTCTGTTCATGAAGACTCTGAATTCCTGTCTGCTAATGAGGAGGCTGAGCGCACTGTGGAGTTGGAGCGCACTGTGGAAGTGGAGGCTGCTGATGTTGGTGATGATGTCACCAGCAAGCCCACTCTGTAGGTCCTTTGGCAGATGGCATGAATTGAGGGGGAGTGAATGCAGAAGATGTTTGTAAATTCTTCTTCTATCTCTCTGTTTGTTTTTGTGGATATGGATATTCTCTGCAGGCTTGTAATAGTGAGTAGGTGGTCTTCTGGAATTCTGGATTTCTTGGTTGGTGTTTTTGGAATTCTGATCCTTTGATCATGGCCTGTAATTGTTATGGTAGGCATGATTTTTGCTGGTTGTTTCAGTCATGTGATGGCTTTCTCTATTTTATGATCTGATCTGATAACAGAGTTATTTGTCTCTTGCTTCTGTGTTGTTCTGTGTTGCTGGCAGAGGATTGTGTGATTTTGAATGTGGTTTGGTAGTGTGGGTGAGCTCCTTGCCACCATGTTAAAAAATCTGTGTGTGTATCTTGTGAACAGTTTGGTAGTGTGGGTGAGCTCCTTGCCACTGTTCTTTTCAAGATATGTATTTTGGTTTGAGGGGGAGCATGTTTTCTGGTCTGATGCTTTATGAAGTACTGTCTGCTGTGTGAGTACTTCTATCTGCTCCTGTTTTTGCTGATCTTCTGCTGTGAGTTGATTCATGCAATTCATGCTGTGTTCGAAAATGCCAAAGGGGGAGATTGTTAGTGCATGTGTGCATGCATCTCAGATTTGTATTGGCGATTTTCTTCTTAAGTCTTCTGCTGCGTTTGCTGACTGGATAAATGCATGAATCAAGTATTTAAAGATACATATATATATATTATTATATATATATATTATTATTATTCGAAGAAGGAAGATATTTTCTGCATGGAAAGTTTCCATGCACAGAAGATCAGCTTGAAGATCTTCTAGGGTTTCCTGCGCTGAGTATAAATATTAAGGAAAACCCTAGACACGCTCTGCCGCTCTTTGAGATTATTGTTCATGAGTTTTGGTGTTCTTGCAACGTGTGTTTTGCAAGATTATTGTTCGTGAGTTTTGGTGTTCTTGCAACGTGTGTTTTGCAAGATTATTGTTTGTGAGTTTTGGTGTTCTTGCAACGTGTGTTTTGCAAGCTTTTTGTTTTTGAGCGAGCGTGTGTTTCTGGGCAAGCTTCCCTGGCTTTATTCAGTTTTATCTAGGCGTGTTGCTTAGAACCATATTAGTGTTTTATCACTTTACGACTTTATCTCGTGGTTGTATTCGATCTCATTGTAAGGGAGTTGTAATCGAGACGAATAGGTGACATAAGGTGGAGTCCTTGGTGTAAAGTCCTGTAAGTCTCTCTACTACTTATAGTGGATTGAATCTCTCGGATATTGTCCCCCAGACGTAGGTGTGTTATCACCGAACTGGGTTACCAAAGTTCTGTGTTCTTTACTGCTTTTCTGTTATTGCATCTAAGAACAGAATTAAGATCGTTTTTAGTTTTTGCACAAACTAGCACTTTAATATAGAATTAATAAAAATCGACATTCGGTACACAATTGATACATAGAATTGGAGATAGAGGATTCTATATGAAGTCTTCGACGGATTGAGTCTATATATTCTTATCAATTTGCCAAAGACAAAGACAAAAACCAACTTAACAAAACAGAGTATTTGGAACTTCTGGCCAACCTATACTGAATGTAGATGCAGTTAATTACTCCCATCGAGCTAATGTGAACTGGCAAGCCCAATTGAAAAATCTGGTGGGGAATTTCATAAATATGATGGGTAGGAGATTGAGGGTTGTTTGGCGTCAAATTGTGTAGTTTTTAATGTCATTTTGAGTTTGTTTTTCTTTTCATTTCGTTCGTTTTTTTTTATTAGCTTGCTACAATTTGGGTGTTTGTGAGTCTTTGTTAGAATTAGGTGTTAAAAAAGTGTTTGAGAAGGAAACGAGGAAGAAACGAACACAAGTCGAAGAAGAGGAGCGAACGAGCAGAATGGGACAATTTTATATTGTTTTATATTTTCCTTTTCATCTCAACTTTGAACCTTATATATGTGTAATCTTTTATGAGCGAAAAAACCTTTGTTAGTTTTTCAGTTCTAAAAACCCTAGTTTAGTTTTGTTATTGCATTGTTTACGTTTTGGATCCAAGACATAAGTTAATTCAAGTTTAATTCTTCGTTCGAGTTCGTCTTTTAACGTAAGTTTATTTGTTGCTTTCAATATTATTTATTGCTTTAGTTCTTTGTTCTTTATTTGTTTAGATTGTTTGATTCTTGTTTTCATAGTTAAATTGATTTTACAAATTCAACTTCTTAATTTTTCAAAGTTTATATTAAGATTTATTTTCAAGTTATTAGATTTAAGTTCTTAAGCAAACATAGATTCGTTTTCTCTTTCGTTCCTTTTATTGTTTTCTTTAAGGTTTTATGCCTAGGTAGTTTAATTACTTCTTTTAAATTCTCTACTTGTTTGTATTTAAGTTGGTCTAATTCCTTGTTTTTAGATTAGATTAGTTAATAACACGTGCGATGCAAGTGATCACTTATTCTTTTACTTAATTCGATAAATATTGTTTCAATTATTATGTTATTTTATATCGAAACATATAATGACTCATTAAAACTTAAGAATAAAGCGTAAAAATAAAATGATGAATAAATAATAAATGATAAAAATAATTAAAGTAAAAAATAAGTAACCTATGTTTCGTATCATTAATAAAGAAATAGAAAATGTATGTTATAATATTTAGAAACAAGAATTTATATCCTCATTAATCTTTCTCCTGTTTGACTTTGATATGTGTCAAACTCTCCTTTTGCTTTTGGAGATAAAATTTTCTATGGTTTTATCATCGTCGCTACTGGAAATATCGACGCAATCTTCAAACTTCTTTCAGAATATTTTTCTTTTCCCTCTCTCGTGATCTTCATGATGTTCCTCCACGCTTGAATTTTTCTTAGAGGTTTTCCTTGACTTTACTTTTTGGTTTGGACATTTTTGACCTCTTCTTCACTTGTAGCTTTTATCATTTAGATTGCATCGGCCATGAGGTTAAAGTTCCTTTTATCATCGATCTTCACCGAACTTTATCCATCACTATCACTCTCGCCTTAATCAGAAAAAAAGTTATCCCCATATGAGTGGGACGAAGGGTAGTCTTATTAATAACAATTTTTTTGGTTTTATCTTGAAATACTATATGTTCTATATATAGTTATAAGAAAACAATGTAATAAATGTGTCTTGCGTAGAGAGTATAGTTGTTATAAGTTACATAACATAATTCATGAATTCGTCATTTATGTCATTTTTATGTAAGTGAATTCGCTTATTGGGTTTGTCAATCCGTGAATTCGTGAACTGTCTTATATTAATCATGGATTGTCTTAATTTTTTGGATAAGTTCACGACTTCAAAATTTTGAATTTAGAAAGGGCGGGGGTTACTTTGTTAAGAGTGATTTTTTTTTTTTATAAAAAAAAAATATATAAGTGGATATTTTTTCTTAATTGACTATCTCAAAGTGGATATTTTAGTGGTTCCCTTAAATACATGTATACATGTAAATGTAGATGATATTTATTTTATTTATGCTGCCACCGCCACCACCACAACATCAACTCGGTTGGATTTCAACGGTAACTTCTGTTGGATGCGGATGGTGCAAACAACACGTCCCACATCGGAAATATAAGGTAGGAGAACCTTATATATAAAAGCATTAGTATGAGGCCTTTTGGGAAGGAGCCCAAGAACAAAACTTTGCGGGCTTGACCCAAAGCGGACAATATCATACTAATGGGAGTCAGGGTGGTGCTCGGGAACCCTAACAAGTGGCGCCGTCTGTGGGAAACAGGCACGATGATGATGGGTGCCCTTCAGTGTTGCCTCGATGATTGGATTATCGCTGAAGGTGAGCCTCCATGGTTCGAGATTATCGGTGGAGGGGAGGGCTCGGGATGTGGTCCTTATGTTTGAGGGGGGGATTGTTGAATACGAATGGTGCAAACAACATGTCCCACATGGAAAATATAAGGTAGGATAACCTTATATATAAAAGGGGAGCACAACTCCATGAGTATATATGAGGCCTTTTGGAAAGGAGCCCAAGAACAAAACCGTGCGGACTTGGCCCAAAGCGGACAATATCATACTAATGTGAGTTGGGGTGGTGCTCGGGAAACCTAACAACTTCAATGCTACACCGACTTTTAAAGAGTTCTAGCACACATATATTGAAAGTGAAATTTTAAGTAATTTTAACATTAAAAATACATGTGCGTGGATATCAGGATATATGAGGAGAGTGCATTAGCATCCAACCTAGCATCAATTAAACCGATTTCAACCATGGCTTGTGCAACCTTTTGTACACCGTCAAAGTTAAGACAATGTTGTCGTCCCTATCATCCGTTTTTTGTCAACCGTTTTGTTGTTGAACTCCGGTGCCGCAGCCACGGCGGTCACATGCACAAGCTAATGCACTAAGGCATGCAGAAACCACAACAATGGCGCCAGCGATGATTGCTACGGCGGCGCGTGCTTCATCTGCTTGCTACTGATAGAATTCGAAGGAAGGATTATGATTTATTAATTTTCTATCAAGTAGTTAATCATCAAATGTTATAACCGTTTGATTTCATTTGATATTTAATTGAGATACACCGTACATATATACAGATGTGTATGTTATGTATTGTAGGAATTAATTAGGAGAAGAATTCCTTATAGAAAAAAAAAGTCTATGATTTAAAAAAATGAATAACAATTGATTAGAAAAAAATATGTCTACTAATAGCATGAATAATATAATAACAATAATATTATAATAAATAGATAATAAATAAAGAATATTATTAGTAAAAATAAAAGATACACGATAAACAATAAAAGAAGATATACATATTATAAAATAAAAGAATAATAATAAAATAATAATAATAATAATATAATAATATCTATATAATATATAAAAACAAAAAACAAGGGTTATTTAAGTAATTTCACTTCTATTTTTAGGGGTATTTCAGTATTTTCCCCTCTTACTCTTTTTGTTTATTCCGTTCTAATAAAAAAAGAAAAAAAAAAGAATGATGGTTTAAATGTATAAAACCGTGATTCACGGTTTCAGTTTTCAAAATATTATTATTTTGCCTAATTATCTATTTTTTTAAACTGATTTTAACAATTTAAAATACTATAAAATTATTAGATACAATCTTATGTGAATAGACGCAACCTTTCCCAACATGTTATCTTTTGTTTCCACCCCCACCGCCGTCTCCGACACCCTGTTGAGAGTGAGAAATAAACAGAAATGGAGGAAGAGAAGGCAATGAAACAGTAGAACAAAAGTTACTTTCATCTCAAGCTGAGTTCCCAAAAACTGAATACAAACTATTTATATCTCTCACTCTCACAGCTAGGATTAATCTCAGCCATCTATTTTAGGGCAAATATCCAACGGCTAAGGAAATTAAGCAAAAAGGTAAAAACGTAATACATCAACTTAAAGTAAAATGCGACTTCTGTAACTGCATGAACAAAGCAAAATACGTGCAGGCCTCCATCTTCTTTCATACTTCCTTCCCTTCTTTCATCTTTCACCTTCATTTTCTACACCCCCCCTCAAGAAGAAGGTGGTGGAGATCCAATACCTTCATCTTGGATAACAGAGCACGGAAACGTGGACCAAATAAAGGTTTTGTGAAGAAGTCAGCAAGCTGGTCACCCGAAGAAATAGCAGTAGGAACAACAAATCCTTGTACATACTTTTCTCGCACCACATGACAGTCGATCTCAATATGTTTGGTGCGTTCATGGAAGACAGGGTTACGGGTGATCTGGAGAGCAGCATCATTATCACAGTATATAGTGATAGGAGTAGAAGTACCCACCTGAAAAGCAGCAAGTAATTTGTGTAGCCAAATGAGTTCTCTAGTAGTAACTGCAAGAGCTCTATATTCAGCCTCAGCTGAACTAGAGGAAACAGTAGACTGTTTCTTGCATTTCCATGAGATGAGACTAGAACCCATGAAGATGCAAAAGCCAGTCAAGGACTTTCTAGATTCCAAACAAGTGGCCCAATCAGCATCAGAATAAGCTAGAAGATTGAAAGAAGTATCAACCGGATAGAAGACTCCCAGAGATGGACACCCTTTCAAATATTTCAAGACATGAACCGCAGCATACCAGTGAACTTTACAAGGTTTGGCCATATATTGACTGAGTTGCTGGGTGGCATGGGACAGATCAGGCCGAGTAAGGTTGAGATAGAGGAGTTGACCAACCAAACTTCTGTACTGCTCAGGATTTTGCAAGATATCTTCAGTGCCTTGTGAGAGATTTAGACCAGGTGGTAATGGTGTTGCAGTAGGTTTGCAACAGAGCAAGCCATGATTGGAAAGAATATCAAGGATGTATTTCCTCTGGTTTAAAGCAGTACCATCAATTCCACGAGCTACCTCCATCCCCAAGAAAAACTTAGCAGGACCTAAGTCCTTAATAGTAAAAGCATCATCCAAAGAGGACTTCAAATCAGTCAGCAAATTGAGTGAAGGACCAGTGATGATGGCATCATCAACATAGACTAAGAGAGCAAGAAAAGTAGGTCCTTCCCCTTTAGTGAACAAGCAAGGATCATGAATAGAAGATGTAAAACCCAAAGAACAGAGGAACCTGGAGAACTCTGCATTCCACTCTCTTGAAGCCTGTTTTAGGCCATACAAACTCTTCTGCAGCTTACACACTTTACCAGGTTGAGTATCCAATCCAGGTGGCAGCTTCATGTAGATAGTATCCTTCAAATGGCCATGGAGGAAGGCGTTATTGACATCAAGTTGGTGAATAGGCCACGAATGAGCTGTGGCAACTGCAAAAAATAATCTCACGGTGACCAAGTTAGCCACTGGAGAAAAAACCTCTTCATAGTCTACCCCTTGTTGTTGTGTGTAGCCCTTAGCTACAAGCCTTGCTTTGCATCTCTCAACTGAGCCATCAGCATTCAACTTAACCTTAAAAATCCATTTGCATCCAATAGGTTTAACACCTGCTGGAAGATCAGTGACTGTCCATGTATCATTCTTAGATAAGGCATCTAGTTCTTTATTTATGGCCTCCACCCACTCTGGATACTGTATAGCTTCTTTGAATGATGATGGTTCTCTGACCATGGTCAGATTAAAAAGGAAATTTGTATGTGGTTGAGTGAGGGAAGGACTTATGGCATATGGGAAAGTAGGTGGTGTGATGGATATGTGAGGTGTAAAGAGTTGAGGAGATTGGATTGAACCAGTGTAATCTTGCATCCAAGTGGGTGGTTTCTTGTCCCTTGTACTTCTCTTAGAGTTGGGGGTTCAGGTATAGATGGAGACTCCAATGGCAATTGAACCAATGAATCATTATGAGGATCCAATTCTGGTGAAACTGTTTCTGGTGACTCAAATGGAAGAACCTGTTCAGCAACAGGTGTAGGATGAGCACCATCTTCAATATCAACTTCCAGAGCAGGAATTATCAAGTGTGGTTGTGTGCTCACTACAGGGGATGAAATAGGATGCTCATCAAGAGAAGGAGTTGAGTGTAAGAAAGGAAAGGAGTCTGTAACAAACTTGACATCTCTAGAGATGAAAACCTTATGTTTCTCCAAATCAAAAAGTAGATATCCTTTGTGGCATATATCATAACCTAAGAAAACAGATTTCACACTTCTTGTATCAAACTTACCTCTGTTTGGAAGCAAGTTAGCAGCATAGGCTAGGCAACCAAAAGGCCTTAGCATTGTAAAATCTGGGGTATGACCAAACAGAAGCTCATATGGTGTTTTCCAGTCAAGAACCACACTAGGTAGTCTATTTATGAGCCATGTGGCAGTTAGAATGGAGTATGGCCAGAATCTGATAGGTAAGCCACTCTGAAACATGAGGGCTCGTGCTGTAGCAAGCAGATTTCTATGTTTCCTCTCTACTATACCATTCTGTTGAGGACTATAGACACAAGACTTTTGATGGAGTATACCATGATCCAAGAACAACCTAGCCACTTTATGATTGAGGAATTCACTGCCATGATCAGATCTGAACACTTTTACCTTCTTGTCAAACTGAGTAGAAACCATTTGAAGGTAATCTGCAAGAACTTGTGGCACCTGATCTTTAGACTGTAACAGATAGGTCCATATCACTCTACTGAAATCCTCAACCAGTGTCAATACATAGGTGACATTACAAATATTGCTTTGAGTATATGGACCCCAAATGTCCCCATGAACCATCTCAAAGAGGGATGTAGTTCTTCTGTTCAAGACAGGAAAACTATCCCTAGCATGCTTAGCTTTTACACAGATTTCACAATTGTCAATGATCTTCACCAGCTCATCAAACTTCTTCCCTTTAGGTATCTGCATATGACTGAGAGTGGTGATGGATGGATGGCCCATGAATATATGCCAATCCAACAGACTCATATCTTTTGGATTGAAGAAACTCACAAAATGTTGTTCTGCAACAGCCTCAACAACATATAGGTTCTTGATCATCTTCCCTACACCTACCAAATGATCTGTGTGTAATCTCTGAAAAGTGCAGTGAGTGGGGAAGAAAGTACACTTAATATTTGACCCATCAATCAATCTGGCCACAGATATTAGATTGTGTGTGAAATCTGGTGAATAGAGCACATTATCTAGAGTAATATCCTTGTTGATCTTGGCTTGCCCAGCATGAGTAATGGTTCTAGAACTCCCATCTGGAAAGAAAATGACAGTGGGAGTCTCTAACCTGTATATGGTGTATAGTAGTTCAGGGTTAGCACAAATGTGTGTGCTAGCACCTGAATCTACTATCCACTCAACCTTGTCCATGCTTGGTAACACAGAGAATGCAAAGTGTCCTTCAAAAGGATTTGATCTCTTATCTGCATCACGCACCATATTTGCATCTCCTTTGGCCACACTTCCAGTTTGTTTCTGCATATACTGACCCATGCACTTAGCAATTTCTGTCTGTATCAGCTTGCTAATGTCCTGCCCTGCATTCCTCTGCTCTGTTCTGTCTGAAATCCCTTCCATTTATGCAGCTGATTCAACATAATTAGCTCTGTTCTGCCCTTGTCCTTCTTTCAGCTTTTTGTACCAATCAGGTATCCCATGAAGTTTGAAACATTCACTGGCATCATGACCCATCTCTTGGCAGTGATTACATTTAAGTTTCCTCTTCTCTTCTTTGCTAATTCTCTTCTTGAAGGGCACACCTCCTTGTTTCTGGTATTGCCGTGGCTTTTGATTCTGATAAGCAGGCTTGTTCCCATATTGCTGCTGAGCAGCTCCATAGTTCACTTTCTGAACATTCATGGCCATCAAGTCCTTATGATCTCCATTTTGATCACTCAATCTCCTCTGATCCTCTACTTGCACCACCATGGAGTAGACTTGATCAAGGTTAGGTAGTGGCTTTAACAACATGATCTGAGTCTTTGTTGATTCATAAATTTCATTTAGACCAACCAGAAAAGCAACGAGCCTGATTTGATCCTCTCTCAGCATAGACTTTCTTTTAGCATGGCACACACAATCCAGAGGGGGAAGAAGCATATCCATCTCCTCCCACATGCCATTTAACTGGTTGAAATATGCAGACACAGACAAATTTCCTTGCCTAAAAGCATAAATCTCTCTTTGCAGTTTAAGTATCTTAGGTCCATTACTTCCTCCAAAACGATGAGTTAAAGCATTCCACAATTTGTATGTACTTTCAATGTGAGAGTAAGCATCAACCAACTCTTTACAGATGGAATTACAGATCCACGTTGAAACAATATAGTCCACCTTTAACCATCTTTTATAATAAGGGGATTCTAGATCGGGTTCAGAAAATGTACCATCCAACAATTCCAGCTTGCTGCGTGCAGCAAGAGCTCGTTTGATCGACTTACTCCAGTTGAGAAAATTGGCTCCTGTGAGCTGTGCAGAAACCAGCTGCAATCCTGAGTGGTCAGTGACTGGGAGGTTAAGGATCTCTTCGATTTGAGCTACCGTCAGCCCAATACCATCGACCTTCTTCTGATCTTCATCTCCTTCCTTCTTTGGATCAATCTTCATCTCCTTTTTCGGTGAGAGTTGCGCATCTTCTTCCTCATTAACCATGTCTGCCCACACTTGTTGTATGACTTTAACCATTAAACTAACAGATCAAGAGAACCTCCGCTCGTGATACCATGTTGAGAGTGAGAAATAAACAGAAATGGAGGAAGAGAAGGCAATGAAACAGTAGAACAAAAGTTACTTTCATCTCAAGCTGAGTTCCCAAAACTGAATACAAACTATTTATATCTCTCACTCTCACAGCTAGGATTAATCTCAGCCATCTATTTTAGGGCAAATATCCAACGGCTAAGGAAATTAAGCAAAAAGGTAAAAACGTAATACATCAACTTAAAGTAAAATGCGACTTCTGTAACTGCATGAACAAAGCAAAATACGTGCAGGCCTCCATCTTCTTTCATACTTCCTTCCCTTCTTTCATCTTTCACCTTCATTTTCTACACACCCACTACTACCAACTTCCCTCAAAACCGACCCACTACAAGGAAAAGACAAAATGCACCGGCAACAGAGCAGGACACTCTCTCTCTTTCCTCTTTCTTCAGAGTTCGAAGAACAGAGAATTAATTCGGTGGAGGAAAAAAAGAAGTCAAAATGGTGGTGAAGCCGTGAAGATGATGAAGTGGAGGGCGACGTGGCAATCGAAGAAATTCAAGGTGAGGATCGGCGTCAAAAGCGGTGTCATATTGGAGGAGGATTCCGCTTCGAGATATTCGGTGGAGATCAAATGGAAAGGCGCCAAAGGAGGAGGGATCTCGCTGAGGAAGAACGTCAGGAGGAATTTGATCACCAACCAATTGTGCTCCGACCGCCGCCGAATCGTCCGCTGGGATGAGGAGTTCCGATGCTCCTGCGCCTTTTCTCCGAACAAGGAAGGCCTCTTCCACCCCTTCTTCCACCCCTGGGAAATCACCTTCACCCTTTTCAACGTCAGTTATCCCCTCCCTCTCTCTCTTCTCTCTCTCTTCTATATACAGTTTGATCACATGAGGATTAAAATTAATTTGTTTTTGATTAAAGATATTTCTAATAAAAAAGATATTTTAGATAGTTGTTTTTCTTTGAATTCCGAAGCATCTGTTCTTAGTTAAACTCTTAACTGCTGTTGGTTTTTGTAGTCCAAAATGTTGGCTGGATTTTTGCATATATGCATTACAATACTATGATTTAGCCATGGTTTTTGCATTATAAAGTGTATCATAATTTGGCTGGAAATGTTATGGCCTTTTGAGAGATTTCTTGCTCTAACTTTATCTGTATCAAGAAAATTTTGAATCGATTCATGGTTGAAGTTAACGATTAAACATTTAGACTACGAAGAACGGTGAGTTTCTGATGCTAGGTTGCAAGACTGTAATGTTGCAAGATATTGAAGGTTTGATGCTTTGAGAGCAACAATTTCTAAATAAGAAATGTCAGAACTTAGATTTTGTACAAGGAATCCACATATCCTTCTATGGTACCTTATTAGCAGTTTTATTTAATCTCAGAAACGTAGATGTCAAAATACGTGTAGCTACGTGTGTAGAATATATTATTCGAGAAGAGTGACACTCAATCTCTTGGGTGGGTTATTTGAACTGCATATGGTTTCATTTTCCTCCCCTAATCTTAGTCTCTATTGAATACCTTACTACTTTGTACTTTTTCTTTGACAGTGCCAGTAGTTGGAGGATCAAGTGACAGACTATGTGATCAACCAATGACACGGTTGAAATGTCATAGTTAGTCTATTGTTTGGAGAACAACAAATCCAGAGATAAAATCCGTCGAAACCCATAATGATCAATGAGTTGATCAGATGGAAACTTAGAGACTGGTTCAGGATCATATGACTGTGATTTTAGAATGTTTTCTTTTGATAGAATTTAGAAATTCATGTGGATTTGAATTTTCATTCTTGATTTGTGTTAAAAGAATACTCCTTGGATTTGTTAATAAAATCAAGCAACAATATGAATTGTATACCATATCTCTGCTTAGTTCTAAACAGCAATGTTTGTGCAACACTTGGAAGTTAACGGGAAGGTTGAGGAAGTATTAAGCAACATTGAATTTCGCACAATGAGTACTCAGAAAGATTTATATATCATCAAATGCATGATCAATAAAACATGTATTTATGTTATTAGAGTTGTAAATTAA
Source organism: Thymus mandschuricus (assembly GCA_029379335.1). Taxonomy (NCBI): domain Eukaryota; kingdom Viridiplantae; phylum Streptophyta; class Magnoliopsida; order Lamiales; family Lamiaceae; genus Thymus; species Thymus mandschuricus. The sequence goes on from CM057076.1 coordinate 13,280,607, forward strand.
TTTACTTAAATTCCTCTATTGAATAATATTTCCGCACATTGTGCGGGCGTATGTTCTAGTTTTTAAATAAAAGGATAATAACATAAATAACATAATATTTTTTTAAAATAAAAGGAGGGGAGGGGTATACTTGCCAATACATATTTTGTAAGAATGCACATTTTTATAATAGTAATAGATTTACATTATACTATGTGTGTGCTATAAACTTGAGAAGAGTAGCATCATTTCAAAAGCAAGAAAACTTGTCCAACTTTGAAAAAATAATAGAATTTATGACAATTGAAAGAATGAGAAGGGGAAATAAATTCACCACACAAATTGTGAGATGTCTATTGGTAAATATAAATAATACAAAATACAAAGACGAGATCCGTAAATAAACAAACCCTATCTTCAAGAAATAAAGGATCGTAATAAACTCTAGCAAACCCTAACAAACCCTACCTACAAGAAACCCTATCAACTTATACAAGATAAGGGGAGGGGCGATCCTAAAGACACCCAAAAGTGTCTTCCATGCCTACCCCTCCCCATCAAGTGACATGTGTCACATTTGTATTTTCTAAATATTCCAGAACCCCTTCCTCCTATTTATTGTTCTATTCAAAAGTGGTATTACCACTTCAGACGGACACCTCCCTCCAACCCAGTTTCACGCACCCTCTCACTCCACATGGCCCATATAAAAATTTCATTCTTAATTTTGTTTTACATCTTTCATTCGTTTTATTTGGATTTAGCAATCGAGAAGAACAATAAATTATACTCCCTCCGTCCCATTCTATTAATCTCATTTGTCATTTTAGTTTGTCTATTAGTCCCATGTTCTAAAATGACAAAGAATACTTGGTCACAATTCATTCTCTCTTCTCATGATTAATTACAACCACATATTCTAGACTCTCTTTCCACTCACTTGGTCCATGTGTCGAAAGCAAATGGGACGGAGGTAGTATAACTTAGTACCGATGTATCACCTTAATTGTTTTTATTATTTTATTGAGATTTTTATTTAATTGTTGATTACTCAAAATAAAAAATTTATATTTTCACAATTAATAAAATATAAATCTCTCTATCTCTTACTGCATTAGTTATTGTGTCAATTTTGTAGTAGACAATGAATGGCACATATAGAATATTATAAAAATACTTTATTTTATTAAAAAACACTGAAATTGTAATAATTTATTTTTTCGTTTTACATTTTTATTAATAAAAAAAACTAAAATTTTACTTAAAAAAACTAGAGCACAATGATGTTTTTTTATAAATAAAAGAAACTGAAATTTTAATTATTTTTTTTAGTGTATAAATAATACCCCTCCACACTTTTCTACTTGTTTCCCTTCCCGTTTAGGTTGTTCCTTTTAAGTTGTTACACTTCATTTTATGAGATTATTTATTTAATACTCCCTTTGTCTTCTCCTAAATGACCCCTTTTATTATTATATACCTCACATGTGAATATAAAGGGGTCACTTAGGAAGAGACGGAGGGAATAGTAAGTAACACAAATAGTAAAAAATTAGGGACTTATGACTTATGAGTCCATTAAATGGGCCTTATTTTTTAAACTTAAATTTTACTTTTATAGTAGTATTTGAAAAAAAGAAAGAATAACTAATTAGTTATAAAATTAATTAATTAATTGTAATGAATTATAAACTCAAATTTCAAAAAAATAAATTGTTCAAATACCACCTCTAAATTGAACAATAGAGAGGAAGGGGTTTTAGGATATTTTAAAAGTACACATATGACACATGTCACTTGATGGGGAGGGGGTAGGCATGGAAGACACTTTTGAGTGTCTTTAGGATCGCCTGTGCCCAAGATAAGTACAACAAAGACTATGAATTATAATTTGAAGAAGGTGAAGCCTAGTGAAACAAAAAAAAAATTATAAATTTAAAATCAAAATAATAATATTAAAAAAAATCGGCCAGCACCACCTGAATCGAACCACAACTGGACCGCCAATTCGTAACCTAAATCGAAACCGTCAAGGGAGCCGGTTCGGTTCTGATTTCAAGAGAGAGGAACCGGTAATCGCCGAACCGGAACCGTGGTCGGTATGTCGAAATTCGAGTTAGAAGAAAAAACAATTATAAGCAAAATAAAAAAGCAATTACTACTATAATTCTCTCTCTCTCATTTTTTTTTTTTTTTTTTTTTAACGTTGAAGGAAAAAAAATACTCCCTCCTATTTTTTATAATAGTCATTCTAGCAAATTTCACACATATTAAGAAAAATAAATTTTGCCTAAAATAACCTTATTTAATGAAGATTATATTTTAATGACATATCTTTATTTTGGTGGAGAATCAAAATTATAAAACAACTTTGAATAATAAATAAGGGTAATGTTGGTATAAATTTTCAAAATGACAACTAATTTACAAATAGTCAAAATCTTAAAATGCCTATTATTAAAAATAGGAGGGAGTAACTTATATCTATGATTTGAAGAATAAAAACGGAAGAGTCGAACTTAAATTTGGCAATATATGCTTATCAATTTTTAAGTTGTTTTAAAAATCTATATTAATTCTTGAAAATCTCTTTTTTGTATAAATAGTTTCCCTTCGTCTCACTTAATTAGTCACATTGAATATTAATATGTGAGTTATATAATATTTCAACGTGACTAATTAAGTGGGACATGAGAGTATTTTGCCAATTTTATCACGAAGGTTTTATTATTACTATTACTTTTACATAGTATTTTCTCAATTAAAGAGGCCAGTTTTAAAATTTTTATGTTTATCGACACAAATATGATGTACAGTACTGGGATAACTGATTAAGACTAATCGAATTTTTCCAATAGCCATTGCCATTGTAGGAGTACTATTGCTTTTTTGGCCTTGGATTCTTATTTTGACAGACATATTTTCATCACTTTTACTTCTGTAAAGTGTAGTAGTATTTTCTTGCTTTTAGCATGTGAATGTGAAAGCGTATTCGCGTGTTCCTTTAGTCATGTCAAATTTACTTTTATCAAATCATGATAACCGACAATTCATTTTGAGACAGTTGGCGTGGGGAGTGGGGTACGAAGATGTAGCAGAATGATGATAATATGGAGGCATCTGTAATGGGTACTTGTATTGTGGTAAGCTCTTTGGATGAACGTGCAGCGGAAGAATAACAACGCGGAGAAGAAGATATGATTTTTCTGCAAGGTATATGAACTGTATCTTGTAACGCCTCGTAAAACAATCCCCTAATTTGTGAATAAAATGAGAATACAAGTTTAGATAAAGTGGAACAAAATTCCTAACATAAGTCAATCTAATTGCCCTATATATGCTAGTATGATCGCAGCTAAAAGGAACCCCCTCATGGATATAAAATAATAATTATTTCTATACAATTTTCCTATGAGCAACGTGTCGAGAGAGGGTTCTACGTTCTTCTCCAAATCTTCTTCTTCTATGCATGTTTGATGTCCATACATAACTACTTCATGTAGATTATGGGTTAGTTTCACGTTGCTCACTCTTCCATGTGGGACCTATTCTTGTATTTGTCAACTTCCACGCTTTTTCTTTAAGCAATGAAACCTATGTTAAGTCCAAGTCTCTCCTTAAATGTAAACTACATTCAATTAAAATTCTGAAGAAAAATAAGAAATAAAAAATACTAAAAGAAAGATAAAAATAATGAAGGAAGAAATTCCAACGGAGAATTTATAATTTATTTTTTCAATGTATGTTCACGAAATTTCAAAATATTATAGTACTAAGAGCAAATAGAATACCCACTTATTTACAAGGCATGTGAAAGCTAAAATTAATGTACTTTGTATGTGGGGTTATATCACTTTTACTTGTCGGATAATGTGCTCTCTCTCTATTTTCAATTTTAGAAGCCACATTTACGGCCTTTATTTTAAAAAAAATATCATAAATAAAGCACCCACGTAGTGACATACTTCCTTTGTTTTTTTTTTTTTTTTTTTCCAGACGACTATTATTTTTTCGGCACGATATATAAAGAATATAATAAAAAAAAGTTAATATTCCGTTTTTTTTTTGTAGATGGCTATTTTCTTTTCGGCAGGATATTTATGGAATATAATAAAAAAGTTAATATGTGGTGTGAGTTAAAGATAAATATAATTTTAAAGATAAAAGTGGTATTTGTTGATGGGCCGGAAAAGGAAACAAGTCATCTAAAAAAAATGTCTCAAAAAAGAAAAATGTCATCTGAAAAAAACGGAGGGAGCAGTAAATCGGGGAGTTCGGAGAACAAGAGTTGAGATTTACATGTAAGAGACAGCACACTAATATTTTTTTTTTCTTTTCACATTTCTTTCTCTTTTCTTTTTTCTGATTTCTTTAATTAGTCTCTTTTTTTATTTTCATATTTTATTTCTCAAATTACTTTTTGATATTTTAATTATTGAAGAATTGCGTTTATTCCTATAATTTTGTTTTTAATATATAATTTGGTATAAGATTTGATATATTTAGGTTTGATTTAGAATTAACTAACCTGGTCAATTGATGATATATATTCATCTACCGAGTATCTCACGTACACTGCTGTGACATCGTTAAACATAGTAACATGCGCATCATAATCCCCTTGCGTAACATTCAGAGTTATCATGTACCTGCAATTATATAGTAAATCCAAGTTAAATATATGTAAAATATTGCAGCTTTAACGTATTTTTATTTGTGAAAGTACCTTGGCATTTTTTCAATTACTTACTCATTGCACTTCCTATATATTGAATGCCTCATTAAAGTTATTTTATATTGAAACATATAATGACTCATTAAAGTTAAAATAATGCATAAAATAAAAATGATTAATAGATATTGAATAGTAAAAATAAAATAAAGTTAAAAAATAGTCAAGCGTCATTTTATATGTTTTTGTTTCCCCCCTTTCTTAATCTTCACGACGTTGCAACTCTATGCTTGATTTTTTTTCTTACCAACCACTTAAACAGTTAAACCGGCTTAGAGGTTTTTATTTGAATTTTTTTTTAAATCAGTTTTTACATCTTCCTCATTTTTGGTTTTATCTTTTGGATTGCATCAACTATAAGGGTCAAGTTCCCTTTATCATCGATCTTCACCGAATTGATCATGATAACGAAGTGTACTTCCCTTGAAAAATCTTCATTTAACTTATCCACATGCTTATTTCTAGCCATTAATATTGCTCGATTTATCATGTATTTTGAAGAATGTGCATTCTTCTCTAAATTTGAAAAAATGTCTTTAATGAGTCTCTTTGTGAATTTTTCTGCTTATCATACTCAATAAACATCTCGTATGAAATTCTGATATTTCCGTCAATGTAAGTTGGTTCTTCACCATTTCCAATTCTAAGCAAGAGTTGACTGAATTCCATATCATTTCTCTCGATCTCATATTCTTTGACAACTTAATTTTTTGCATTTTGCGCCATAGATAAAAGTTGACCAGACTTATTGATATTGTTAGGTGAACTTTAGTTTTGGGCACAATCAGTAACATTTGCCTAAAATTACCTCCAAAACCCATAATTTTTTTAATTAATTAATTTATTTATTTTTACCACAGTCCTTTGATAGAAAACTATAGTTCTCATTGCACTTAATGTGATTTATAGACTGCTTTGGATTTCTGATTTGTAACTTATAGCAAGTATACTCTCTACACGAGACACATTTATCATGCTGCCTCCATGTAACTATTGGACATATGTATTTGAACATACAAAATTCTTAATAATACGTATATATTGTTGAAACATGAATTCATATTATTATGTTCAAAAGGTTAGAAAGTTCACCAGAGATAATATTTTCTTCGGTTATAATTGTGGTACTTAACTTTGTATCATTCAAAGTTCTAAGTTCTAACACGAGCTGAGAAATGTTATAAAAAATATAAAATTACAAAAATATAAAGTAAAATATTCAAATAATCTAATAATTTAAAGTAATTGGAATCATATAAATTTCAGCTGTACAATCTTCTTTGCATGTCTACATTACTTTTTTACTAAAACATTAAAAAATAAAATATATATATATATATATATATATATATATATATATATATATATATATATATATATATATATATATAAAAGAGCAAAATTTTAACTATTTAAGTTGGGATCGAACGATCTCACCTCTATTTACTTTGAAATGTAACTAATTGACTTAGATTCAAAAGTTATGATACGGACTACAAAATTATTGATTGATTTCTAATAAACCACTAATCGGCGCATAGTTTAAACCTCATCAATTGCTACATACTCTAATGTGCAATATCTAATAACTACTCATAATTAAGCCAAACCGGAGTGGCAACGTTCCTCGACAAATACAAATAGTAAATATTGTCATAATTTGTATATTAATATAAACTTTTAATCCTATTAAATAAAATAAAATGTAATATTTTAAGGGAAAAAGTACCTTGGGTTGGAGTCGTATTCTTCTTAATATTTGGATGTCAACCAGTTTCACATTTAAACAAAAAAAAAGTGGATATTGCAATTGGTCATAACATCCATAGTAATGTATTATTTTATGCCTCTCCCCCGAATGCACATGAATTACAATATCTCTCTCATATGAGATGTTATAATTATCCCTTTCAGCCCATATTGTTGCAACCCGTGAATCCAAATTTATGCAGTAGGCGAATTGTACACCCGTGAATCCAAATTTACATCTTTAGAGATGTATGAAGTTTAACAGTAACCACAGAAGGTCCGTCCCTCATTCTTCGAAAAAATTTGGCATATGAATTGGTCTCCATAATTTTTATCAACTTCTTTACCGTTACATCTGATATATGTTTGAATTTAATTTGTAGCTTGTTTATTCTATTTTCAACCTCGTTTATTATCTCAAAAATACAACTGAAAAAATCCTGGATTAGAATTATTTAGAATTAACCCTGGAAGATCATGATAAACCATTCTCCGCGTCTTGCAGATGCAAGTTCTTTATCCAAAAATCAATTGCCTCCTGTGATTCAAAAATAAATAGTTCGTACAATTCATTGGGGACTTCAGCTATGCAAGTACAATTTTTCCATTATCACAACAAAAGGTCGGGGGTTCGTACTCTAATCTGGCAGCACCGCAATGAACAAAATATAGATTTTTTTTTTTTTTCATACATGAACTGTTGTACCTATGAGAAAAAAAAAATGAATTAAAGTGTATCAATATTAATGTTCGTAATTGTGCTTGTGTGCATAACATGATTAGAAGAAAATAATTACCATTCAAATCGTGTGAATTAATATTTAAACTTCGTTTCTTTATTTCGAAATATTTCCTTTTCATGTGTAAAAGTCTCCTTTGTAGATACACCTTTGTAGTTGTTATATTAAAAGATACAAGTCAGTTTACAACATGGTGACATAAACATTTTATTTTAAATTACTGAATTATTGCTTAAAAAAAAGAATTACTGAAGTATAAAAAAAATACCTGAAAATAAATTAAAAAATCTATTCTATAATATTAAGAAATTAGAATTTAAATTCTCTTCAATTTTTCTCCTGTTTGACTTTGATGTGTGTCGAACTTTTCTTCCTTTTGCTTTTGGAGATAAAAAATTTCAAGGTTCATCATCATCGTCACCGAAAATATCGACGCAATTAATCTTCAAACTTCTTTCGGAATATTTTTCTTTCCCCTCTCTCTTAATCTTCCCGATGTTCCAACTCCATGCTTGAATTTTCATAGAGGTTTTCTAAGGCTCCACGTTTTATTTTGAACTTTTTTTGGCATCTTCATTTTTGGGTTTTATCTTTTGGATTGCATCGGCTATAAGGGTCAGGTTCCTTTTATCATTGATCTTCACCGAATTGGTTTGTGGTATCGAAGTGTAAAAAAAAATGTGTGTTAGATAACAAACCCGTTGTTGCAAGAATGCCGACGCCAAGGGAAATCCAAGCTTGATCCTTATTCCTCTTGAAGTATTCAACCGTGTAAGAATTATGAAATTAAAAGGGCAAATTTGCTGTAAATACACAAACTATGTAAAATTTTTGGTTTTACCCATAATCTTTTAAAATGTGTTCAAAATACACAAACTTTTGCTAATTTTGGAATTTCCCCCAAAATCCATTATCAACAAAATTAATATTGATGTGACACTGATGTATGCTGAATTAAGTATCAAAATTATGATATTTTGATTAATAGAAGTAAGATTATATTTGTTAAACCTTATCTTTTGGTGACCATGTAAATCAAAATCTTGCAAACTATTTTTTTGTCAAGCTTGTAAGAGATTATCTTTGAAACTTTTTTGTTGCTTTAGGATCTATTGTCACACGTCAGGCGTATAAAATGTGGAAAAAGTTGAGAAAGAATTTAAAGGTTGGAGTTAATTTTGTTTATGTTTGCTAAATATGTTTGGTTAGTAAAGATGCGGTCAAGTGCATTGTTTGAGTAGATCTAATGAAAAAATGATTATTTGTAAGTTTTTAAGTTCTAAACAGAATTAATTACTAAGTTATATGGTGGATAACAAAAAATATTCTATGTCGACATAGATCAGTGCCATATCAGAATAAATTTTGCTGAAAATGAGTTTTGGGGGAAATTCCAAAATTAGCAATAGTTTATGTATTTTGAATACATTTTAAAAGATTATGGGAAAAACCAAAATTTTTGCATAGTTAATGTATTTACAACAAATTTGCCCAAATTAAAATCACTAATTACGGCCAACTTTGTCCGTTCCAAATCATTGAACCGTGGATAATGCTACAAGGACCCAACACCGATGTCCAAAATATTCGATCTGGTTAAGGAAATAGTAGAAATTAATTAGGGAAAGAAGAAGTAGAAAATAGGCTACTCGAACTTATTTTACATGACTTCTAATTATATTTTATTGTTTATGTAAAAGAAAATTTAAATAAATATATTAATTAGGCCAAATTAGAAACGTGTTAAAAACTTATGTAGAATGACAATATTCACATGTTTATCGATTTGAATGTCTAATGAATTCGTTCCAACGATATCTCTCTTATGAGATCATTAATTGTAGCTAATGTATATATGCACGTTTTCCTCTCTTGTTCTTAATAATAATAGTTTAATACTGTACTTTAATAGTTATAATTTTTTTTCCTTTACAAAAATAAGAATTCATCTAAATTTTAACAATAATAATAGGTTAATATTTAAGGTCTCTCCTATGAGATCATTAATTGGTTTAATAGTTTAAGATTGCGTTCTCTTTGATGCGAAAGAAAAGGAGAGAAAAAAAAAATTACACTATAAATTTAATCCCTTTTCTCACCTTTTATCAACGAGGGAGGATTTTACTCCTTAAATTGGAGAAAATATTTACAACACCAAATTGGAGAGATAATATTTTCTCTCCATTGTAGTGCAAATGAAGTGGAAAATATAGAAAATGTGACAAAATGTGAGAAAAGGGGTGGAATTTATAGGGTGATTTTCTCTTATCTTTCCTTTTCTTTCGCATCAAAGAGAACACAACCTAATATTTAAGATCTCACCTATGAGATCATTATTTGGTTTAATAAAAATATATATATCATGAGCTACAAATTGAAGTGATTGATATTTCAAGCTTATCTATGATTTTACTTGTTTGACGTAGACTATTAATTGATTTGCTTTTCAATGATAATAATAGTTTAATATAGGAGATATTAATTGGTTTGATACAATAAAAAAAATTAAAAAAAATAAAAAACATCCAAATTTTAAGAATATTATTTTAAATTTGACTCTTTTTCTTTTAAAACAATATTCATCCAAATAATAATAATAATAATAATAATAATAATAATAATAATAATAATAATAATAATAATAATAGGAGGGGAGGGGTTTATTTGGCAATACATATTGTGTAAGAATCCACACTTTTATAATAGTAATAGATTTAATTCTTTAGTTATAGGCGTTCTCTTTGGTGCGACGGAAAAAAGGAGATAAAAGAGAATACCACTCTTTAAATCTCACTCTTTTTGTCACCTTTTCTCAATTTTTATCAATAAGGAAGAACTTTACTCCTTAAATTGAAGAAAATATTTATAACACCAAATTGTAAAGATAATATTTTATCTCTATTGTAGTACAAATTTGGGGGGGGGGGGGGGGGGGGGGGGGGGGGGGGGGGGGAATAGCAAATTTGATAAATAATGAAGATTTAAAGGGTGAATATCTCTTTTCTTTTGCATCAAACAGAACGCAACCCTAGTCTTTTATTTAGGTTTATTTTCTTTGCTTAAGATTAAAATTAAACCAAAAAACCCCAAAGCTCTTTTACTTGCTTTCTAGATTAGATTTTTATTTCTTTTATGTTTACTGCATAATCAAGTGTCATGCAAAGCTTTTATCGAGATTCGACTTTGGGTTAATTTATTAGTATTACGAAAAACTTGTTCTATTACAAGCACTTTTAAGTGAAACAAGAGTTTTTACTTAAAAAGAATCATCTACACATAAATGATACCACACATAGAAATTACCATGTCACCGTTCACTTCATTTCCACCTCATTATTATAAATGTGTAAAAATACAATTATCCAAAAATAATAGACACCTACAGCGACACACACACATGTGTGTGTGTGAGAGTAAACAGGTAGGGAAATGGGGAATTAAGTTGATGAAAATTTAATGGAGATTTTTTTTTTTCCCCTTTCAGATAGAGTGTTTAATTTTTGTAAGTGTGGTAGGTGGAATTAATTGGTGTAGGTGGAATTAATTGGTGGTTGTGTTGGACGTACAAGTAAATTTCAAGCCAAATTAAACGTCTATTCTTCACACGGAGCTGAGCGGAACCCTCTTTCAGTTTTCCCCCATTCATAATCATTCCATACACTTCTTGAAGCTCAAAAACAATCCCTCAAACTTCTGCCGTTCCTACAATGGCCGAGGCATTTCTAAGAGTTATCCTCCAAAATCTGAGCTCCTTGATTAATGAGGAGATCGGAATTATTATGGGCGTCGACGATGAGATGAAGAAGCTTTCCAGCACCCTCACCACCATCCAGGCTGTGCTGGAGGAGGCCGAGCTCAAGCAGGTCGAGAGCAAGCCCATCCGAGACTGGCTGCGCAAGGTCAACGCCATTGCATACGAGATCGACGACATCTTGGATGAGTGCAACACCCATGTCTCCAAGCTCAACCACTCTGCTGGCGGCAAACTCAGCCGCTACGGCCTCAAGAAAGTTCTGTACCGGCGTAAGATCGGGCGGAGGATGAAGAAAGTTACGGAGACGCTCGACTCTGTTGCTGCGGAGCGGGCTAAGTTTCATCTGCGCGAGATGCCTGTGGACAGGCCCAGAGAAGCTGCTGCAGCCTCACGTGAGACGGGCTCCCTGTTGAACGAGCCCGATATCATCGGGAGGGACGAAGACAGAGACAAGATCGTGAAGTTGTTGGTCGAAGATGCGGTGGACAAACAGGAAGTGTCGGTGCTCCCGATAATCGGCGTGGGAGGCCTCGGGAAGACGACTCTGGCTCAACTAGTCTTCAACGATCCGCTTGTGGTGGACCACTTTGAGAAAAGAATTTGGGTCTGTGTCTCTGACAATTTCGACAAGAAAGCTATTCTGAGAGCCGTGATTGAATCTGCCACGGGGAGTGCTAAAGATTCTGAGCTACAGAGCCTGGATGCACTAGAACGTCGCTTCAACGAGCTATTGAGCCAAAAGAGATATATGCTTGTGCTGGATGATGTTTGGAATAATAACCAACATAAATGGTTCGAGTTGAAAAGCATTCTATCACGTGGCTCAACCGGCTCATCCATCATCGTCACCACACGCCAAAGGAAGGTAGCAGATATTATGAGAACACTTCCATCTCATTCGCTCAAGGGGTTGTCGGACGAGCACTGCTGGTTGCTGCTCAAGCAACGTGCATTTGGACAAGGACAAGAAGAAGAAGAAGAAGAAGAAGAAGAAGAAGAAGAAGAAGAAGAGTATCCGGAGCTGGTAAGAATCGGGAAACAAATCGTGAAAAAGTGTGCCGGGGTGCCCCTGGCTGCCAAGGCCCTTGGAGGAATTCTACGATTTAAGAGGAAAGAAGAGGAATGGATGTACGTGAGGGAGAGTGAAATATGGAAATTATCCGCAGAAGATAGCTTGATAATGCCAGCTCTGATGTTGAGTTATCATCATCTTCCGTTGGAGCTCAGGCAGTGCTTCGCTTATTTTGCAGCCTTTCCCAAAGACTATCAAGTCGAGAAGGAAAAGTTGATTACACTGTGGATGGCTCATGGATTTGTCACATCCAGGGGAACATTACAAGCGGAGGAAGTTGGAGATGAAATATGTAATGAGTTGCTGCTTAGATCTCTTTTTGAAGGGTCTTTTACATCTAACAAGATAGGTATGCACGATCTTGTTCATGATCTGGCAGAATCAATCATGAACAACAAAGTTCCGGGACTGTCTATTGACAGAAGTATGGCCAGTGGTTCTACAGTCCGCGAGGTAAATTTGTTACACCGATATGTCATGTTTCCTAAAACATTTCAACAAGATATTGACATTTCTTCTGTCATGGAGCTCACAAGTTTAAGAGTACTAGATGCAAGTATTACAGGCATAAAAGAATTACCTCCTTCCACCGGCAATCTCAAACATTTGAGATACTTGAATTTGTCTAGATCTGATATTCGCAAGCTACCCAACTCATTATGTAGTCTTTGGAATTTGCAAATGCTCAACTTGGATTACTGCTATTCGCTTGTGTCTTTACCTAATAACACGAGATACTTGCTTAATCTCCAACATCTATGTTTAGAAGGTTGCAGCTCGTTATCTGAGATGCCCTCTAAAATGAGAGAGTTAACCCGCCTCAAAACATTGAGTATGTTTGTAGTGGGTTTCAATAGAAGCAACCAACTTGAGGAACTGCAATGCTTGAACCTTATAGGAAAGCTTACCATTCGCCATTTGGAGAGAGTAAAAGACCATATGGATGCAAAGAAAGTAAATCTTACTGAGAAAAAGGATCTCCGGTGGTTGAGCATGTCGTGGGAAAGAAAGAGTACTATATCCAAGAAAGGTGAAGGTTTTGATGAGAAGGTGTTGGAAGCACTTGAACCTCCTTCAAATCTTGAAAAACTTAGAATTATTGGATACAAAGGTCTATTTTTCCCCTTTTGGATGACAAACTCAACTCTGGGAAAAGTAGTTAGGATTACAATAATTGATTGCCAAAACTGCAAGCGTCTCCCGAAACTAGGAGATCTACCTCATCTAAATGAATTGATGCTAAGGAATGTCGGGCTGGAGTACGTCATTGAAGAAGAAGAAGATGAAAGTGGAAAGCTAATAAGCATGCAGTTTCCGGCTCTTGAATCGCTAATCTTAGATAATCTCCCAAATCTCAGAGGGCTATCAAAGGAGCAAGAGAGTAAAGAATCATTCCCCAATCTCAGAGGGTTGTGGATTGAGGGTTGCCCTTCATTAGTGCTTCCACCACTCTCATCCTTACAAAAGTTAGAGTATTTACAATGCAGCAGCTCTACCCTGCCTTTATTCTCTGAAGTGATTTCTCTTGATACATTAATGGTGAGGATAGAGGAGAAGGTGACAGCTTTTCCAATGGAAACACTGCTAAGGTTCACTAATCTCCGCCGCTTGACAATTGATTGCGCAAATGAGATCTCAGTGCCAATGGATGCAGGTTTGCAAACCTTAAAAAAGCTTAAATATTTAGAGATAAAATTTTGTAAGACAATGAGATGCATGCCGGAAGGATTGTTGCGCCATCTTACTGCTCTGACGGAACTGAAAATATATTGGTGCCCGGAAGTCGTAGTAGAGCTGCCAGATGAGATCAAACATCTCCACAATCTTGAATCGATCACCTTACATTTTCTTCCGAAGTTGAAGTGTTTACCTGAAGCCTTACAACACCTCTCCTCACTCAGACAGCTATTCCTAGAAGGACTTAATGAGCTAGAATCGCTTCCAGACTGCCTACATCAGCTTACGCATTTGAGAGTCGTAGACTGCCCAAAGCTTGTATCACTTCCACATGCTATACTGCATAATCTCAAATCTCTAACTGTGAGAAGTTGCCCCGAACTGGAAATGTGGTGCAAGAGAGGAAGTGGAGACTACTGGCCCATCATCGCTCGCATTCCCCTCCTCCAGATTTATGACTAGCAAGAGAGGAACTTCATAAGGTATGTATATGGGGACAATGTCTTAATTTTTATTTATATTCATTTTTAACCTTTGTTTCCTACGGAGTAGTTTTTTCTGTGAATTATCTAAACAGTATAGGATTTTGTTTTCATTTTGATTGCGCTACATATAAAACCACAATTGGCTTCTTGCAATATTTTCCAATGGCATTTCCAAGTACAAAAATCATTATATTTAATTAAGCAACAATATATGTTTATTACGTTAGTACTTAATTTGTTATGGCATCAATATAAATATGCAATCATTAATTCAAGAAAATATTTATTTCTATAATATTCTTTGCTTCAGGATATGTGTGTTTCTAATTATTAATTTTAAGACAATTTAATTGTGTTTCATTTATTTTTAGACGAGAAGCTCATATTCATTTACTGCCTAATTGTGGTTTAAGTTATGTTCTCATTGATCTCATAATTTTGATTGTTTGATTCGATCCATTCTCTTGATTTGTGCTCGCTATGTTTCTTTATTTGCAGCTGCAGAAATCTATGCACATTTCAGATGCTAATAAACTCAAAGTCTTGACTCATTCTATTCCAAATGCTGATCGATTAGGAGAATGCTAATGTGGTAGACGATGAGAATATTGCCAAGTCGCCTTCGATCCAGTTGATAGCATGCAAACATGGAGGCCTGCTCTTCCAAACTTTCATTTTTCTTAGTACGTTTTATATGATCGTAGATTAATCATCATATTCAAATATATGCAACCAATAATTACTATATTGGTGACTCGCCTCTGTCATTTGTTGAGTTCGAATGTGTGGATTTGAAGTGTTATATCACTTTCCTTCTATTGTGGATTTAGTAAACGTAGTTGAGTTCAATCTTAAAGATTGCCAAAACTTCATTCTGTCTCACGAAACTAGGAGAGCTAACTCATCTTAGATGATCAAACGTCTACGAAGTCTTCAACGGATCGAGTCGTGCAATCTTCCGGAGCCTTAACAGCAAATCTCTTAACTCACTTCAGTCTATTCTTATTAATTCGCCAAACCAACGTAACAAAAGAGTTTTTGTAGTTTGAAATTAAAAAACACTTGTTCCCAATATGTACCGGCAGCCCAATTGATAATTCTGGTGGCTAATTTCATAATCAGCTTAGGAAGGAGATGAAGGGTTCTCACACTATTAGGCTGTAATCACCTTTGAAATCAAGTTTACAATCTGCAACGCCTTTTGACCTTAGATTAGTACATGATTCAATCATGGTTTAACAATTATCTATAGTACCTATTGTAAACGTATCTTGCATTACAATTATTGGTTTACCTATTATGTCCTTATAATAAAGTTTAAGTTAAAGTCAGTATTGTAGTATCATATTATTATACATAGATTTAAAGAGAAATATATAAATTGATAAAATATAATAATATGATAAATAATTTAATTTTAATTTGACTTCGTGTAAGTAATACTGGAAGTACAAACTAAGACAACTCATACTTCTAATCAAATTCCCTAAAGAATTAATTTATTTTCCTGAGATAGATTATAATATAAAATACTGTATATTAGAGGTGCTCACGGTTCCGGTTCCGGTTCCGGTTCTAACCGGAACCGAACCGCCGGTTCCGGTTCCGTCGAGGGAGGAACCGAAACCGAACCGCAAACCCACGGTTACGGTTCCGGTTCCGGAACCGCCGGTCCCGGTTCCGGTTCCGGTTCTAACCGGAAAAAAACCGGACAATTATTTATTTATTTTTTAATTTTAAACTTTTTTATTTCATAAGGCTTTGAACATTCTTTCAATTTTATAGGTGTTCCTCATGCAACTCTTCTCATAGTTTGAGATGTGTTAGATATCACATATCAAATAAATAAGAAGCTTGAAAAGTGTAATACTCTTATAAAAACAATAAACATACCTCACAATGAAGAAATAACAAATGAGTGTTTGAAAGTAACACTTATATAATTGAAAAAAGTCCAAATTATATATATATATATATTTAGTTATTATTTATGAAGTTTAACAAATAATGTTATATTTGTTTATAAATTATATTTAAAAAAAATAAAAATAATAGAATTTATATAAATTGGACGGTTCCAAAATTTGGAACCGCCGGTTTGGAACCGGAACCGGAACCGAACCGCCGGTTACGGTTCCAAGCCTTAGGAACCTTAACCGAACCGCCGGTTCCACCGGTTCCTTTTCCGGTTCCGAACCGCCGGTTCCGGTTACGGTTACGGTTTTAACCGCCGGTTCCGGTTCTTTTGAACACCTCTAAATACTACTCATATACTTTAGTTTTCTTCCATTTTTTTTTTTCTTCTTAAATGGAAAAATACAAGTTCGGTTGGATAAAAAATATACAAATAAAAATTTGAAGTTTAAATATATTATTATTTACCATTCATCATATTAATTTAGTTAATTATTGTAAAAGTAATTTCAAATAACTCCTATTCAAGAAAACGCTCCTCTGCTTACTATGGGCATATTAATAATGTTTACTGCTGATGTGGCATTGTCACATTAACCATTTTTATATTAGGCCATTTTTGGCTTAGGATTATAGTTTTTTTAGGTAAGGATTATTTTTAGGTAGTGTATCATCAATTGGGTCGTGCCCTTACAACCTTTCGTACAGTAAGATTAACGACATTCACCTAATTAAGAGCTTGACTAACTCTACAATGGTGAAAATACAAACTTTCTAACTTCGAGCTACGTCGGAGAAGAAGATGTTTTGATCGATGAAAAGTAGTAGTGAATGCTTCCTTGTCGGAGGTTGATCAGAATCACGGAAATCTCTTTATCGCCAAGTGCTTGGGAAACAAGAGAAATTTCAAGCATTTGAAAAGATTGAACTTTGAGAGAGATTTCGGCAAAGTGTTTGCTTGAATGCTTGAGTTTCTCATCCTTGATTCTGAAAATGGCTGAAGTATATATACGCTATTTTGAGAAACTAGTTGTTGGAGTCACTAATAATGTGACACTAGCCGTTGGAATGATGAGTCACTTCTAACCGATTGGTCCACCTTCATGGATCTACACGGCCTGTCCTAGCCACATAGGCACTCCACCTTCATGGATCTACACGGCCTGTCCTAGCCACATAGAGTGCCTATGTGGCTAGGACAGGCCGTGTAGATCCATGAAGGTGGACCAATCGGCCTTTGCATGAAAGTATAGCGCTTGCGATCTTCTAAGGCATAGCAGCTGGAAGCTTGAATACGAAGGTCGATAGATATCTAGAATATCAAGGTCGATCAGAATGAGCCAGGTCGATAAAATGACTTTCCTCTTACATGGTGGATCGAACTTGACTTGGAGAAATTTAAAGCACTCGAACTGCTCTAACATATAGCAGTTCGGTCTATTGGCATTAACACTAAACAAGTGAAAATATGTCTAAGTCTGATTTTAAAACACATCATCAAAATCAAACTGCAAGGGTCGGGGTTCCCAACAGAGAAAACATTTGTATTTTTTAAAGGTTAATGGCATGTATAACACAACATATATTACTATAAGTTATGTTGATTACTTATATAATAGTGAAATTCTATTATATTTCAATTAACGATGATGATGTACATAAATATTTAACAAATACATTTAATTAATTAACTTAAGACAACATATACTATAATTCAATTTTTTAATCTAATACATATGGATAGATACTTATTTACCGGGTCTTTGTGGTCGAGAAAAAAAATCAAGATAATTATTTTTTGAAACAATATTTTAAATGTATATTATAAGAAAATGATTAGATAGTCGAGAATCATTTGGAACATATTATACTTGTATATTTATAATGGAAAAATTAATTTATGCAATTTGAATGGGAGATAATATAAATTTAAAAAAGGTGGTTGTTAAAACATAAATGTTTTTTTTAATGTTTCATATAAAATTTGAAGAAACAAATTGTTATCTAATATTTTGAGCATGTTTTTCCGATAGATCACTTCCATTAGTTTTTATGGTTAACTTAATATAATTTTTTTAAGGAAGTAATAACAAACATTATTAGTGATAAATCTACAAAATAATATTTGCAGTTGCACATGTCAATTTTAATTAGCTAGAACTAGATTTTGCACATATGCGATGCACAGTTTAGAACTTGGTTTGAGCAAAAGCCAAATCGAATTGGATCAACGGGTATTAAAAAATCTAATTTAAAGACCAAGTTGGCCAAAACCTCAAGCACATAATATTCGCAATAAGAGAATTTTGATTTACTCCCCATAATTTTGAAAACTCTTTATAATATTTTCGTTTTAGGTAGTCTTCACTTTCTATATTTTGACATATATACATTATCACAATACCAATTACTACTCTATAACATCACATATTTAACACATTTACCAACCACATTAGGCTAAAGTGGTGAGACGCGATCTTTGCTACCAGTAAACAATATAAGTGGATCATATTATTTTTAAAACATATGCAATAAAGAGTATTTGGAAAACAGAAAGGTATTAATAAAGTTGCATATATAGTACATATCTAGAGAGAAACAATATGTTTGTCACCTTTGTGGGTATCACCCAAATCAAAATAATCTTATTTTTTGTTTTTATGGTTTTCATTGATTTTTTTTTTGTTGTTATTTGAAAATATGTAATAACATTATTGAGTTCACAAATTACCACAAATTACATAAAAAAATTAAAATCAAATATCAATTTCTTGATTAACTTTTGAATCTATATATTATATAAAAGTCAAGTACAAGGGGTATTTCCATAATTACACTTCTATTTTTTAAATTTTTTAAAACTATTATTATAAATGAGATTTTTTTTAATTGTGAACAGACGCATTCTCAAAAGTAACTCCCGTTCACACCTTTTTTTGTGAAAAAAATACTGTAAACCGACGTGTCTATTTACAAGAAAACTTCATTATATATATCACCAATTGAATTCCACATGCAGATTCAATTAGCGGTTTGTAATTTTTTATCTATTCTGAACGCATATGTTTGCACGTAGAAAAATGCGAATCCCTTTTGAAGTTTCAATGAATGCGTAGTAGTTCTTCTGGTCTAGATTGAAAGAAAGAAGAATCTCGGTGGCTAGGATCAATAAATAATGGAGTAAAATGTCGAACAGGGATCCACACCCAACCGGAGGCGATACGCAGAGAAGAAATTAGCAGAATTAATTAGGTATTTTGAATCCTATCTTTTTTGTTTGGGCCGGTTACATGTGTTATTTTAGCCCAAATGTTAAAAATTTAAATTAAATGTGGAATTTATTTATTTATTATTTAATTCATTGCTTTATTATACAATTAATGAATTATGAAAAATTTTATCTATAAAATTTTTTAATTTGTATAATCTGTAGTATATGTTATAAAGAAAATAATTCTAGATAAAATTGTTTTAAATTATTATGCATGATAAAATAATTCTCTGTTTCTTATGCGGAAGCAACAATGCACCCATATTTTAATCTATGATAATCATTCCTAAGTAATTAATATATATATATATATATATATATACATGTTTTATTTTTGTTTTTTTTTTCATGTTAACTTTTTAAAATATGCTTGATGAAATTTTTATAATGATAGAATCGCATGTATGTTATGAAAGATTATATTGGGCAATTTAGATACATTGCAAGAAATAAGATTCTATAGATTTCTATCACGAAGGCCAACAATAATAATTGAATGAACACATAATATGGAAGAAGATTTTGACTTCTTATATAAAGTATACAATTTAAAAATATATAACACAAATGTTTCGCAAAAATATGAAAGTAAAATAATATTTAATGATTTTTTTTTTTTTTTTAATTTTTATAAACAATACTAGGTTGGTGCCGTTTAAAGCGTTCTTTTTTTATTTCCACCACAAAAGCTAAAGGGTAGGTGTAATTTAGGTGAAATTGTAAATTGCAATAAGATTTGCATTTTTTTATTTTTTATTTAATTAAAAGGAGAAATTTGGATACATCCCTTAAATGACACAACAAAAATAAGAATCGAACGCTTTGATCAGGAAGAGAATATAGTAACCACTAATTAACCGTCATTTTATAATACTAACAAATTTTGTTTTTTATATTAAAATGCCAGAAAGTACTTTGGGAAACATTGTCTACACATCAATATTATGCAACTAACGTTGATTCTGAACACAAATTGGAAACATTGTCTACACATCAATATTATGCAACTAACGTTGATTCTGAACACAAATTAAAATTTAAAACTCAACTTGGACCATTATATTACTTCGTTAAGCTTGAATGAATATCGAAGTTCATTCATTTATTACAGTATGTTATATATAGACCTATGTAGAATACTGAATACAATATTTTAATTTCATAAGAGGGTAGGTCTATAAAACACTAAAATTAAAATGTTTTACAATGTCAGCCCTCCGTGAAATGATCATACGACAATATTTTATTTTTTTTACTGCCAATTATTTTTTTATTTTTTGAAATGATTATGAAATTATTTTAATAAAAATAAATCCGTGCATCGTACGGGCAAATCGTTCTAGTTTTAGATAAAACAAATTAAAAAAAAATTATTTATGTAATTTGTGAACTTAAAATATCTAAAATTTGACGTGTTACCCAACCAAAATGAGTGACTCTTGGAGAAAAATATATTTATTCTTTGGATAGATATTTAATTAAATTTAAAAACTACGTATTTATTATTGAGGTCAAATGTAGGATGCACACGTTAACTTTACTAGTTATTAAAACAAAACTAAAAATAATTAAGTGGAGAAAACTTTGTACTATACCATATGCTTCGATCACCTAGGCTAAATGCATCTCTCCATTGACTATCATCTCACGAGTAGCTTACTTGAATATCTACACGTTATGTATGAATTATGATGACCAATCGACAATACTTCCGTTTTCTGAAAAATTAAACAAAGCTTCAACTTGTAATTTTTATTTAAATTAATTACTCTTATATTGTACAGTACAATTTTGTTAATTAGTAGTAAAATTATAACTTTATATTAGAAAACTCATCGAGCGGTTCGACTTATTTTAATATAATGACTTCACATGTTTTAATATACAATATTTCTTTCATATATTTTAATTAAAAAAAAATAGCAACACAAAATGATCCACGTTGCACTTTGACGTGAAATGATAAAATCGAATATAACTATTTGAAACCCTTTTTGACTTTTTCCTTTTATTAGAACTAGTTTGGTACCCGTCGAAAATCGACGGGATTTAGTATATTTGTAAGTATTAAATAATTTTTTTTTTATGAAAAATACATAATTATTCATGTTAGTTATTTCAAACCGCCCGTTAATTGTGATGATAAAAGAATAGTTTAAAGGAATAATATTTCGATAATAAGTGCATTGTATTTTGTAAAATTTCAACATGAATAATTCATAAGTACAATAAAAAAAATATAAAAGTAAATATTATTGACCTCGGAAACCCAAAAACATCCATAATTCGGAAAAGTTGATCACATCAACGATACTCGATACATAAGAAAATGAACAAACAACTTTTGCAAATAAATAAAACTTGAAAAACTAATAAATAATTAACTTTGGACTACTAAAATATATAGTAAAATGTAGATTAAGAAAAATTAAATTACATTTAATAAACTCAAAGATTAAGGATTTTGGAGGAAAAAAAAAATTGACACTATTTTACTTTGGAGTATAATATATAGATACATATCATGCGGTTTAACTCATCTTAATATTCTTCTTTTATGTTTGCTTTATAATAACACTATTCATATCGAATTTTGGCAGGAGAGAATACATTTATTATCGAAATATTACTCTCCTCAACTTATTTTTTATTATAGCAATTAACATGCATCTTGAAATAATTAATAAAATTTTTATTTGATTATATTTAGTACTTTCAAAATAAATTGAATAATAAATTGAATCCGTCGATTTTCTACAGGCATCAAACTAGTTATTCTTAACACAAAACTAAAAATAAACAAGCCGAGAAAACTTTGTACCACCTGCTTTCATCGCCTAGGCTAAAGGCATCTCCATTGACTATTATCTCGGCCGTAAATAATTATAGTAAAATTTATATAAATTAATAACTTTTTTTAAAATAATAAAATCTTACGATTTCGACATGGACCTTTGTAAAAAATCATCATATTCGATAAGATAATAAGATAATAATATTTTAGAAAATCACTTTATAAATATTAGGTCCCATTAAAACTATAAATTAATAATTTATAAATATTACAATTATAAATATTATGGTAATTTGCTAAATATGAACAAAATTGTTACTTGATTTTTTTTAAAGTTTAAATATTATAGTATTTGTACCTTAACTAACTTTCAAAAGATAATTTTCATTAACTTACTCTTGTAATTTTTTTTTAGTGCATTTATGATAATCTTTCTTATACTCAGATAATGTTGTACGCATTTAATTATTCATAGATGATTTTGCAATTCCTTTTAGATGAGAAAACATGATTGAGTGTTTTAAATTATTTTATTTCTATATTTAGATTTTTATATATATTTCACTCATCATGCATGAGTATATTTAATTGGCTATAATAGTTATTTAAGTGCAACAAATTATTGTAAACATGTTTTCTCCGAGTAATTTCAATGACTTTATAAATGTTTGAATAAATATAATAGTTGATTGTATACAATGAATTGATATTATATATAAATATATTTAATTAGTTTCAGAGAATTGGTTGATGAATTAATATAATCAATAAAAATAATATGAATTTATTTATTTTCAATACATATGTACTAAATTTGCTTAATTAAAA
Source organism: Thymus mandschuricus (assembly GCA_029379335.1). Classification (NCBI taxonomy): domain Eukaryota; kingdom Viridiplantae; phylum Streptophyta; class Magnoliopsida; order Lamiales; family Lamiaceae; genus Thymus; species Thymus mandschuricus. The sequence goes on from CM057076.1 coordinate 13,303,602, forward strand.
AAGTATCTCTTTTAATTAATAAAATATTAATTTATCGATATATTAATATCTCTTTAAATTTATTAAATTTCACAGTCACAAGATTATCCATTTATAGAGATTTTACTGTACCAGTATACGATGACAACACTTCCCTTTCCAAAAATAAAATTAAACAAAGAAAATCAGAATGACATCTCAACTTGTAATTTTATTTTAATTGAGGCACAAAATATATAGTTGGAAATAGTCCAACTAGCTAACATATAGAGGACCACAAAATTAAATATATGAAATTGGGTATAGTCAACTTGTTAAGAAATTACACTTATTATGAGTTTCCGATACTTTACACAGCAAGCAAGCAAACAAACAAACAAAAAGCCTTGAGCTCCAAACTCGAACAATATTTCATAGCACTCCTCTTATTCAATCTTTACATACCTGTAATTTTCCTGAAATTGTGTTATTGTTTCGGCTATGGCGGAGGCATTTCTTCAAGTGATTCTTGAGAATCTGAGCTCCTTGATCAAGGAGGAGATCGGATTGATCATGGGCGTTGACGATGAGATGAAGAAGCTTTCCAGCACCCTCACCACCATCCAGGCTGTGCTGGAGGATGCTGAACTCAACCAGCTGGAGAGCAAGCCCATCCGAGACTGGCTGCGCAAGGTCAACGCCCTTGCTTTTGAGATCGACGACATCTTGGATGAGTGCAACACCCATGTCTCCCAGCTCAACCACTCTGCTGGTGGCAAACTCAGCCGCTACGGACTCAAGAAAGTTCTGTACCGGCGTAAGATCGGGAGGAGGATGAAGAAAGTTACGGAGACGCTTGACTCTGTTGCTGCGGAGAGAGCAAAGTTTCATCTGCGCGAGATGCCCGTGGACAGGCCCAGAGAAGTTGCACCTGCAGCCTCGCGTGAGACGGGATCCCTGTTTAACGAGCCTGATACCATCTACGCCAGGGACGAAGACAGAGACATGATCGTGAAGTTGCTGGTGGAAGATGCACTGGACAAACAGGAGGTGTCTGTGCTTCCGATAATCGGTATAGGAGGCCTTGGGAAGACCACTCTCGCGCAGCTAGTCTTCAATGATCCGCGTGTGGTGGACAACTTTGAGAAAAGAATTTGGGTATGTGTCTCTGACAATTTCGATATGAAAACTATTCTGAGAGCCATGATTGAATCTGCCACGGGGAGTGCTAAAGATTCTGAACTACAGAGCCTGGATGCACTAGAACGTCGCTTCAGCGAGCTATTGAGCCAGAAAAGATATTTGCTTGTGTTGGATGATGTGTGGAATGATAACCAACATAAATGGTTCGAGTTGAAAAGCATTCTATCATGTGGCTCAACCGGCTCATCCATCATCGTGACCACACGCCAAAGGAAGGTAGCTGATATAATGAGAACACTTCCATCCCATTGCCTCGAGGGGCTGTCGGACGAGCACTGCTGGATGCTGCTCAAGCTATGTGCGTTTGGACAACATGAAGAAGAAGCGGACTATCCGGTGCTGGAAAGAATCGGGAAACAAATTGTGAAAAAGTGTGGCGGGGTGCCCCTGGCTGCCAAGGCCCTTGGAGGAATTCTACGATTTAAGAGGAAAGAAGAGGAATGGATATACGTGAGGGAGAGCGAAATATGGAAGCTATCGGCAGAAGACAGTTTGATAATGCCAGCTCTGAGGTTGAGTTATCATCACCTTCCTTTGGAGCTCAGGCAGTGCTTCTCTTATTTTGCAGCCTTTCCCAAAGACCATCAAATCGAGAAGGAAGAGTTGATCACTCTATGGACGGCTCATGGGTTTATTACATCTAGGGGAACATTACATGCGGAGGAAGTTGGAGATGAAATATGTAAGGAGTTGCTACTTCGATCTCTTTTACAGGGGGCTTTTACAACTAACAAGATAGGTATGCACGATCTTGTTCACGATCTTGCAGAATCAATCATGGACAACAAAGTTCCGGGTATGCTTATTGAAAGAAATGTGCCTAGTGGGTCTACTATCCGCGAGGTAAATCTGCTACATCGATATGTCATGTTTCCTAAAATATTTCAACAAGATATTGACATTTCTTCAATCATGGAACTCACAAGTTTAAGAGTACTAGATGCATACAATACAGGGATAAAAGATTTGCCTCCTTCCATCGGCAATCTCAAACATTTGAGATACTTGAATTTGTCTAATTCTGAAATTTGCACTCTACCCAACTCATTATGTAGTCTTTGGAATTTGCAAATGCTTAACTTGGATGGCTGCATTTGGCTAGTGGCTTTACCTAATAACATGAGATACTTGCGTAATCTACAACATCTATGTTTGGCGAGTTGTTCGTCGTTGTCTAAGATGCCCTCTAAAATGAGAGAGTTAACTTGCCTCAAAACATTGAGTGCGTTTGTAGTGGGTTTCAATGGAAGTAGCGAACTTGAGGAACTGCAATTCTTGAACCTCAGCGGAAGTCTTGAGCTTCGGCATTTGGAGAGAGTTAAACACCATTTGGATGCAAAGAAAGCAAATCTTACCGAGAAAAAGGGTCTTAGGGAGTTGAAATTGTCGTGGGAAAGAAACAGTTTGTCTAAGTTAGGTGAAGACGTTGATGAGAAGGTGTTGGAAGCACTTGAACCTCCTTCAAATCTAGAACTACTTAGGATTGGTGGATACAGAGGTCGATGTTTTCCATTTTGGATGACAAGCTCAACTCTGAGAAAAGTAGTTAAGATTACAATAGTGGATTGCAAAAACTGCACGCGCCTCCCGAAACTAGGAGATCTACCTCATCTAAATGAATTGGTGCTAAGGAATGTCGGGGTGGAGTACGTCATTGAAGAAGAAGAAGTTGAAAGTGGAAAGCTAATAAGCATGCAGTTTCTGGTTCTCGAATCGCTATCCTTAGTTTATCTCCCGAATCTCAGAGGGCTATCAAAGGATCAAGAGATTAATGAATCATTCCCCAATCTAAGACAACTATTGATTAAGGGTTGCCCTTCATTAGTGCTTCCACCACTCTCATCTTTACAAAAGTTAGAGGATTTAGAATGCGGCAGCTCTACCCTGCCATTATTCACTGAAGTGATAATTCTTGATACACTAACGGTGAGGATAGATGGGAGGACAACTTTTCCAATGGAAACACTGGTAAGGTTCACTAATCTCCGTCGCTTGACAATCATTGGCGCAAATGAGATCTGAGTGCCGGTGGAAGAAGGTTTGCAAACCTTAAAAAAGCTAAAATATTTAGAGATAAAATATTGTAAGATAATGAGATGCATGCCGGAAGGATTGTTTTACCATCTTACCGCTCTGACGGAATTGGATATATGTGACTGGCCAGAACTAGTAGAGCTGCCGGATGAGATCAAACATCTCCACAATCTTGAATCGATCACCTTACAATATCTTCGGAAGTTGGCGCGTTTACCTGAAGCCTTACAACACCTCTCCTCACTCCGAAAGCTAGTCCTAAGACGACTTAATGAGCTAGAATCGCTTCCAGACTGCCTACATCAGCTTACGCATTTGAATGTTGTAGACTGCCCAAAGCTTGTATCACTTCCACATGCTATACTGCATAATCTCAAATCTCTAACTGTGAGAAGTTGCCCAGAACTGGAAAGACGGTGCAAGAGAGGAAGTGGAGACTATTGGCAAATCATTGCTCGCATTCCCCTCCTCCAGATTTATGACTAGCAAGAGAGGAACTTCATAAGGTATGTATATGGGGACAATGTCTGATTTTCTACCTTGTTTCTGTGAATTATCTAAACTATATATGATGTTTTCATTTTAGTCACGGTATATATAAAACAGTGTATTTCTGTGTACATTTGAGCTAAGCAATCGGCTTCTTGCAATATTTTCCAATGATATTTCCCGCTACAAAATCATTATACTGTACCCTTTTGGTGTCATAAGCATTGATTATCAAGGGGACATAATGTCATCTTCTCTGCGATCTAATAATTTCCGATTGTTTGGTTCAATCCATTCTCCTTATTTGTGCCTGCTATGTTTCTTTGTCCGCAGCTGCAGAAATCTACATCTCTCTACCGGAGGCAGAGAGAACATTTCAATTCAGAGTGAAGATGCTAATAAACTCAAAGACTTGATTCTTTCCGTTGAGAAAGCTAATGTGGTGGAGGATGACAATACTACGAAGTCGCCTTCGATCCAGTTGATAACATGTAGACATGGAGGCCTGCTCTTCCAAACTTTCATTTTTCTCAGTACTATTTTTATGATCGTAGTTTAGTATTCAAATGTGTGCAACTTACAATAATCGGTGACTCGACTCAGTCGTTTGTTGAGTTCGAATGTGTGGATTTGAAGTGTTATATCGCTTTCCTTCTATTGTGGATTTTGTAAAAGTAGTTGAGTTCAATCTTAAGGATCTCCAAAAGTCTGTCTCACGAAACTGCAATCCTGATCAAACGTCTACGGAGTCTGCAACGGATCGAGTCGTGCAATCTTCCGGAGCCTTAACAGCAAATCTCTTCACTCACTGAGTCTATTCTTATTAATTTGCCAAAGACAGAGACAAAAACCAAAACAAAAAAGTGTTTGGAACTTCTTGCCAACTTCCTATGCTGAACGTAGATGCAGTTAATTACTTTTCATTATTCTTAAAACAAAACTAAAAATAAACAAGCGGAAAAAATATCCATTGACTTGAATATCCATCCATGATCAATACACGTTATGTATGACGACAACACACTTCCCTTTCCAAAAAATTAAACAAAGATAATTATAATTACACTTCAACTTGTAATTTTATTTTAATTATGTTGTAGAATAATTTATTTATAGTAATTTTAAAATACTTGCTGATATGTACTTCCTTCATACATAATCTTAAGGGCTCATTGACATTTTAGATAGTTTTGGGATTTCGTAACGAAGAATTTTAAAATAGAGTTTTGGGGTATTGTTTTTTTAATGAATACTACAAGTGTTATAGTACTCATTAAAAAAAACAACTATACTTCGAAAATCTATTCCAAAGTCCATATTATGATTGTCTAAAGATCATGGTCGGTGGAAGTATTTCTAGAGCTAGCAGTTAATAATGTATTTGACACCACCGAATTAATAAAATATAGTCAACTTGTAGAATACAACAGAGGTCTTTGAAAATTACCCGAGAGTTTCCGATACTTGATACGGCAAAAAAAAAAGAAGGAAAAAGAACAATAACATTTCACAGCCGCACCCCCTCTTAATCAATCTTCACATACCTGTAATTTGGCAATCATCGCAACAAGTTTTCTTAAACTAGCTAGTTCTGAATTTTTGTTATTGTTTCAGATAATGGCGGAGGCATTCCTAAAAGTTATCCTCGACAATCTGGGATCCCTGGTGAAGGAGGAGATCGGAGTGATAATGGGCGTGGAGAAGGAGATGGAGAAGCTTTCCAGCACCCTCACCACCATCCAAGCTGTGCTGGAGGATGCCGAGCTCAAGCAGGTGGAGAGCAAGCCCATCCAAGACTGGCTCCGCAAGGTCAACGCCCTTGCTTATGAGGTCGACGACATCTTGGATGAGTGCAACACCCATGTCTCCAAGCTCAACCACTCTGATAGCGGAAAGCTCAGTCGCTACGGCCTCAAGAAAGTTCTGTATCGGCACAAGATCGGGAGGAGGATGAGGAAAGTTGTCGAGAAGCTCGACTCTGTCGCTGCGGAGCGGGCTAAGTTTCACCTGCGGGAGATGCTTGTAGATAGGCCGAGAGAAGTTGCTGTTGCAGCCTCACGTGTGACGGGCTCCCTGTTGAACGAGCCCGATACCATCTATGGGAGGGACAAAGACAGAGACGTGATCGTAAAGTTGCTGGTGGAAGATGCAATGGAGAAAGATGAGATGTCGGTGCTTCCCATAATTGGTGTGGGAGGCCTTGGGAAGACGACTCTCGCGCAGCTAGTCTTCAACGATCCGTGTGTGGTGGACCACTTTAAGACAAGGATTTGGGTCTGTGTCTCGGATGATTTTGACATAATGATTCTGCTGAAGGCGATGATTGAATCTGCCACGGGGAGTGCTAAAGATTCGGAACTGCAGAGTTTGGATGCACTAGAACGACGCCTGTGGGAGCTTTTGAGCCAAAAGAGATATTTGCTTGTGCTGGATGACGTGTGGAATGAAAACCAACATAAATGGTTTAAGTTGAAAAGCATTCTATCATGTGGCTCAGCCGGCTCATCCATCATCGTCACCACACGCCAAAGGAAGGTAGCTGATATAATGGGAACAATTTCTGCTCATTGCCTCGAGGGGCTGTCGGACGAGTACTGCTGGATTCTGCTCAAGCAACGTGCATTCGGAAAACATGAAGAAGAGAAATATCCGGAACTGGAAAGAATTGGGAAGCAGATTGTGAAAAATTGTTCTGGGGTGCCCCTAGCTGCCAACGCCCTTGGAGGAATTCTACGATTTAAGAGGAAAGAAGAGGATTGGATTTATGTGAGGGAAAGTGAAATATGGAAGCTACCAGTTGAAGACAGTTTGATATTGCCGGTTTTGAAACTGAGTTATCATCATCTTCCAATGGAGCTTAGGCAATGCTTTGCTTATTTTGCAGCATTTCCTAAAGACTATGGAGTTAAAAAGGAAGAGCTGATCTATTTGTGGATGGCTCATGGGTTTATTTCATCAAGAGGAGCATTAGCCGTGGAAGATGTCGGAAATGAAATATGTGATGAGCTGCTGCTCAGATCTCTTTTGCAGCTAGATCTTCGTTATAACAGAATTGGTATGCATGATCTTGTTCATGATCTGGCACAATCAATCATGGATAATAAAGTTCCCGGAGTAAAGAGTGAACAAAGTATCCCTGGCGAGTCTACTATCCGCCAGGTAAATTTGCAACACAGAAATGTCTTGTTTCCTAAAATGTTTGTGCAGGACATGAATATTGCTTCAAGCATGGAACTCACACGTTTACGAGTACTAGATGCATGCGATACCGCAGGAATTAAGGATTTGCCAACTTCCATTGGCAATCTCAAACATCTGAGATACTTGAATTTATCAAGGTCTGAAATTCGCACTCTACCCAACTCCTTATGTAGCCTTTGGAATTTGCAAATCCTCAACTTGGATTACTGCGAAAGGCTTGTGGCTTTACCTAAGAATATGAGATACTTGCGTAATCTCCAACATCTGTGCTTGACATATTGCAAGTCATTGTCTGAGATGCCCTCTAAAATGAGAGAGTTAACTTGCCTCAAAACGTTAAGTATGTTTGTAGTTGGTTTCAATAGAAGCAACCAACTCGAGGAACTGAAATGCTTGAACCTCAGCGGAGACCTTGAAATTGCACATTTGGAGAGAGTAAAGGACCATGTGGATGCTAAGAAAGCAAATCTGGCCGAGAAAAAGGATCTCCAGCAGTTGAGCTTGTCGTGGGAAAGAAACGGTACTATATCCAAGAACGGTGAAGATTTTGATGAGAAGGTGTTGGAAGCACTTGAACCTCCTTCAAATCTTAAAGAACTTTGCATTGAAGGTTTCGGTGGTAGATATTTTCCACCTTGGATGACAAACTCAATTCTGGGAAAAGTAGTTAGGATTGATATAGTAAATTGCGAAAACTGCACGCGTCTTCCAAATCTGGGAGCGTTGCCGCAACTTAGAGCATTGTTGCTAGAGAATGTGGGGGTGGAGTACATTATTGAAGATGAACAAGTTGGAAACGGAGACAAAGCAATGATACATTATCAGGCTCTGCGGCAGCTGTATTTAATTGATCTCCCCAATCTGAGAGGGCTATCCAAGGAGCAAGAGAGTCAAGAAGCATTCCCAAACCTTAAACATCTATGGATTTTGGGATGCTCTTTATTAAACTTGCGGCCACTTTCATCCTTCAAAACGTTGGAGCATCTACACTGCAGTAGCTCAATTCTGGCTTTATTCTCTCAAGCTGATACTCTTACTTTACTTAGAGTGATGGTTGAGGAGAAGCTGTCATGTTTTCCCATGGACACGCTGCTAAGGTTTGCAAATCTTGGTGTCTTGATAATTGAGGATGCAAATGAGATCTCAGTGCCAGTACAAGGCCTGCAAACCTTAGAAAAGCTCAAAGAATTTTACATATTAAAATGTGAGAAAATGAGATGCGTTCCGGAAGGGTTGTTGCGACACCTTATTGCTCTCAAGCATCTGGGAATATCATATTGCCCTGAACTAATAGATCTACCGGAAGAAATCAAGCACCTTCACAATCTTCGTATTATTGATTTAACTGAACTTCCAAAGATGAAGCGCTTACCGGAAGCCTTACAAGACCTCTCCTCGCTCAGGGTTCTAAGGCTAAGCAGTCTTCCTGAGCTGGAGTCGCTCCCGGACTGGCTACACCAGCTTACCACCCTTACACTAGAAGGTTGCCCCAAGGTTGTATCACTTCCTCCTGCTATGCTAAGTAATCTCAAATCTCTAAGAGTCAAGGCATGCCCTGAACTGGAAAGGCGGTGCGACAGAGAAAGCGGAGTCTACTGGCACAGCGTTGCCCACATTCCCCTCCTCCGGATTGGTTAAATAACCTCTCGAGTATCGTTTCTTAACCTGTTAAGGAGATCTAGCTATAGTACTAGGAGTAAGAGGATGCTCAAGCGAATTCTCGATGAGTACATCCTGGCTTGGTCACAGTCTCATCTCATGACCACTATGAGGAGAAGGATAGATAAGTGTTGGTTAATTGTTATGTCATATGCTCATTTTCTTGTAAGAAACTAGTTAAAGATGCTGATTGTCGAAATGTTACTTTAATTTTCTATTTATACCAAATTTTATTTTCGTTTTTGGTGAGCGTTACTCAGGCCTTATGTCTGTGCATTTAGGAATTCTAGTTTTAACAGTAAATACTGCTATACTTGAAGCTGCTGCTTCTTCTTCTCCTCCTTCTTCTCCTCCTCCTCCTCCTTTATTTATTGTTTTATGTCTGTGCATTTAGGATTTGGGACACGATTGGACACAAAGTTTGGGACAGAATTAGTACTACTTTACTAATTCTATCAATATATTTGAATAGCAACTTCCTTTGTTCCTTCTGCTGTTTGGATATATCTAATTTAGGAATTCATAGATTTGGGGTTCTGTTGAAGAAGATGAGGGACTAACTTCTGTTACACTGAATTCAGATTCATGGAATTTTGAACGTGGTGAGCTGGGGACTCATGTTCCCTACTGGAATCGTGCTTGCCCGATACTTGAAGGTGTTCCCATCAGCTGATCCGGCGTGGTTTTATCTTCACGTCTCGTGCCAGGTATCTGCGTACGCCATCAGAGTTGCAGGTTGGGGTACTGGCCTTAAACTTGGAAGCGAGTCCAAGTCTATTACCTACTCAACCCATCGCAATATTGGGATTACCCTCTTTGTTTTCGCAACCCTGCAGGTAACTTCTCATCCCGAATTGTGGAATTCAACGGGGCTTTAGATATTTCTCGAACTCTCCTTTCGTTTTTGCTGATATGTGGTGGTTTGCTTCTTTGGCATTTACGTAGATATTTGCATTGCGTTTGAGGCCTGAAAAGGATCACAAGTTGAGACTCCACTGGAATATCTACCATCACAGCATCGGATATTCAGTTCTTGTCCTTGGCATAATAAACGTGTTCAAAGGCCTCGACATTTGACAGCCCGACCCCAAGTGGAGACGTGCCTACATCATTGTCATCGCGATTCTTGGAGGCATTGCCCTCTCACTGGAAGCCTTCACTTGGGTCGTCGTCTTGAAGAGGAAGAAGGCTGATAAATCCACCAAACCTTATGAAGGCTACAACAACGGAAACACTAGGCAACAACAGCTCCCCCCATGATCATATTATCCATATATACCTAATCATAAATTTCTCGGATTACTGCATCACTTGCTTGATTGAGTCTTGAATGTACAATCATCATGCACATGGAGCAGTGACACAAGTGTACTAACATCATCACCACCACAACTTTAAATGATTTATGGCTTTAACTTAAAATGCAAAGCTCACTCCTATCACCACTGAAACATACTAATAACCATCTATCAAATATTTCTCCAAGATACTCTTTTACTGATACCATACACAGTACTAACAGCTAATTGCTGCAAAAGGATAAACTAATTGAAATACTAGAATGAGGACTATTGGTGGGTGAGGGGCCAGGGGTGTGGGTCTTATTCAACTACTCCCTCCGTTTTTTTTTTCAGACGTCCTGTTTCTTTTCGGCACGATATTTAAGAAATATAATAAAAATGTTAATATGTGCTGTGAGTTAAAAGATAAATGTAATGTTAAAGATAAAAGTGATGTTTGTTGGGCCTTAAAAGGAAATAGGACGTCTGAGAAAAAAAAAAAAAAAAAAAAAAAAAAAAACAGATAGTTTGTACCAAAACCAGAAGTTAAAAAGAAATGGTTTTGACTATTACTACTCCCTCCGTTCCACTCCATTTGGCCTATAAAGTGAATAAATGTGAGGTATAAGTGGAACGGAAGGAGTATTGAATATGGGGATATGCCACGTAGAAGGCTGTTAGAGTTTGTATGCAAACTTTACTTTCCCGTTTGCACATAAGCCTCTCCCAAAAAAATACATAATAATTGAAGTGTATAATAATCCATAGTATAGTGTAGTTTTCCCATTGAGAGGGACGTTAGGCATCAGAGATATTGGCAGTGGGCACTAAAATTCATCTGTGGCTAAAAATTCGTCTCCCACCTCTTTCTTTCTAACTCTTCATCTTTTTCTCTCACCTTCTTCATCCATCCATGGCTGCTTCTTTCCACCTCCAAACCCTCCAGTCCTCCTTCCTCCACAAATCCCCATTCCTCCTCCAACCTCACAAACCCATCACCAAAACCCACCTCAAAACCACCACCACCGTCGCCGCCAAGTTCAACCTCTACGAAATCCTCGGCGGCCGCGGCCTCTGCAACGGCGAAGAAGGCCTCGAAAAAGAGCTCAAGAAGGCACCATCGCCACCACCACCTCCGCCGCCTTCGCAATCAGAAGATCCGCCTCCAGCCCCAGGAGTACCAGAAGACGGATTCGACAAGGAGCTCCTAGGCCTCACCGGGGGATTCCCGGGAGGCGAAAAGGGGCTGCAGAAATTCATCGAAGAGAATCCGCCGCCACCACCTCCGGCAAAAAAGGAATCCTCAGGCAGCGTGGCATTTGATCGGAAGACGACGGCGAAGGCAAATGCGCCGGAGCTGCCGATGCTGTTACCGGGGATGATAGCGATCGTCAAGAACCCGAAGAATCCATTCCACATGTACTGTGGGATAGTGCAGAGGATCAGCGACGGTAAAGCCGGAGTTCTGTTCGAAGGCGGGAACTGGGATAAGCTCATCACCTTCCGGCTCGACGAGCTCGAGCGCCGAGAGAAGGGCCCGCCCATGGTCAACCCTAGATCGGCCATTCTTGAAAACTCCGGCGATAACAGTTGATTCTTTCAATTCTTGGGGTGTACAGACTGAGAAATTGAGTCAATAAAGCTCTAGAGCAAGCTCTCTGACGATTCATTGCTTCCTCTATTTTGGATTCTAACTCTTTCTACCATTTATTCTTTTGTAAAGCTTCTTATGATTGCATGCTTCCTTCGAAATTCAACGGAAATCATTTTTATGTTACAAAATTTTCAGAAACTCAAGGTTGGTTAAATATCAATAGAGGCTGATCAGAACCAACAATTTACCCACAGTCGTGAAACTACAATCCTAAGACAACAACAACTTACGACACCACAGTCGTGAAACTACAATCCTAAAACAACCAACAGTTTACGACACCACAGTCGTATATTAAACAGATTGCACTCGACTAATAATAGGTTATAACTTATAAGTAGAAGATCAAACTGATAAGAAGATGTATGCTTTAAAGTTTGAGCATATTACAATTCATATTACAAGGTACCGTGGATTCAAGAATCAGAAAGTGATCCGAGTATATTTCAGAGAAATTATATGGAAGTGGTCGAACAGAGACTTCAATATACAGTCCATTTTGTTGTCCACTAAACAAGAGTTTCTTGCAGCACAAAGGTTCAACAAAAATCAGTTAACTAGTTTTGAATGTTTACATCTAACGGAACGGCTCCTGTGGGGAGTCAGAAGCAGCCACCCAACTGCCATAAAGGAAAACAGCATGCCAATTACAAATTCCGGGATCAGAAATATCAGCTTCAAGTATAAATCGAAAAGGAGAGAAATAAACATTTGGTATATAATTCCATTCTTTGCCAAACACCTATTCTGATATCAAATATTCTATAGGAACAGGGCAACGAGATATTGAAAAACTGAAGGTCCATATTCTTCAAGAAGAGGCCATGCTTCTGGAGTACAATTAAAGTTAGCTAGCAAGTTCATTTCATGCAAAGACATGCTCAAATGTGTCGGTTTTTTCAATGAAAAGGTAGTGAAAAATACTATGCAAAAGAAATCATGAAAATATACTGCAACAGATGGAATCACTATTCTCACATACGTATAATATACCAAGTCAGTGGTCTAACATACCATGATAGCATCAATCTCGTCTTGAGAAACGGGAGTTCTTTTGGGCTGATCAGAAGCTTTCCCTCCTGATGTTGCAGATGGAGCCCTTGAGAAGAATTTCATAACAAGATCATCATTCTTCAGATCATGTGCAGACGTGTCATCGGCCTGAACGGTTTTACCTGCAGGATGAAATGGATTTTTCCCTTAAGGTACTCCATACACAATGTAGAAATGACAGATCTTCTTTAAGGCACACAGTTACACATACTTGACAAACACACGCAAAGAAAGACAACAACGAGCAATATAGAACGTCGTAGAGATTCCAAAGGCAAACATAGAACTAATTTTGAATGCAAACCTTCCTAGCATCTCCAGTACTGCATAGTTTCTATTCCTAGCTTCATTAGGGACCTTTTAACTATATAGTCAGTAATAGAACCTAACATAAAGCAAAATCGACATTCAATATTAAGGATGTTCTCCACAATGAATCAATCTCAAAGCATAGAATTCAGTTGCCAGAAATCCCAACACAGCTTCAACTTATACGGAAAATAGCATATTCGTATAGACAGTTCATTTTCTCATCATACAAGTAAGGTAAACAGAGCTATTGCAACTTATTGTGCTACAAATTTAGAGATTCTAAAATCCAAAAACCAATATACCTTCCACCATAAGAACATCATACATCTAAAGGCAATCAGTAATTTAACTCAATTCTATACTTTTCTTCTCACCAATCAAAAAATTATCATAAACAATAAAATGCGAATGAATTCAAGATGATTTGTGCATTAACCGGGAATATATGAAAAAAAGGTTACAAAACAATCCAACTAATTCAATCCTTCATTGACTCACACCCCCATGCCCCTATTTCTTAAAACAAGCAGAATTCACATCAGACTTTCATTCATACAGATATGCAAAAGATTCAAACAGCATCAAAATATCTGCGATTCTTAATAGATAATCTTCAAATTCCTCCTGAATCATGGTTAGAGGGCTCGCGTTTTAATCATTTCGGCGTTTTCCTCGAGCAGAGGGAAGAAATCCAAAAGAGCAATAAATTCGAATCGAGAAACAAAATTAAATCTCAGAATAATTTACCTGCGGGTTTAGGATGCCGCTGAGGAAATTTGATGCGTGGGATTCTCTTCATCGCCTGCCCTGCACCCATCTCTCTCTCTCTCTCTCTCTCTCTCTCTCTCTCGTTTTCTCCAGAAACGCGTTTAATTATTGTTTCTGAATCGGAATTACCATCGAAATTGACAAAATCAAATGTTAAGTGGGCCTGAGCTCTTTTATCCCTATTGGGCCTAAAGTAAGCCCATATATAGATTGGGCCTGCTCACAAAAATGGAAATATACCGGCATAAAACTTACCCCCTCCGTCCCATTCAAAAGGAATAAGTTCTATTTTCATCTGTCCCACTAATATAGGGATATTACCTTAAATAACAAAAATTTAACCCTTTAAAATCTACATGCACTACTTTATCTACCGCTATCACTCACGTCTTAATTCTCGTGTCGAGAAAAAGTTATCCTTTTATAAGTGGACGGAGGGAGTATTACAGTAGGTTAAAGTGATGTGTATGCTTTTTATTGAGTTAAAGTTTACTATTTAAAAAATAATCTATATGAATAAGACATTCCAAAGAGTAAAATGTTCATTTATAAATGAAACGGAGGGAGTATTGTACTACCTTGGTCCAATGTCTTTTGGAACCTCAAGGGGTTGGCACACTGTTAAATTAATTGTGATGATGTACTAAAATGTGTGGTGATGCGTTGAATAGATGTTTAAAGGGTGTAGTTGTAACTTTTTGTATAGAGTTCACTACTTAAAACAAAAATGTCCTAAAAATTATAGACAAACGAAAAAGGGAAGAAAGCTTAAAACTTATAGACGGAGGGAGTAAATTGATACAGTGGCGGAGCCACATGGGGGTGATGGTGGACTAAAGCCCACCCCACTTTAATTGTTTTTTTTAGTTCTTAAAGTTTCGATTTTCGTCGAAAATTTCCATCGTTAGCCCACGCTAAATGAGATAAAAATGGGAAAATTTTGTCTAGTTTGTGTCACCCGCCAATTGCGCCCATCCTATTTCAAATTCTTGGCTCCGTCGCTGAATTGATATATCTCGGTTTACTTATCACTTGTAGAATTTCCTTGTGACGGATCAAAGAAGTTGGGAGAAATCGTAATGAGTCATCCTTAATTATTGACTGACTTTAATGTACACTTTCCACAACTAGAAGTATTTTGTTAATAGTAATTATTCAACATACTTCAAAATATTTACAGTTTTACTCATAATCAAGGCATTGACTCAGACCGAGTATTGCCCTGGTACTATTCAAACCGCGTTAATTTAGATAAATTCAGTGACGTCCATGTCACAAATAATGTAGCATCAAGGGTGAAAAAATCAAAATTCATAAACCGATTTAAATATAAAGTGAAAAGATTATAAGCTATACATTCTCGGTTGAGAAGATTGGGGGAGGAATGTAGTATTTCCTTTGCCAATCTCAAACAAATCGTCTTATTTCATTATTATAATAATAGAGTCGATTGAATAATAAGTGAAATGGTTGGTTTGAGACAGAGGGAGTAAAACTTTTGAGAGAAAGCTAGCTAATATTATTTGGAGTAGTGGACTACCGGGTTAGTTTTGTAAAATACTCCTCGTTCTACCCGGGACGATATATTTGTTTTGGGTACGGGAATTAAGGAGGAAGTGTTTAGGAATTTAAGTGTGTGTATTTGTGCATGTATCATATCTTGTTTAATTTATGTTTAAACATCTAAACATATTGATGTTTGATCTAAAGTAAACGAACCTATCGATACCTTTATTTTGATATAAAATTCGTAAAAACCGAATAACAAACGAAAACGTTATATATGATACCTTTTAGTTCGTAATTTAAATTATATTGAAATGGGTGCAGAGTTAGTATTTGAATTGTTTTTCTTAATTGTGCGTAATTCTTTCCAAAAAAAGAAAATGTGTCGTCTTGTACGGGACGACCTAATAAAAAAATATGTACCGTCATGCATGAGACGGAGTGAGTGCCGATTGAGAAAGAAAATCAAGTGAGGTGAGACGAAGGGAATAGTTACTAGGTACCACTGAACCATACTGGTATTATATTGTCCGCTTTGGGGCCAAGTCTGCACAATTTTATTCTTGGGCCATTTCCGAAAAAATGCCTCAAATATAATTTATAACTTCCGAATATTTCTGATCGTAAGACTTATTTTTTCTACAACCAGTCAACTTTTCAAAACACGAGTTAATACTAAATCAAGTGGTCTAGAATCAATTATATGTTGACTGATAATTTAGTAGAAAAATTGTGCCCCTATTAGGATCCAATCAAATATACTACTAATTCTTACATCTATAAATATGGTAATCATCAATATTACACTCAGCTAGCATTAACAAAAAAACCATACATTCTCTCCATTTTATTTACTTACTTTTGCCATACATTTTTCACTAACCCTAAAATGGATTTCTTGCAAACATTTCTCCAACATGTTACTCCCGAACCACAATCGAAGCCAAAAATACAACAATTCGTACGCCGAGAAGATTTGAACAAGAAGAAGACACGTTCGGCATCTCACAATGTCAAGAAGAAGGTTCGTTTCGAATCGAATCCATCGGTTCAAAACAACGAAAGTAAGAAACATGCCGAGGCAGAGAATGCGAAAGAAGGAGAAGTTTCGAGGGAGAAATCTGCAGTTCAAGTGAAGATTTTGATGAGGAAAGAAGAAGCTAGTCGACTATTATCCAAGTGCAAAAATGGAGGGGCGCTTCAACTTGAGGATGTGGCCATGCATATTTCACGTGTTCATTACAATCATTAAATTAAATTTGTATTTTTGAGTGTTGAAAGAGCATAATTTTCCGTAATCTTTAATTGGCTCCCATATTCACCATTGTTTTCTTTGTCTACAAAATTCCCCACTTTATAAAAAATCATGTTTTTAGTTAGTTAGAATAATTATTTCACAAACATAAGTTTAACCAATCCTGTAGTAAGTAGGGTATATAACTACTCCCTCCCCTCCGTCCCTCGCAAGAGGATTGATACGTCCCTTGCAAGAGGATACGTTTCCTTATTTGGTAAAAATTACTAAAGAAAAAACACTTTTTACACATACGCACTCTCCAATTTAACACGCAGACCTACAATTTCTTAAATCTCGTATCCAAAAATAAACGTATCCTCTTGCGAGGGACGGGGGAAGTAGCTGATATATGCAATGCCTTATTATTTTACATGTTGTTGACCATAAATTAAAGTAAGATTGCATTAATTATTGACTATATATACTCCTTATGTCCATCATCTTTGTGTTGTCCATTTATAAACGTGGACCTCATATCTATTATTTTATTTACACTTCAAAATAAAACTTATTTAAATATATCAATTTTTCAGCTTAATACATACGAAAAAATCACTTTGACATTCAATCATTATAAAAATTAAAACTCGTCATAAACATCGAAGCATAAAGATCGTTGACAGAGGGAGTATATCATATGATTTCGATAGTGGAGCACTTTAACTTTCATCTCTTCCACTATTGAGCTCTACTCGATCGTTTAACGGAGAAGTGAGTGTAAATCTCTCTAAATCCCAATTAAAAAAAACAGTAATGACCAATGCAATAGAAATAGACAATGTTTGGATTACCCCAAACTAATATTATGGGATGGTACGATTCTATTATATACCATACCTAATTAATACTACTATTTGCTTTTGCCTAACATATGAAAATCTCTATAAATGCAGGATATTTCTTGATTTTCTTACATATCAAAATCTCACATCTCTCTATATTTTAAACCTCATCAATTTCCAAATTCTAAAAAAATGCTCGATTTTCTACAGACTATCTTGCCCTCGTCCAACTCGGGCCCAAGAATCGGAAGTGAACCAGTTCTCCAACCACGACTCAGATATGGGAATGATCAGTTGAAGAAAACAGAGAGGTTCGAGTCTGAGTTGAGCCCTTTGCTCGAAAACTTGGGATCTAAGGAGAAAAGTGGGAGTAAAATGAAGATTGTAATGAGAAAAGAAGCAGCTTTTCGATTGCTTTCCAAGTGCAAAATCGGAGGGAGGCTCGAATACGAGGATGTAGCGAAAGATCTCAAGAAAAAATCTGGAGGCTATGCTCGTGGCTTCTCCTGCAATTCTAAATATGAATGATTTTAATATTGTTTCATGGGATTCTTGCTTCATTTCCCATTTTATTGTGTTTTCACTTTGTTGAGAGAGAGAGAGTCTTTGGAAGTTATTTATGTGTTCACTGCATCATGGGATCGATCAAAGAGTTCGATCTCAGACGTATTTATCGTAACATACATCTCGAACTCGAAACATTTAGTCTCGAAACTTAACCCCTTATTGCTAAGCCAACAAGCGCACATGAATCATAAGTTTATGCTTCCTTTTGTCATTTTGAAGATTTATTAATTTGGTTTTAATTAATTTTTATATTAATATTACTACTAAATTATTTATCTCTTGAATAATAATGAATATTTAACTCGTAACAGGCTCACCATTTTTGGGAGAAAACTCTTGATCATCAATGTAGATGGATGGCACAAGGGCAACCTTCGACCAATCTCTCCATTGTTCATCACAACACTGAGCTTTCAACTTGGGAGATTGTTTGATCATCAAGGATTCAAGCGAGGCCGGTAGGCCGTCCTCTGGCAAGCACGAGAACTCAGGGCAGTATCTGATCTCCAAACCCGAGAGCGAGCTCAAACGCGAGAGAAACGGAATTCCCACGAATACCGGGCAATACTCTATGATGAGGAGCCGGAGAGAAGGAAAGTCACCATCCTCAAAGCCGGTCCATTTCTCTAGTTTGAACATCGACTCAAATGACAACTTCTCAAGCTTCGGAAATGCCTCACGGTATGGATAGTATGGATTCGCTTGCAATCGGAAAAATGAGCTTCCTATTTCCGTGAGCACATTGTTCTCGATGATAGTCAAGCTTTTCAAAGATGGCAGTTCCCCGAGAGACGGTAGGCTAGAACAGTACTTGCACGCGTCGAGGACAATGCTCACCAGCTCAGTGAATGATGGATTACAAATCCATGATGGAAGCACACCACCACTATAGAACACTATCTTCAACTTTTGAGTGATCAATGGTGGCTGAAGTGATTCCAATATTTCTACTTCACTTTCACACTTCTCATCTCGAATATCACTCCAATGCAACTCTATCTTCCTAAGGCCTGCTTTTTCGTGAAGGCAAGCCTCCGAAGCCTCATCTTTGCTTCTGACATTTTCGAGATTCAATAGACTGAACGACCCTCTCAGTTTATTCAAGTCTTTGAGCTCTGTCACACGACGACCGCCATCCACCCCAATCGAGAACATGTTCAGTGTCTGTAACTTCGATAGATTCCCCATACCAATCGGTATTGATGGCAACTGGCTCATGTCAAGAACCAGACGCTGCAAATTGGTCAACTTGTTCATGCACTTAGGCAAGCGCTCGAGTTCCAAACAACCATCAAGGTTTAAGGTGTGCAGATACCTAAAGTAGCATATGGTGTCGGGCAACCAACGAATAGACGTCTTGGACATGTCAAGCAATCGAAGCTCCTTCAGGTTTTCAATGGAACTTGGTAGTGCTGCGACATTAGTACCACTCAAATTCAAGATCTTTAAGGTCTTTAGCTCTGAGAAAATATCAGAGGGAAGGTGATCTACTCCATAGCTATCATAAATCACCAAAGTCTGCAAACAACTGTACTGTTTGAGAACGCCAAGTTCCTTGAAAGATACGGATGTGTGCTCGACTACAGATGTATTTATCATTTTACTATCGAATTTTATCCCATCGCCAATTCTGTACTTCATCCTATCAAAGATATAATCATACTCTGATGGCACAAAGCAGTCCATTTCCACTAATGTATCAAAGCATTTTGCACAGACTTCCTCTGTCGTTATATATTCTCTTAATTCTATCAGCCCTCCGGTCATCCATTGAGAAACTAAAATATCCTTTGAGAATTCGTAGTATCGTGGTAGTAATGAGCAAAATGACATTAAGTCTTTTAAGAATCTTTCAATATCTAGCTCCTCATCAACAGATACCTCTGATTTGGCCTCATTATTCGTTTCCTCTGTTGCATCTCTGTCTCCACTTAATTCGGTATCTTGAGAATCTGGTATTTCCTCCTCTTCCTCTATCATGGTAGTTTGTTTCGAGATGGAGGCGACATTCTGTCAAACAAATTAGATATAAGGAATAAGAGCAAAAAACTGTGATCATATCATGATTTTAAGAGGAATCTTAAAGAATGTGAGGTCAAGGTTATATGCACTCCATCTGTCCCATTCTAATTGGCCTATTTACTATTTTATACCTCACCTTTATTAAACGTGTAGGTCAACTGAAATGGGACCGATGGAGTATATTTTTACGTTGCAAGGTGTAACGAGTTCCAAACCCCGATAACGAATCACTTTCTATGAGTCTCATACCTTTGCTTCAATGTCGTGGAGTACTATGTCCCTTGTCCTAGCCTTGCTGATTCCTTGCTTGGACTGAGATTGGCTGGGAAATTTACGAGCAAAGAGGTGCTGCAAAGAAGAAATAGAACAGGTTAGAGAGAATGGAATATGCAAACTAGCTAGATTTTGTAACTACATGATAAAATCATTCGCCAATCGTAGCATGAATGAAGTGACCACCTAAAGTCATCAATATTAACTTGATTTTTTATAATAATAATGATAAGAGATCATTTCATTATCCATCTATTTTTACACTATCAGAAATTATATATCATGAGCTTGATTACCTTATCATTGAAGAGGCGTTCCACGGACAGTACATCATCGTCGATTCTATACGTGGAGAAGTTATTTTCAACATATTTCAGAACAGGCATGCTTACTCTCCCTCCAGAAAACTCCAGCATTCCCTGGCAATCAATAAGAGCCAAGTATTCCAAGGATGGTAGTTCCAAATCATCCGCTACGTCACAGAAACTCTTGAGTGAGGGCATCCCTATGAGTTCCACCATGATGAGTCGAGGAAACAGAGACAAGTCTTTGTCGTCACCAACACTTTCTCTCTCGCTGTCATTATCTGCGATAACTTGTTCCATCATCAAGCAGTCTTCCACTGTCAGTTGTTCCAGCTTCACAAGAAGCTTGGCAATGGAACGGGACATCAGCTGCCTCAAAGTGTTGCAAGATGAAACCACCAGTAGTTCCAATACACCGAACAAGCTTAGGCTAGTTAGACTGTCCAACTCCTTCGGCCGGTAGAATTCCGCCTGCAAAATAGTGCTTTGCTTGCTCATGTTAATTGCTTAATTAAAAACATCCATACATGTTCATTTACTACTACAAAAGATGAGAAAAATATGAGTTTTCCTTTCAAAAATACTCATCTGTTTCCTGAAATTCATTCGAATGAGTGTTCTTGATCTATTTTATACAGATGTTTCTAACTTGTAGTAATAATGTAAGAGATGGTACACATACCTTCTTAGAGAAGAGAGATTGTATGTCATCATTATCACTGTGTTCGAGGGGGAATATTCTCAACTTTCGCAAGCCTTGAAAGAGCATCTCTTTCAACTGGGGGAAGTGCACCCTCGTCTTGCTGCAGAAACGAGTCAGGCGGGGAAGGTCAAGAAGCTCCAAGTAACTCAATTTGGACAACTCTATCGTGCGTCCTCGTCCTCCCCCTTCATCGGAGAATAATTCCTCCATCATCTCACAGCTCTCGATCCGAATCTGCTCCAGTTGCCTCAAGTTCCATGCCACAGACAACGAGAACAAGCTTCGTAGCTTAGGACAACGAGATATGTGAATGGACCTGAGGCTCGAAAAGCAATAGCCTTCCACTTGGTGTCTGTACAGCTTCACAACCACCGTGGGTAATCTTATCGCCCCCAGCAGCTCCACCATAGACAGAGTGTTGAACATCTCCTTGAACAGGGGAAGATCATCCAACGACAGCGTTTCGAGAGACTGGAAGAGGCTGTTACTCGGAACAATCCCATCCACGAGGTACTCCATTTTCCTGCAGTGGCCAATGTGCAGCCGTTTCAACAGCTTGAAACCATCTTGCATCAACTGATCCACCGCTGGCTTCGACCCATCCCCGATCAAATCCAAGCACTCGGCACTTTTCACCATGAGACCCACCCAGCCGGCCATTGGAGTGGCTGATCGTGGAAGGTGGAGGCTCAGCACCGCTCCTCCGAACTGCAAATGTTGCACGTCGACGGCCGGAAATCTCATACCGCGACATTGCTGGTACCTACATTCCAGCTCCTCAGGTGTCAATACCACGTACGAAACCAATCTCGACCAGATGTGCGAACTCTCTTCGACGATGCTTGGATCTCGAATCTGAATCTGCAGAGCTCTCAAGCTGCTCAGCTTCCCGAGCTCATCAATGGAGGCATTTCCCCCTCCTTTACCTCCTCCCGCCTCCTCCCAATCGCTGAAGCTGCCTAGCATGTACACTTCTTCCAATCGAACCAAGCTCGATATGATACCAGGCTCAATGGATCGGAGATTGTGACAGTTGGTTAGATTCAGCAATCTCAGTTTCCTCAGATTCTTCAACTCCGTCGGCAGTTCCTGGATCGCAGAGCCGCTGAGGTCGAGCAACGCGATGGACGTGAGATTAGTTTCGATTTTTCTGCTCCTTCTCGGGGAAATCAAGCACTGATTAACCATTTCCACCTTCGACAAACTCAGATTTTGTTCCAGAACCACACTTGCAGAATGCCCAATCTGTTGTATAGAGCGTGAGATCGAAAAATTAGGCCGACAAGGCACCACCTCCATCTTCTCCCCCTCTTCATCTTCCATCAATTTGAAGATGACTTGGCACCCCATTCCCAGGCAAACCTTCTCGAATCGAGAAGCGATAACGATTTTGCAGGTATCCTTAGGAATTCCAGCTCTCTCTAAATCAATAAAACCCCAAACATCATCCAGTATAATCAGGACCCTCTCATGGTTAACCACGCCTCCCCCTTCCAATCCCATGCCCAAATAATCAGAAATCTCGTGCGCAATCCGATCCTCAGCGCCGTCGCAGCGCCCAACCCTCACCATCACAACGGTTTTGAACATTTTCTCTCTCTTAACCTTCTCTCCAATTCGGCTCGCCATCCTCGAGCTGCCCACGGTACCGAGCATCCCGATTTTGTATGTGAAATTGTCCATTAAAGCTGCTAAGATCGTCTCCTCCGTTGACCTCCGGGGCTCTAGCATCTCCGGCGGTTCGGATTCCATTATTCCACTCGACTTCCTACAAAAGTAAAATCAGTCCCCTCCAATTATCAAATGAAAGGCTCGCCGCGAAAATCAGGATTATGAAACCAGAATGTGGTGAATTTTTTTCCCAAAGAGATGACTCGGGTGACTTTGTGAACAGTTGCACTTATGCGAGTCTTTACATTTATAGCCGGTGTTCGACCAGAGCTGCCGTACAAGTTACTCCCACCGTTCCTGGTACTCGTAAGAGAATACGTTTCTTCTATGACACGAGAGTGAAAGTTAAGAAAGAGTGAATTTGTGCGTTACACTTAGATAGAGAGCTACAAAAAATGTCTCTAATATTTTTTATCAAAGAAGTATATCCGCTTGTCGGGACGTACCCAAAAAAAATGTATTCTCCTCGAAAGAACGGAGGAGTATTTCATGAAATTACACAAAAAATGACATGGAACCGCAAGGAGAAACCGAGGGAAATTACCCAATACTTTTGATTTTCATTGGTGAAAAAAAAAAAAAAAAAAAAAAAAAAAAAATAATAATAATAATAATAATAATAATAATAATAATAATAATAATAATAATAACTTGAAAGCTAGTGGGGCACGAAATGTTGATATCACAACCAACAAGATGAAGAGGATGTTATTGAAACTTAGAATATGGGATATGATCTGTGCGGTTCTGGTTGCAACTTGTATACCAAACTTGCATTTGTATATCAAAGTTGAATACTCCTCCGTTCCACTAGGATAGGGACTTTTTTTTCTCGATATGAAAATTAAGACGAGAGTAATGATAGTATATTAAAGTGAAAGGTAGTGGATTAAAGGGATGTGTCTGAATTTCATTAGATTAAAATTTCGCTACATCAGTGGGGGACAGAGGGAGTATATATATAAGCAAAATGAAAGAATGATTCCGAAACGAAATTCCAAATAATTCTGCCAATAATTCAACCTCTTGTGTCTCTTTCAGGAAACAGCGAAGCAGCATCCCACCAAAGAGAGGAGACCAAGACATTCATCAATCATCATCTTCAACTCTCTGGAAAAAAAGACCAATCTATCTCAACGAAAATTCAAATACTAACAGAGAAAAAAAAGCTTCACTCGAGAAATGGCCTCTTCCTCCCTAGCGTCGGGCTTCGTCACCGGTTTCGGCTCCGCTTTTCTGCAATATCTGTTCGAGCGGTTCGCATCGTTGGGCGATCTATCCTGGACAGAAATCAGCTTGATATGGGGCGTTGACGGCGAGCTACGCAAACTGCAGAGGTCCTTCGTCAAGGTTCGGGATTTGGTCGATCACGTCAACTGCAATCCGTTAAGGTTCTACGGCGGCAGCAGCAATGGCGGATGGATGCTCTGGTTCGAAGACATGAGGAAGCTAACCTACGATGCAGAGGCTCTCCTCGATCATGTCTCGTTGCATCTCTCCATCCATTGCGCGCAGCAACACATTTCGTCAACTCTCGATCACGAACAACAGGTGCGGCCTTTGATCCTATCTCATATCACTCAGTTGGACCTTCCACATGAGATTTCGAAAATGCACAACGAACTAAACAATCTCGCCAAGGAAATGGAACATCTTGTCATGATTGAAAATGCTAAAAAATTCGATGCAAGAGTTATGTACGGGAGATCATCACTGCTGCATTCAACCGCGTCGTCGTCGTCTGTAGCTGGGAGAGCTACGGTGGGCAGAGGAGAGGAGAGACGAGCAATCGTCGCTGCTCTTTCGAGTAAACGACGTGACAATAGTAATTTTTCGGTGATATCTATAACCGGGATGGTCGGAGTAGGCAAGACTGCCGTTGCTAGTCATGTGTACAACAGTGCGGGTGATTTCGATACGAGGATTTGGGTTTCTGTCTCTGTGGACTTTGATGCATTAAGGATTACGAAGTCGATGATCGAGTGTGCGACACTTGAGGCGTGTAGCTTGTCGGATTTGGAGTCACTTCAACGCGTGCTGCTCGGAGTATTGAGCGGTAGAAAGTTTCTCCTCGTTCTTGATGACTATTGGAGTGAAAACTGCAACGAATGGAACCTCCTGTCTTGGCCTTTCAGATCTGGCTCGCGAGGGAGCAGAGTCATTGTAACGACAAGGAGTACGAGAGTTTCGTCCGTCGTCTGCTCTTCCGAGACGTGTGAGCTGCAGATCGTATCGGATGATGACTGTTGGGAGATGGTCAAGCAGAGTGCAGCAGTGAATAGAGAACTATCGCGGAATGTGGAGTCGGTTGGCCGTCGCATTGCAAAGAGATGCAAAGGCGTACCTCTAGTAGCCACGACACTCGGGCACGCCTTGCGTTCTAAGTCTACCGAGGCCGAATGGTGCTTTGTTCTCAAGAACGAAGTGTGGGATATGTTACAAGATAGTGACATATTCCTTCGTTTGATGCAGAGCTACTTGCACCTCGTGCCACATTTGCAGAAGTGTTTTGCGTACTGCTCGATCTTCCCTCAGAACTACGAGTTCGAGATGGAGGAACTCGTATATCTGTGGATAGGAGAGGGATTCATCCAACCTAAAGGAGCACACACATTGGAAGAACTAGCTAATGAATGCCTCAATGATCTATGCTCGAGGTTCTTCTTCCAACAAGTCAGAAATGCATCGGGTCGAACAAGGTACAAAATGCACGAGTTGATTCGTGGCATGGCCCGACTAGTTTCCAAGGATATATGCTTCCATTCGAAGCATGAGGAGTCAAATGCCTATCCGTTGTTTGGGAATTCATGCCATTTGTCTCTGCTTCATGAGAGCAATCAACCATTAGAGTTGAAGGCTTCAGTAAGAAATGAAAGGTTGAGGACTTTCATACTAATGAGAAATGGAGCTACAAGTGCAACACACCTTGATCCTAAGCTATTCTCACACTTGAAATTCTTAAAGGTGTTGGGATTGAGTCGTGCCGGTTTGTCCGTGCTTGTAGATTCGATAGATCAATTGATATATCTTCGCTACCTCAACCTCTCAGACAATCCAATCTCTCGTCTCCCGAAATCCATGTGTAAGCTTGTAGCTCTTCAGATACTGAAGTTGAGAAGTTGTCGCCATCTTCGTGTTCTTCCCGAAGAAATGAGCAGCCTCATGAGTTTGCAACATCTTGACATGGACAAGGGCACATTCAAGCGCATGCCGCCGCAGTTTGGAAAGTTAACTGGTCTCCAACATCTTTCAGTTTATGTTGTCAGTACAAGAACCGGTTGTGGCGTTGCAGAATTGAAGGGCCTAACTAGCCTCCGTGGGTCGCTCTGCATAACCGGTCTTGATGTCTCGACTCCTAGTGAAGCCAAAGAAGCCGAGTTGGGCTTAAAGCCGTTCCTGGTTAAGCTCGAGCTGGAGTGGACTCCGGGTGGTCAATTGAATCATATGGAACAAGCTCAAGTGCTTGCAAATCTTCAACCTCATAGAAATTTGAAGGAGTTAGCCATTCAAAACTACTGCGGCAAGACTTTCCCCGCGTGGTTAGGCGACTCGTCTCATCATTTTACAAGCATCCGCTTACTAGGGCTTAGGTATTGTGTATCCCTTCCATCTCTGGGAGAGCTTCCCTTCCTCACATCCTTTGCAATCTCAGACATGCCGTCCTTGGAGTTCGTCGACAGCACGTTTTATGGTACGAAGAAGTTCCCTTCGCTGAAGTCCTTCGAGCTTAGGGAGTTGTCGAATTTGAAGCAGTGGAGTGGCACTAATGTAAGTGACAATCCTATGCCTTGCCTTGTTAGATTTGCACTTCATGATTGTCCACTTCTATCTAGTTTGCCTCAAAATCTTCAATCACTTCGTCACAACTCAAATGTTCATGTGAGTGGTTGTGCAAGCCTTCAGCCATAGTGAACTTTAGCTGAGCAAAGCATTTTATCGAAGGTTTAATTGATTATGCCACGTATCAATTATCCATAAATGCAATAAAAAATGTTACATATAACAAATGCAGTAGAAAATCCGAACGGAAGGTATATGTTTACAATCTTTCCATTTATACTATATGTCAGAGTAGTATGCAATTCTTAATATCAGAGTTTGCAATCTTGTTTCCTTTGTTTAAGTGAACTTTCTTAGTTCTTGAAGTGTAAATATGTATGTTGTTTAGTAGAAATTGTTTGGTTATTTGTGTATTTGAATTCTAAAACATTTTTGTTTGTTGCAATTCATCAACCAAAATAATTAATTTTTAGGACGCTATAATTGCTTTTGTATTCTCGCTGTCCATTTCTGAGATTAATTAATCACGTGTTTATATGATTATGCTTTTAGGTGTTGGAGCGTCTTAACTAATATTTTGAGGACTTTATAAGATGCTTTAAAAGCATATAATTTTATTTACTTAAAAAAAATAAAATAACTAAGAGCTTATATGCTATCAAAGTATTTAGATAAAATAGTATAAGCTCAAAAAAAATTATAATGAGGCAAATTATTAAAAAAAAATGTATTTTTTAAATATATAATAAATGAAAGTTTATATAATAGAAATATAACAATAATAAAAGATTATAAAATGAAAATGTCCAATTTCAAAATGGAATGAACTAAAACAATTTAACAATAAATATGTAGATACACTTAAAAATCGTACACTTAGTTTTACAAGGAACAAATGTCATTGAGTTATCGTAAAAAAATCTCTAACAAAATATGACTCCGTTAGTCTCGTTGCTTTTGTCCACTACTAAATGTTACATAGTAGAACCTCCACAAAGAAATATTCTATTTAGGAATAAAATTTTATTTGTCATAAAATTTTATGCTTACAGCTTGAGACCAGTTATAAATTGGAATAAGCTACATGTTTGTTACAATTCATATTTTTTTAGGTTCCACCTTATATATATACAACTCTATGTAGGAATAAATCACATTTATTTATATATAAATATAAAATAATTGTCTAAAGTTGCTTGTCACAATAACTTTATAATTTTTACACTACGTGACTATGTTTTTTAACTTGTGTATCTCCAATAACACTTGCATATGTCCACGTTCTTATTGAACTCGAAATATTTTTAACATGTTAAGCAACTCAAAGCTTAATTGCGTGAAATTTGCACGTAATACATTATATATCATAAATATACTTATCTACTAATTATAACATTTATGCATTGTTTATGCACACTTAATTATAAGAAAATGCAAAAATATTCATATGCCTTTATTTAGAAATAACCTTCTATTTTGTCATAGTTTTTTACAATTCCAAAAATATTCGTTAATAGAGATTTTATTGTACTACTACTAAAATATTATTAAGATATACGAGATCAAATAATTATAAATTCTTTAAGAATTGTTGTGAATTGATGTATTGAAAGTAATTATTATGTGTGACGTTATAATTAAATAAACTGAACCATTATATTGTCACTTTCGCTACAGTGTTTTCAAATTTCCTAAATTTCTAATGAAATATTGATAGAATTTGATTTTTATTTATTTTGAAAATTAATAATATATTCATTAAAATCAAATTTGTACATAATTGTTTACAAATATAAATTTGTCAAACCCCTTAAATTAGATTATTCCGTCAGTCTACTCTATGGAGCCGATTTATGTAATTTTATAATAAAATAATAATTGTTAATTAATTTATTCAAAATGAATTTATAAACTTATGTCTGAAATAATTCCCCACTACATTATTTCCCTAATTTTGAGGATTAAACTTCGAACGGCTTTGAAGTGGAAAAAAATGCAGAATTAGTGGGTTCAACAAATTGCACTAAAATTATGAAATAATTACAAAATATTCACCCAAAACAATTTGCAGTCAATTGTCGATCAATTGTAAATCTTAAATTGTGGCATGTAAATAGTTTCATTGATTTTTTCTAACATTATGATGTGATTTTGTTGCGGAAATATTCTATCCCATATTTTGATTTTATATACGAATAATGTCCAAAATTATTTTTAAAAGATTATGCATTTTTTTTCTCTAAAAAAGTAGATTGGATAATGCAAGCATGTAGTGTGTGCTATTTCCAAGTTTGATTTAATTCATTTTGTGAAGTTTTATGTACATGATACATGTCATAATCCTACTAGGTTAAAAATAAAATTAGCAAGCAATCTTTTTTAAAATTGAAAGCCTAACCATCACCCATTGGAGGCATAAAAGATTATACCCATTTCCAACTTTAAAAACAAAATTTTGCTTTGTATCTTAAAAAATACAAAATATACTCATATTTTCAAATTTTGTATCAAAATGCCCTTGCTTTTTTACTTTTTACTTTTTACTTTTTACTTTTTGCTTTTTGCTTTTTGCTTTTTGACTTTGACCACCAACTCTCTCTCTATTTCGGTAATTTTGGTGTTACAAATCGTACTGTGTTCCATACAAATAAGTACGAAACGTGTTTCTTACTGTGTACTTAAGTACACAGTAAGCTTTTCTTCCTTTCGTACTGTGTACTTAAGTACGCAGTAAGATTTTCTTCCTTTCGTACTGTGTACTTTAGTATATCATGTAAATTGAACAAAAACTTACACAAGACTAGTAATCTTTTTTGTATTTCTTACTGTGTACGTAAGTACACAGTAAGCTTTTCTTCCTTTCGTATTGTGTACCTAAGTACGCAGTAAGCTTTTCTTCCTTTCGTACTGTGTACCTAAGTACGCAGTAAGATTTTCTTCCTTTCGTACTGTGTACTTTAGTATATCATGTAAATTGAACAAAAACTTACACAAGACTAGTAATCTTTTTTTGTGTTTCATACTGTGTATTTAAGTACGCAATAAGCTTTTCTTCCTTTCGTACTGTGTACTTATGTACGCAGTAAGATTTTCTTCCCTTCGTACTATTTACTTTTGTATATCATATAAATTGAACAAAAACTTACACAAGACTAGTAATCTTTTTTTGTGTTTCGTACTGTGTACTTAAGTAATCGGGACAGAGGATAGTATTCGTAGATAGTGTGCTCCCTTTAGTTTTCAAATTTCAATAAGCGAAACAAAGTTTGATGTTGTTTCGAGTAATCATACCCAACCAAATTGACTTTCAAATTAAAAAATTCCATCAAAAGAAAAAGTATTCACCAAATTAATACACGATCGAACCAAGTAATCATATATCCACAATTAATAAACAAAGAAAAGATTTCAAAGCAATTTTTAAGAACAAATCTCAAACTAAACAGTACAGCTATGACAATAATTATTCCCAAAATAATTTTAGATTGTAACGAGGAAACAACACTAGATTAGAATTTGTTATTTCTTCACTAAATAACACAACAATTTACAAACACAGATTCCATCTCTATAAACAAGAAAACAGAAGAGAGCTTACATTACATTGATTTAAGCAGCAATACAATGAGAAGGGTTCACTGTAATTGCAATTGAAAGACACATGGATTTAAGAATGGTGTGATATTAGACAATCTATAATTACAGCATCCCATAATTAAAGGTTCAACATGAGACGCTCCGCCGCCTTCCGTCGCATCCACCGCCGCCGCCTCCCCATCTCCGGACTGCTGCAAACTCGACCAGCACCAGCAGCTGCAGCAACTATCCAAACATCCATTCCCAGATTCCTCTAAACAAAGAAACTTCTAAATTTGTTTCAACATACAGATTCTTCCCCAATATTTAGTATCCTAATCCATTGGCATTTAAGCTCAAATGCACGTAAGATTAAGGATAGTGTACCTCCAATAAACCACAGGAACCAATGTTTATCTCGATTCTGGAAACAAAATCCTTGAACTAATCAACATAAAATAATCGAAGAACAACGCTAGCACATCAGCATTCGACTCAGAAACTAACCATATTCCAGATTTTCCTCATCCAACTACGGAAAAACCCCCCAAAACCTATACAAAAATAAACAACTTCTTCTTCCTTTCTTCGACTCGGACGGCGACGGGAGGATCACGGCGGAAGAGCTGCATCGACTCTCTCTCTCTCTCTCTCTACATCGCTGTTGTTGAGCGTATTGCTGCAGCAGCTTCTTCTTCCTTTCTTCCTTTCTTCGACTCGGACGGCGGGAGGATCACGGCGGAAGAGCTGCATCGACTACCTCTCTCTCTCTACATCGCGCTCCTGAACCTTGCTGCTCGGCAGCCAAAACCCCAAATCGTCGAAATAGAGAGAGAAAGAGAGAGAGAGTGAAAATATAGAGAGAAAGAGAGTTGTGCGGCTATGAAGAGAGAGGGGGGAGAAAAGAAATTAAAAAAGTACTCCAAACCTATAAAGTAAGGGCAATTTTGTCCACCGAACCAAAAATCGGATATTTTTTATATGTTTTTAACTTCCGAAGCAAAATTTTGTTTTAACACTTAGAAGTGGGTATCTCACTGTATATTCTCTCACGCATTTATTTATGGATAATTTAACAAAATTATGTGCACGATATTCTTAACAATTATTTGATCTAATAACTATTATTAATAGTCTAATATATTCCTTTTCAGCATACCAATAAAGATCAGATTCTAAAGTTGTTAGACTCTAAACCGATTTTCCAATCTATATATATTACTATATAAAAACAAAAAATGAGGGGTATTTTTGAACTTTCACTTCTATTTTTAAAGGTATTTTTGTATTTTTACTTTAATTTATTTTCCCTATTAAAATAAATTAACAGGTGCTATTAGATAAAAGGTCTAGGAGAGAGAGTTGGTTTCGTGATTTTTTTTAAAAATATTTTTTGTCCCTAATATTGTCAATGGTCGCAACCTTTGACCTTTAAAAAGTGGTTATGGATATATATTTTCAGTATTTTAGATACAATATAATTTCATATCCAAACGCCTGTTGGTTTCGTGTTTAGAAATTATTAAATCTTCAGACACCACGTCTAGGCAGAAAAAAAATGATGGCGGATTAATATCAACGATTGCAAATGAAGTCAATTAATACAGGTGTCATCCTTTAATTATCTTCTATATATTAACATTAATTACTCCAAAAATATTTTCGAACTCGACCACCAATCTATTGCATATGAATATGTGCATACACTGATACACGTAATCGGAAATCTATTTTTTGCCTTCATGTATCTGTTTCAGACATTTATTAGATGTTCTTATTAGTGTATTTAATTAGTTTTTTATTTTACTTTTTAGATTTTTGTTGGCAACGTACTTTTCCACCATTGAAACATCATTCTCCAATGAAATATAGTGTAATTGTAGAACAATTATTTTAATTATTTAATATGATGGAGTATACCTTTATTATCACCAAATATTTTCTCCTCTTAATATCGCAAATTGTAACCTTCTAAATTTATGAATAATATTATTCATGAGTTGAATGTATGAACATTTGCGAAACTTTTTGGATTTTGAAAGAATCCAGATATTTGCCGAATTTATAAATTTTGGTAAGGAATACTAATATCCAATTTTTATTTTGTTGATTTTGTTTAATTCTCCTTTTCTGTTTATTTGTTTGCGATATGAAATCCTACTTATAGGCCAAAGAAAAACATGTATTTTTATACAACCATCTTGGCCATCTTCAACATGTATGAGACATCGAGATTCAAATGCGAGTACAAACAAAATTCCAATCATGTTGTGATCAGTACTTTCAGAATAAATAAAGTTGCTTTTTATATGAATTTCTTACTTTAGTAATGCGATTATGTCATATATTTTTGCTTTAATTATCTTGGAATGAAATTGATAATCATATATTTTGTGATTTATTTGTTACAATTTGTTGTTTCATATGGTATATATCTTTCAGTGATACTTTTTATCTCTTAACTCACAATACTAAAACAAATATATAAAAAAAAAAAATTAATGTAACAATTGTTAAATAAAAAATGATAATTTATTTTTGATCAATTAAAAAAAATTCACCCTTTGTATATGTTCGTCTAGCAAAAGTTAACAGGATTTTTTTTATAGGAAAGCTTGAAAAATAAATGACCGGCATGAATGTAAAGATAAATTATAGCAATTTGTTTTAGTTATAAATGTTACTTTGCTAAATCGACAAGTTGAATTTAACTTCTCAAAATGCGAATATAAACAAAAACAATTTGTGCATGATCAAATGTTCACAAATTATGAGAGGGTCTAAATTTGCTTACATTCAATTACTCATGAATCATGAGACGGAGGAAGCCCATTTTTTTTTATTTGATATAACTTTCCAAAAATAACTAAATACGACTTTACGCTATACTGATAAAGAGACATTTTTTTCGGCTTGACAATTAAGACAGACTTGATGATAGTGTATTAAAGTGAAAGATACTGGGTTAAAGTGATGTATTTAAATTTTATTAAAATTAGTTTTTTTTTTTTTTAATTTTGTGAAAGATCCTTATATGTGGGACGTCCCGATAAAGAAAAATCCATTTATTGGTGGGACAAAGGAGTACTAAAGCTAAAATTATAAGAAATGAAAAAAATATATTTCATATATCAGACAATAAACTTATATCAATAAACAAATAACTCTTCACCAAAATAATATATTTACATACACTATACTCCGCAATTCAAATCTTTACATCTAATGCTCTTTGAATTGTTTGATAAAATTATATGAATAATAGAATCTTTTATCATCATTCCCTACATTTCGACTTGATTTGAACAAAGAGCTATTGAGAAATATGGAGTACACTAACATTGTTTTTCAAGAGAAATTATTAAGATTTTGGAAAGAGAAGCAAATCATTCAAACTTTGCATCGTTTAAACTTTGAACTAATAAATGAAGTGTTGAATGTGTTGTGCCTATTATAAAAAGTAAGCTCAAACATAAAATATTATATTTATAAACAGTTTTTTTAGTTAAATTATACACAATAAACTCATTTTAATTAAATAAAACCTCATTTAACAGCTAATGACCAATACGAACAATGTATATGATCCACGTTTATTTTTTCATAGTTAGAATATATATGTTTAATCTACAATATCTGCTTAGTTTTAAATTTCAACAATCATTTTATCTATTTTAAAATTGTATATTATTGTACCGGGATACACGATTGAAACTCAAATCTAGGTATGGATCCTGTCTAAGAAAAAGAAAGAGAGAAAAAAGAAAATAAATTAAAGCAAAGGGGAGAGTGAGATAGAAGAGATCGAGAAAACTGCATCATTCTATTTTACCCGTTCATCTTCGAGATGATCTACTTTCACATTTTAAGAGTGAGAGAGAAGATGATCTACTTTCACATTTTAATATGTACAAAAACGTTTAAGTATAATTTCTTTTCATTTTACAAAAGCATAGGAATTTATTTATTGTAATTTAATAATGTTAAGTAAGTACGGAATAAGTATATTTTTGATTCATTTGCATGGCATATGATTTATTCGTCGTAAAGTAAGTACGAAAAAATTTGGCCGTGCATCGCGCGGGTATGTGTTCTAGTTATAATAAAAACAATAATTACATTATTAAAAAGTTAATGATATATGAAATGCCTTTAGTATTATTTTACATGCTAACTTTGACCATAAAAGTACCAAGTCCATTAATTATTTGACTATTATATATAGGGTAAGTGAGTGTGAAACTTCCTAAATTCCCAATAAAAAAGATAGTAACGGCCAATGGAATAGAAATAGATGATGTGTGGATTACCCCAAACAAATATTATATACCTAATTAAAGAGTATTTGGCTATTTGCTTTTGCCAAACATTTGAGAATCTCTATATATAAATGTAGGATTCTTGAGTTTGTTACAGATCAAAACCTCACATCTCTCTACATTGTAGTCCTCATACATTTTCGAGTTCCAAAAATGCTCGATTTTCTGCAGACCATCTTACCCACGTTCAACTCGGCCCGAGAAATCGAAAGTGAACAGGTTCTTTGGCCAGGACTTGGACATGGAACTGAGTTGAAGAGCTCAGAGAGGTTCGAGTTCGAGTTTGAGTCGAGCCATTTGCTTGAAAAAATGGGCTCTAAGGAGAAAAGTGAGAGTAAAATGAAGATTGTGATGAGAAAAGAAGCAGCTTTTCGATTGCTTTCCAAGTGCAATTAAAATTGGAGGGAGGCTTGAATACGAGGATGTTGCTAGAGATCTCGAGAAAATATCTAGAGGCTATGCTCGTGGCTTTTCTTGCAATTCTAAACATGAATGATTTTGTTTCATGGGATTATTGTTCCCTTATTTCCTCGTTCGTTTCTCTTCCCATTTTGTTGTAGTTTAACTTCGTTTGAGAGAGAATGTTTGGCATCCTAAGGTTGCTTGTTCAGTGCATCATGGGGATCGATCAAAGATATTGATCGATATCTCAACATACTTACTATAACGTGTCATTATACTTTACATGCCATTTAAAACGTCTTGTATTCCCTTCCGGATTAGCTAACTCAAAATATCTTGTTTTTTTTTAAATTAATATTTACTCTACAAAAAAATTATGAATGGCTTTTGGGTATTCGACTGTTTGGGCCAATTGTTCGCAAATATTTTTCACACTGTTAGTGCACAAGTATACATAAATTAAATTTAAAATATAATATAGACTCGTCGAAAATAAGATGTGTGCATGTTAGTGAGAGCATGGTAATCATTTGGCCTTTTTTCCCTTTATTTTTTAGCACAATATACATAGTGGATTGCACATGCAAATTCAAATGCACTACGTAGACCGGCTAAATCGAAACTAGGGGTTGAATTCATATTTTTCCAAATGACTAATTCATACATATCTTTAAGAATAAGTTGAGAAATAATTTTCTTCATTTGAAACCCAAATATTTCCAACTTATGGACCAAGAATATTCTCCAACTTATGCACCAAGAATCATAATTTCCCGCTCTCTCTCTATAAATACATAACTTACTCGCCATCTTCTTCACACCCGTTATAACCTCTCCACTTGCATAACATCGATCAATCATGACCAGCAACAACGACAACAACAACAACGATAAATCTCAGGTGGCCGTAGTGGCCGTGCCCCTGCCGGCACAGGGCCACCTGAACCAGATGCTCCTGATCTCCTCCCTCATCGCCTCCTACGGCCTCCCCGTCTATTACGTCAGCTCCGCCGTCCACAACCGCCAAGCCAAGTCCCGCATCAACGCCCACCCACAAACCCTCTCCAACGTCCACTTCCAAGACTTCCCCTTCCCTTCCTTCCCCTCTCCTCCCCCCAACCCTAACTCCACCGACAAGTTCCCCTCCCAGCTCAGCCCGGCCACGGAGGCCACCCTCCACATCCGCGGCCCCTTCGCCGCCTTCCTCCGCCAACTCGCTGTGGAATCCAAGCGCGTCGTCGTCGTCCATGACCACCTCATGTCCTACGCGGTCCAGGACTTCGCCGGAATCCCTAATGCAGAGTCGTACGAGCTGTTGTGCATCTCTACCTTCTCCGCCATCTCCTACACCTGCGGCCTATTAGGCCTCCCTTTCCCCCTCCCCCACCCTAAGCCCCTCCCCAAATTCGAAGGGGTCGTGTCGGAAGAATTCGCGAAATTCTTCGCGATGCAGGCGGCGCCGGCCGATCTGAGATCGGGGAATCTGTACAACACCTCCCGGCTGATCGAGGGGCCGTACGTGGAGGCGATCGAGCGGAACGATTTCAACAAGGGGAAGAAATGCTGGGCGATCGGGCCCATCCTGCCCACGTCAGCACCGGAAATCCGCCATGGATGCTTGGACTGGCTCGACAAGCAGGAGGCGAGATCCGTGATCTACGTCTCGTTCGGCTCCACCGTCTCCCTCTCCGACGAGGAGATTCAGGAGCTCGCGGCGGGGCTGGAGGGGAGCAAGGTGAAGTTTCTGTGGGTGTTGAGGGACGCCGACAAGGGGGACGTCTTCGACGGCGATGTGAGGAGGGCGGAGCTGCCGGAGGGGTTCTCGGAGAGGGTGGCGGAGGTGGGGATGGTGATGAGGGACTGGGCGCCGCAGCCGCAGATCCTGGCCCATCCCGCCGTGGGAGGGTTCATGAGCCACTGCGGGTGGAACTCGTGCGTCGAGAGCATCACCATGGGAGTCGCCATCGCGGCGTGGCCGATGCACTCCGACCAGCCGAGTAACGCGGCGCTGCTCGCCGACGTTCTGGGGACGGCGGTGGTGGTGAGGGAGTGGGAGGAGAGGATGGAGGTGGTGAGGGCGGCGAGGATCGAGGGCGCGGTGAGGAGGCTGATGGTGTCGGAGGAAGGGGAGGGGATAAGGAAGAGGGCGGAGGAGCTCGGCGCCGCCGTGCGCCGGGGAACTGAACCCGGCGGCGCCTCGCGGCTTGAGCTGGATGCCTTCATCGCCCACATCAACAGATAGAGTGGAGATATATAATGTAGCATCACTTCTCCTCTTTTCGTACTAGTATTATTTATACTTATTTTTCTTGAATTTTGGTATTTTAATTTTGGTTTCATTTCATGTCGTTTCTATTATTAATAAATAAAAGAGCCGGATCGAGTTGCTCCCCATGTACAGGATGTTAGTTTTCTTTCCAATTTATTTACATGCAACGTATTGATTTGGGTTGATTTCATTAAAATTACTAAAGTATGTTACTTGTCGTTCAATGACATCCCTATCTATAAGTTATTCCGGGATGGGATGATAGATTCCGAAACATAACTTTGTTTTGTTGTATTGTCTCCTCTCTCATTTTGTTATTTTATAGGTACTACGCATGCCAACAAGCCGTCTATATTAATATATTATGTTTTTTCCCTGGTTAAAAAAACATATGTTACTATCTACTTGTAACTATTTGGATTTTAAAAAATAAAAAATTATGGGATGGAGGGAATAGTACGTTAATTTTTTTTATTTATTTTTTTTTTTTCGAAAAGGCATACAATCGACTTATACCTGTGAGCAACTAGTATTTGCTTAACACTCTTAATTTTTTGTATGGATTCGATCGTCGTCGTAAATAACTTAATTTTGGAGTTTATCATTACATGATCGCCGAATTCCCTCTTCTATATTATCATGATTTCATGCACAACATAATCATAGTAATGTTTGATAGAGCTAAAAATTACAACTACTATAGCAATACCCCCAAATAACGAAGTCACATTAGTGACAGATGTTTACTTGTTAGTGTATGTGTGTTGACCTAACATTAGGGGGCTAAGTTTTTTAGCCAAATATTATGAAGTTT
The DNA here is from genome assembly GCA_029379335.1 of Thymus mandschuricus. Taxonomy (NCBI): domain Eukaryota; kingdom Viridiplantae; phylum Streptophyta; class Magnoliopsida; order Lamiales; family Lamiaceae; genus Thymus; species Thymus mandschuricus. The sequence goes on from CM057076.1 coordinate 13,341,499, forward strand.
GAATACTCCGTAACTCAGCCTTTAAATTTATTGTTAATGCTTTAGAAAAGGAAGATTTTATATATTTTGAAATTCTTAAAACCCTAATTACAAGAATCATATCAAACTACTACCTCTTGTCCCATTTAATTGTCCATTACAAAATCGGTACAATAACCAATGCAATAAAAGAAAGAGGGGTTTATCACATTAGACATCCGATGAGCTTCATGCTTCATGATCAAGTAGCTTTTGCTCAGTTCGTTCAGGCCAAAATTCAGCAACCTAAGGTTAGTTAATTACTTAATTAATTACTTAATTAATTGATTACTCTTAATGTACCTTTTTTTACGATTATTTTTCTTTAGCCTTTATTATTATTATTATTATTATTATTATTATTATTATTATTATTATTATTATTATTATTATTATTATTATTATTATTATTATTATTATTATTATTATTAAGAATATTCAAGTTTTTTGTTGATGTGGAAATTAATACTATATAGTATATGTGCTCTTGGAAAAGTCAAGTTTCCAACCAATTAAAAATTTACAACTTTATTAGTTGCAAAATAAATTCTTAATTGGGTAAAAAATAAGGTTATCTTGTAAGAATTTTGTGATTACTAGTAATCTTGGACAATGACATGAAATGGACCGATTATTATTTATTTATTAAAGTTGACTGTTTCCAAGTACGAACTTTGATTGAATATGCAAATCAATCAAATTATTATTATTATTATCATCGTTATTATTATTATGATTATCACCATCATCATCGTCGATGTGTCACGTATTAAAAGTATTTGCAAAACTACATAACATTGTTTTTATTTATAAAATCTTTAATTATGCTTTATTTTAAAATATCTGCTACCACGTAATAACATTTAAAAAGTGAAATAGGATATGTCACGGTAAAATGCAATATAGATCCAAATATATACTTCGGTGCCGATAAGATCCTCTATTTTATTTCAATAACATCTTCTATCGTACTGTTTTGAAAATGTTTTCAACACATAAAGCCTCCGACTTTAATAGGAGATGTCAGATCGAAATATAATAGTGGATCTGATACGATGTTGGTGTAGCCTAGCTAGATTTAAAGAGCTATGCATGCCAACAATAATGGCTAAACTCAAAACATATACTCCATCCGTCTCACTTAATTAGTCTCGTTGGATATTCATATGTGAGGTATATTATATTTCAATGGGACTAATTAAGTGGGATGGAGGGAGTAATAAGTTAATAACAATGATATGTTCAGAGCGAGATGGAAGAATTTCGTGCGATTGCAGAGGCTCATTTCAAGGCAAGCTCCCCTAAAACTCAGACCAAGGCCAAGGCCTTCTTCGACTCGATGGACGGCGACGGCGACGGCAAGGTTGAGCTCTCCGAGTACTCATCCTTCATGTCCAGAAAAGGGTACAAGATGACCGGAACGCCGGAGTTCTTCAAGAAACTCGACGTCGACGGAGACGGGAGCCTCGATTTTTGGGAGGTGATGACGCTCAACTACGTCATCAAGAGCGGCCGCCCCTTCTACGACTGTTGTGGCGATTTCGTCCCCGCCACGTTCTTCACGTGCGTCAATTGCTTCAAGAACGGGAAGTCTTTCGATCTTTGCCAACATTGTTTTAGCTCCGGTGGCTTCGAGCACGGCCACGACGGCGGCGCTGCACAGTTCTTGGACAATTACACATTGCTTAATTAGTTGTGAGGGTATAAATTTCTTATTTTAGGTAAGTGGATAATTAAATGAGACATCCCAATAAGAAAATATGAACAATTAGGTTGGGTCCCTACAATAAGAAAATATGAACAATTAGGTTGGGACGAAGGGAGTACTATATACATAATGCTCAAATATTCATCACATTAGGGTTTCCAACAAACAATGCATCACACAATTAGCTTTCAAAACCGATGCAACGAAAATAACTTTTTAGTCAGAGGTTTTAGATTTGATTCCAACCAAAGCCCAGGTTGCATTTTCCTTTCATTTCCTATGAATGGTTGAATTATGTGGGTTGAATTTTGCACCACGCACACACCTAAGGTGATTCGAACTCCGACCTTTGTGCATCTAAGGTGACTCGAAACCCGACCTTTTAATTGGACGAGGAGCATCAAAAGCCTATATATTTAGTGTGACCTAAAACATATATAGGTCAACAGGAATAATAGGAGCTCCAAGCAACCACTCAAGCTTTATATAAACATATATTTACACCGTTTCTCTACTCTCCCGAATAATCCGGTGAGCCGTTCATCAACACAAAAATGCAGTAGATGATTTGAATCATCAGATCTTTTTTACCAGTTGAAGGTGGTCTGAGTGTTATCCCCAACAATTTCTGAACTCGACGATTCTTCATCGCTGATCGAGAAAACATAAATAAATAAACCAACAAGGAAAGGTTAAATGTAACAGCTTCAAAAAGAAAGAAGGAAAAAAAAAGAGGACTCACCAGTAAGAAATGCTATAGAGAAGAAGTTGGTGGAAATCCCATAGCAGTATATAGCCTGCACAAACATGCACAATGGGGTTTTTATTTATTTTATGGAGCTTCGTTTTCTATCAACACTACAAATCCCCAAAGTACCAAAAAAGTAAGCAAAAAGCAGATAATGAATGCATGAGAATATTTCAATCAAGCGGGATTGCTTGTTGGTATCGTTATTATTTTGGAGTTCGGATGAATAATGTTAAAAGAAGCAAGATGAATCGAGAGGTGCAGAATACGCTAAAGAGCATGATGAGTTTAGATGCATGGGAGGAGAATATTGCAAGAGATTGCTTCATTTTATCTGTGTGCTAGAGCAACCTGAAAGGAAAATTATTGTAAATGTACAGCTGGTGCACAACATACCGAGGGGAGTCCTGCAATGACAGCGATGGCGGTTACTAGAGACGGGTTAACCATATTCATGATGTGGCCAGGTCTCTCTTGTCTCGGATGCAACTGAAAAATGAATTAGTTTAGTTTATTTTTTGCATGTATTATTCAATACAATCTCTTAATTAAGCAAAATTAAAAATCAAGAATCTCATACACAAGTCATCCACAAAGCCTCAATAAGGACAATACTGCCATCATTTTCTGTGATTGCTGTAAGAGGCATTGCATACATACAATCAAAGCCAAGTAGTGGAAATTAGGTAATAATACATCAGGAACATAGGAGTAATAATTATAAGACACACATTTGGAGAACTTCCTATAGACTATAGTACAAACACATGTACGGACACACATATAAATATACTGTAATAGATAAAAAGATGAAAGATAAAAACAATAATATTAAAGGAAACCTATACCAATAGTAATAGGGCATAAATAGCCATCATCTATATGAATTGAAACTTTTATATGGGCCAGAGGCTTACTATATTAATTACACTAACTTATTAACCTTCTACTAACTCATCATCTACTCACCTTTGTGCACGTATCCTAAGATAATTTGAATTACAAAATTTTATTCATAACTTGCTTCTTTGTTCTCTGACTTTTACGACTTTTACACCAAATTAAAGGCCTTCATATGATCTTTCATTTAAGATTAACCATCAATTTGTTTTATGGATCTATGATGCTCTATAAAAAATGAAATCTGCATTAGAATCTCTACTCTTTATCTCTAAATTAAACTCTCCTAAAAGCATGTGCCGAAAAAAAAAAAATGGCCGTTACAAGTGGGGGACAGAGTATTATTCTTCCTAAAGCTGGAGAAAATGAACACAACCAAATTCTACAATCAAGGGGCAGCACATCAAATCATGGAAAAAATTAAATGGAGAAAATGAACTCAATATATTTTGAATCATAATAAGACATACTGTGACAACAAGGTGGGAAAAGGTTATATCTTGACATGCCAAATAAAAGAGAGGGATAAAAATAGCTGACCTCCACCATAATCCAAAATGTCAATGCAGTCAAAACTGGCAACACATACAAGCTATCGGGGGTAGACAAATCAGTGAACCATAATATTAAAAGGTGGGGGCCATAAATAGTAAGAAACTGAGTTTATTGTTGGAAGAAAAAAGTGGTTAGGTTCCAAAGCTGACGTGACATGTTGGAAGCTTGGAAATGTGACTTCTCTATTCGGGGGCACCCAGTGATCTGAATAGAAAGTAATGCCTCAAGCTGTCACATGGTGTTAAAAAAGCAGGGAAAAGATGGATAAACTAATAAAAACAGGAAGCGTCAGACGAAATTCAGAAGCAATTATTTAAGCAAGGAAAAGTGAACTTACAGCAAAGAAGAAACTACAGAAAATGGGTCCTGAAATTAAGATTCCCTTCATAGGGGTAAATGGAGTTACACCATATCTGCAACATGAAATGCAATTGCTCAGATCATGGAAATTCATTTAAGGCTGATTCTCCTGAAGGAACAAAAAGAGACCAGCAGATTGAAGTATCATCTAAGGTTCTTAAGTCTCACCCATACGGGTGAAATGAAATAAACACTCATACCTCAATCATTAAACTATCAAAGAAATCAAAAAACCGAGGTTAAATGGTTTTTAAGATATGCCCTTTATCGACGAGGAGAAAAGAAACGCGCTCGTTGAATAGAGCTTTCATTTTAACCTGCCCTTCAGCAACAGCACTGGGGCTCGAGCCCTGTATATGAATCATGAGCATGCATGCATGACAATTGCAAGTTTGAAGCAACATGGTAAAATAATATATGTAATGGTGGAAAGATAAAGCAATAAACATGGTTCTTCGGAATAAACCTTAAACAAAGCAAAAAAAGAGTGCAGATAGCATCCACATTGCCAGGATTTTAAGCTCATACCTGACTTTCCATTTCTTCTTTAACTGCCTCCAACTTTGGTCTCATAAGCTGCACAAAGTTTGCAACAAAAATATGTGTTTACAGTTAATATCGATTGTGGAAACCGAAACTGTAAGCCGGTGTCACACTCCAAATCAATAGCAATATCATGAGAAGAAACAAGAAAATATACTATAATGAAGGATCTGTAACTTTTGGCACTACAGTTCTCACACTTTAAGGCAGGGGATCATCAGAAAAAATTAACCCATATCGAATATGAATCACAAGAAAAATGCACTAGAATTGTTTACCCATCTGGAGGTGCTGCCAAGTCACGGACTTTTCACTAGTATACTTTGGATATAGTTTCAAGAGGAGGAGATGGCTATGCATATTACTAGTGTCAACCCTAATAAAGATTTTGACTGTAATTAGGATTTTGCCAAAAGTTGACTAAAAACATCCTCAAAAAAATCTGCCGAGTGCGTGACTGATGTCTAGTACGTTCAAGCTCCATAACTCGACAAGGAATCGGTACAGCAACAGTCTAGCTGAAGGTTGTATGATTCAGCAAGTATCTGTGATGCAAGCATTCAACATTATTTTAAAATCGCTAGTTTCCACTCCTTCACGAACAGAATAGTATAAGGACACCTATTGTTTCAAATTTTCTAACCGACCAGTTAGGCAAATATTAATATGCACCTCCTTCACAAAGACAAGATTAAGATCATGTTGCTCTACTGAAATAAGTACTCCCTTACACTCTCCTCTTTACATGTTCTACAACTCTTAGTACTTGATACGACCTAAACTTATCCAACTCCATTTAGAAAGTTTTTTTTTTTTTTTTTAACTTGCCTTCTGTTTTGACTTTTATATGCACAATGGGCAACGGAAGATACATGACTCTAGTGTTTCATGGTGGAGCACAAGGAAATATGAAAATAAGTTGATTTATAATTCTAAAAGAAAATGTCATATCCAATAGTACTTAACAGGGGTAGCACCCATTCCACCATCATCGAAGACGAGTTCTGAAAATAGGGATTTCTTAAATTGCAGTAGTTCAGTTCCGACCACTACGTATGAATTTATATAAATTTCTCTTCACAACAAATACAACCAACTAGCAGATTTCCAGGACCGACAATTGTTGAATGTATCAAGATTCATTCACTAAACAGTAACCAAAGTGCAAAGGACAGGGAGAACTCACAGAAAGTTGAGTATTCGCCTTCAGCTGATTTATGAGAACAGGAACCGTAGGCGTACGGATGATAAGAGTTGTCACAATAATAGATGCCCACCTAAAAAAGAAATGAATCTTAACTAAACGAAATAATGCACCATCTTACCATCTTTCCACTCAAGACTTGCACCTATACATACCAATGAGTTCAACACTAGCGCATAAACAACATCAACCTTCGAAACAGTATAACCTTCCAACCAAACTCTAAGCCGTACTCACACAACACACATTAACAATCGTTAAAAAAAAGCCCAAAACAACCCATCCATCTCTCGGAACCACAGAAATAAATAAAAATGGAAATCTCCTCACCAATTCAAACCCGTAAAGCAGTGCAGATAATCAATAATATACTGGAGAGCAGCCACCGGAGCAAATGAATCCGCCGCTGCGACGGCGACCTCATTCACCAAAGGAGCCGCCTCCACAGCCGTATACCCCAGCACACCCGCCACATCATTCAAAACCCCAATATTATCACTCGATCCTTCTCCAAAACCCCCACTCGAATAGCTCCGAACATAGCTCATTCCGCACCCCGCCGGAACTGCAAACCTCCTATCCTGAAGCAGGCCAGTCGGTCGCCGGAGATTGGTGAAATTATCTCCGGCCACATGAAATCGGTGCTGGAAATAGCTCGGAAGTTGAGGATATCTCGAGATCGGTCTAGTTCGCGATTCTTCAGAATCATTATCATCGCGATGAATACTCGAAATCGAAGGACAAAGACGCTGCTGGTGTTGATAGAACAGCTTCGCCCGAGCGGCGATGCTCCGCCTGTACGCCATTGATACCGCCGCCTGCAGCAGAAACCGAATCACGGGCAAATGGTAATAATCTGGGATTTGAAGAGGGAAATTGGGAAATCTTTACCTATTGAGAGAAACAGAGAGGAACAGAGATAGGGGTTTATTCCTAATGAATAAAATAAAATTTTAAAGAAAAAGAAAAAAGAAAAGAAAAGAAAAAGGGTTTAAGTATGGTTTTACTTTCATGATTTTTTGGGAGACTTTCAATTAATTAATTTATAAGTTGGATTACTTGTAAATATTAGAATTTTGGAAAAAATTCTTGTATAAAATGAATATATGTTAATTAGAACAATTTTGTTTCACTCTTCAAGTGACTTATACTCTATTGTCCTCTCACTATATTAGTTTTGTTTGAATATGTATAACTCATAGGGCTGCAAATGACCCGAGCTACTCGGGACTTGCTCGGTGTTCGATTCGGTAAAAGTTTGTTCGAGCTTGAATTCGTTAACAAATGAGCCGAACTCGAGCTTGAATTTGAGCTCGGTAAACTTAACTAGCCGAACTCGAGCAGTGAGGTATTCAACTCGTTTTGATCGCGAACATGTTCGGCTCATATATTAATCGAGCATGTTCGCAAGCATGTTTCACGAACTCTTAATCGAATCTCTAATCGAGCCTGTAAACGAGCTTTAGCATTAATGTAATAAAAATTATAAGTTAAAAAAATGGAATGTTAAAAAAAATATGCTTAAATCATATTCCCTCCGTCCCATGGCAATTGATAAACATGGATTCACTACGTATTAGTATTCATTTTGAGTTTGTTTTATGTGGAGAAAATCATGTTTTGCAAGGTGTTCTCGATAGAGTTTCGTATTCTTATGAATTGTGATACTTGTTCGTACTTTGACTGAATTTGCAGAGAAATGGAAGAGATATTTCAGAAATTGACTAATGTAGGATTGAAGTTCATCTTGTTAGGAGTTCATAGCAAAAAACGGATCTAAAATCGGAGTTAAAACGAGAGAGAACGAACGAAAACAAAAACGTTGCGCACAGGTGTACGCGATGACGCGCGGCCGCGCCTCGTAGGGCCTAAACTGCGCCCAGGAGGCAGTTTCCGGCGCCTCCAGTCATGCGGCAGCGTCTCTTTCCCCACACCAGCCACGCCTACCCCACGCCATCATGCCCACGCGGCGGCGCCTCCCTGGCGTGGCCAGCCGCGTCACCCCGTATGGAAAGAGCATATATGTGCTACCGTTAGGGATTTGAATTGAACTCCCTCATTAAGTCAAGATTGAGAAAAGGGGATAAAAAGGGGAGGCCGGAGGAGAACAAGATATCTCAGATTTTGAGTATTGAAGTACGACATTGGAGAAAAGATTGGGAGAAGAAGATCGAGAGATTCAAGTCGGCGATATTCGGAGCCCTAGTTCTCCCTAAGGTTTTCGTTTGTTTTGAATTGTGTTTCCTTCGAATCTTGGGATTATTGTCCTCAATATGCTTGGCTAATTTTCTATTGTTCTAGAGCTAGGGAGTACATGAATATTGTGGATTCAATTTAGTTTTTATCAATCGATTACGACCTTCTATTGCTTCGTATAATCTTGTATAAACTGTTTGCTTATTCGATTAGCTACCAAATTCGCATTATTTATTGTGTTGATTCGATATGCGGAAGATGAGAATTGGCACTCGAATTGGGAACATAAGACACACACTTCAATAAAGTCGGAAGATCTTGAGAATTGTGTGAGAGCTTTTAACCCTTTGAACTTTTAGGAGTTTCATGTGTTAGAAATTAGTTGGGCACAACAATTCTTGCATGAAATCTACAGTTTAGACACTACGGAAGTAGGTTTAAGCTTATTGTGAGGTTGCTCTAGTAATAGTCGAGTCCTCTATGTGATTGATTGATTCCTATTAGATTGAATTCGTATGTTCATCGAAACCGAAACTCTAGAATAATTCTTCTCTTATTTGATTCTCTCATTGCTTGTTATTTATTTAATTTCTTTTACTTTGCATTAATTTAGAAAACAAAATCCAAAGATTTATTCGTCTAGATAGAGGATAGGAAGTTAGACCAGTACTCATTAGGTTAATCAATTCTCGTGGAATACGACCTTGCTTCCCTAGCTACAATTACACCCGTACACTTGCGGTAGTAAAAATATTAGTGAACAAGTTTTTGGCGCCGTTGTCTGGGACTGATTTTCTTTCTAGTGATATTAGTTAGATTTCTTTGATACTAATTTAGACATTTCATTTTTCCGTACTTTATTTCACTTTTGGTTCGTTTGAGTTGTCTAATTATTCTCTTTGTTGGTGTATAGGTGGTGAATGCGCACAAGGTCTTCAGGCATCACTTTAGAGCCTGTAGATCCGGAGATAGAAGCCACCTGTCGTCGGAACAACGCAAAGAGAAACAAGAGGAAAATGGCAACTCAAGAGGAGCTCAATCAACTCAGGGAGCAGTTAAGAGTTTTGTTGGAGGCTCAAGAACGAGCAAATAACCACCCAGCTCCTATTCGGGATCAGTTTCAGAATGTCATAGCTCATGGAGGAATTCCCAGACCAGCCATCGATGCCAACAATTTCGAGTTAAAGACGGGCTTGATATCAATGGTCCAGCAAAATCAGTATGGGGGAGGTCCTTTGGAGGACCCGAACGCTCACCTCAGTCAATTCTTGGACCTCTGTGCTACTGTTAAGATCAATGGAGCACCCGAAGATGCTATCAAAATTCGCCTCTTCCCATTCTCTTTGAGAGACAAGGCGAAACAGTGGTTCCAATCTATTGAGTTGGGAAGAGACGTTACTTGGGATGATCTAGCTCACAAGTTCTTATTCAAGTTCCAACCCCCGGGCATCATGTTCAAGTTGAAGATGGAGATCACTCACTTCCAACAATACGAAGGAGAGAGTCTCTATGAAGCCTGGGAGAGGTTCAAGGAAAAGATCAGAAATTGTCCAAACCATGGCTTCGATCTAGCCACCCGCATTATGATTTTCTATAATGCTTGTAGTGGAGAACTACAAAGGCTCATGGATGCCGCTGCTGGAGGAGCATTGTTATGTAAAGGGGGAGATGAGGCCATTTATATAATTGAGAACATGGCATCCACAAGCTACCAGTGGCCAACAGAGAGGAATAGTTTGAAGAAAGTAGCTATGGCCGAGAGCAAGGATCCTCTTCTTGCAATCACAAATCAGATAGCGGCCTTGTTTAGCAAGTTCGAGACTATGATGCAAGCCCGAAATAATCCAACAGCGGAGAAGATTCAGTTCGAAGAAGCAAATTGAGTCAACAATCAAGGCTTCTGTCAAAACCAAAGAGGTTATCAAGGAGGCCGTTCGAATCAAGGTGCATACCAAGGCTATCAAACAATCCCTTCTCACCCGAATCTTGCATATGGAAATACGAACAATGCCCTTCAACCACCGCCCGGATTTCCAGCATCTAATGGTGTGATCAACGAGCCGAAAAGGCCAAATTTGGAGAATGTGCTCATGAAATACATCTCAAGCTCTGATACAAGAATGTCTGCTTTAGAGACTCAAGTGAAGATGATAGAGAAGCAAGTGAGCCAAATTGCGAACTCTTTGAGCAACCAACATAATCCGGGGCAATTTTCAAGCAACACGGTGATGAATCCCAAGGAGCAATGCAAGCTATTATATTGAGGAGTGGCACCACATATGAGGGACCGAAGATGCCGGATCACGAGCCCGAAATTGTAAAGATCCCGGAGGAAAAAAAAAAAAAAAGAGCTCACACCGGCCATGAAGGAGAAGAAGGGAGGAAAAATGCCCCAATCCCTACCACCACCTTTGCATGTTCCTATGCCTTTTCCTCAAAGGCATCAAAAGAAGATGGGGGATGAGCAATTTTTCAGATTTTTGGACATCTTTCGGAAGGTCCAAATCAACATTCCGTTGGTAGAAGCTCTACAACAAATGCCCAAGTATGCCAAGTTCCTCAAAGATGTGATTTCAAAGAAGAAGAAGTGGGGAGACTTTGAGACAGTGAACTTGAATGAAGAGTGAAGTGCTATCTTACAACGGAAGTTGCCCGTCAAGTCTAAAGATCCGGGTAGTTTCACAATTGCTTGTGAGATTGGGGGGATGAAATTCAGAAGAGCGCTATGTGATTTGGGTGCGAGTGTCAATCTCATGCCTCTTTCAGTTTTTAGGAAGCTAAAAATTGGAGAGGTGAAGCCTACCACCATAGCTCTTCAAATGGCGGATCGTTCGGTGGCATATCCTCAAGGCATAGTTGAAGATGTTCTTGTCAAGGTTAATGATTTCATCTTTCCCGCTGATTTTATTGTTCTTGATATGGAGGAAGACAGAAATATGCCCTTGATTCTTGGGAGACCATTTTTGGCGACGAGCCAAACACTCATAGATGTTGCAAGAGGAGAGCTTACCTTGAGGGTAAATGATGAGAGTTGCACTTTCTCCATCTACAACTTTCGAAGTATTTTGAGGAAGAAGAAGTCAAATCGATAGAGGAGTGCAAAGTGCTTGGTGTGTGTGATTCTTACACTGTAAAAAGTTCTATGGAGTCACCTAAAACTCCTACCGAGGCTTGCATTTATACTTCTTTCTCTTCTTCAAAATTTTCTTTTTATTTATGCTCTAATTATTTTGATGAGTGTACTTTAGAAAGTGTGCAGAGAATTTCAGATCAAGAGGCACACATTTTCGAGAAAGGGAATGAAGAGAATGGAGCTACCCCGAAACATTTGCATGGCCACTTGAAGAATTATAAGAAGAAAAAGAGAAGGGCGTGTGAAATTCTGGTTTAGTACGAAATACTCTTCCACCTCTTTTTCTTTCAAACTTATTATTTTTCTTAGTAAAAACAATAAGTTTGGGTGGATGGCGAAGTGTGGAAAAGTATTTCGATTTTTATTGATTTTTAGGTATTTTATTTGAGTCTTGTTTAGTGTCTAGTATTAAGTAGTATAGTCTTTTTGTGTGTTTTTGTTTTAAATTGATGATAAACATGATTAATAGTTGTGATGATGAGGCTTATGATGATTTCTTGGAATTGGTCATATTGAAAAAATTTCACTTGTGATTATTTCTTGATTTGATTAGCATGATTGATTAATCTAGACTTTTTTGGCCTCTAAGAAGCAGCTTGGATCAAATATTAGCCTCTGTTGTGAGTTTTGAGCCTTGACTATCACATAATTATAGTCTTTTCTTCTTTCTTGAGTGTGATTGTTCAAGCATGCATTTTTGTCTCTAGAACTTGCTTTTCTATCTTCCTTGAGGTTGCATTAGTGTGCTTAATAATTTAGAGATGTTCAAAGGCCATTTTTCTTAGCCACATTCTTTCCCTTTTTCTTATCCAAATGATACATAATCCTAGTTCACCCCCCTTGAGCCTTGAGACCTTTTTCTTTTATAAACTGTGGGATGGGGATATTATGTAGAATTGAGAAAATTTGAAAGAATAAGAGATGAATTGGAATTGGAAGGCCCTTTTTGCTCACATAAGTTCTAGTTGGGTAGAGAGAAAGAAAGAAAAAAATTGAGACAAAGTCTCAAGAAGGAAAAAAAAAAAAAAAAAAAAAAAAAAAAAAAAAAAAAAAGAAGAAGGAAAAAAAAGGGAAAAAAAGGAAAAAAAAATGAAAAAAAAAATGAAAGTTGTAGAATAAAGAGCATAAGTGAGTAAAGGGTGCACTAAGATGGTTGAGTGATGAGGATGGCTTAAAATGGATGAATGGTGGGAATTTTAGCTTCATTAGCTATTGGTTTGAGTGTTTGTGGAGAATAAGATTCATTATTTTGAGATTTTTACTCACTTAGCCAAATAATTCCTACCTACCAAAGAGCCTACATTACAACCTTAATCAAAGTCAATTTTGATCTTTATTATAAGCACACATTGAGCAATGGAGAGGTTAAGGTGAATTGCAAGCTTATGGTAGACATTGTGTATGTTTTGAATTGAGTGAAATTTTGCCCATCTATATACACTTGAGAGTTCAGAGCTTCACACACATATACTCCTAATGTCGTGAGGATCCAAGGTTCTAAGAGGTTAGATTGTTGAAATATGACCATGATGTGCTAATTGATGATTGAAATGATTTGCTTGTGATCATTTTTATTTTAGAAAATTTTCTGAAGCCAAGATTCATCATCACTTCGTCAATCCATGTTTATTAATGTTGATATGTTCTTTTGTTTTGCTTTGTGTTTGAGGACAAACACTTGCTTAAGTTTGGGGGATTGATAAACATGAATTTTCTACGTATTAATATTCATTTTGAGTTTGTTTTATGTGGATAAAATCATGTTTTGCAAGGTGTTCTTGATAGAGTTTCGTATTCTTATGAATTGTGATACTTGTTCGTACTTTGATTGAATTTGCAGAGAAATGGAAGAGATAATTCAGAAATTGGCTAATTTAGGATTGAAGTTCATCTTGTTAAGAGTTCATAGCAAAAAACGGATCTAAAATCGGAATTAAAACGAGAGAGAACGAACGAAAACAAAAACGTTGCGCACAGGTGTACGCGATGACTCGCGGCCGCGCCTCATAGGGCCTAAACCGCGCCCAGGAGGCAGTTTCCCGCGCCTCCAGTCATGCGGCAGCGTCTCTTTCCCAGCACCAGCCGCGCCTACCCCACGCCATCTTGCCCATGCGGCAGCGCCTCCCTGGCGTGGTCAGCCGCGTCACCCCGTATGGAAAGAGCGTATATGTGCTACCCAGGCCCGTCTCTATAATTATTGAGGCCCTGTGCTAATTAAAATTTTAGGCCCCTATAAATTTTAGTGACAACAAAATAATTTTAAATAATAATAATAATAATAATAATAATAATAATAATAATAATAATAATCTATTACTATTATAAAAGTGTGCATTCTTACAAAATATGTAATGCCAAGTATACCCCTCCCCTCCTATTATTTTAAAAAAATATTATATTATTTATGTTATGGTCCTTTATTAATATACATATTTTAACCATCGTATCACTTTTATAATCAATATTCCAAAAAAAAAAATATTTATTTATAAAATGAAATAATAAAATAAACAATATAAATATAAAGTAGCAATATAAATTGAAATAATAAAATAAATAAAATATTATTTATTTATTATTTTTATTTCGATGGTTTATCCTTATGTCTTTGACATATTGATTAATTTTTTCTAACAAATTGCTATTCTGTTGTATATTAATATTTTCGATTTTTTTTTTGGATTGTATTATATTATAATAGTATTGTTATTATTATATTATAATAGTATTGTTATTATATTATTTATAATAGACATAGTTGATTGGAAGAAGGGGATTAATTAGTGAGTTATATGTATTACTATTTTTTTCTAATCAATTGTTATTCTTTTTTTTTTTAAAAATATTTAAATCATAGACTTTTTTCTACAAGGAATTCTCCTCCTAATTAATTTCTACAATCAACTATTCTATAATACGTACTTCTTCCACACTTAATTAAAAAACTTACCTACACAAATTATAGTTATAGTAATAGTTCGTAAGAGAAGATATAAGATATTTATATTCTCATATATATTTTTTTTTCAAGAACATCAGGTGATATTCTTTTTATCTTATTATTTTTCTATGATTATTCATCATGTTTATACTATTATGATTATAGTTTTAGTTTTTTTTTTTATTGTTGAGATTTTTTATTTGAAACTGTTATTAATTATTATTTTTGGTTTCACATATTTGTATAATAATCTGCACAATTTCATTATTTATTATCGTTCTTACTCTGTTGTTTACTTGAATCAACTATGAAGAAAAGCAGCGCAACAAAAATATTTTGAATTTAAAGGATGGAATAATAATTATGATAAACTATATAAAAAAATGAAATTCGTCCAAACTCTTTCCACCTTTTCTTTTGATTATTTTATTATTTATCTTAATAGTATAGAGAAAAATATAAGATTTAAATAATTACTATAATTCTGTAGTTTTAATAAGATTAGGTATTTTAACATAATTTTCAATTATAATATCCATAAAACCTATTAAATTATTATTCTTAAGATTTTTGAATATTTTTTTGGATTGAAGAATTTAATTTTTCAAGTGATTCCAAATATATAATTAAAATCTTCATACCCTTAACTCTTTCCTTAGACTATTATAATATGAAATTGTTGTTTACACATCACATCTTTTTTACAGTTCAATTTTAGTTCCAATCAAGATTCAATCAAGATTCAGTAGGATGTCAAGTTCTTCTTCAGTTATATTTTATAATTCAGTAATTGAATTTATTTTAAAACTAATATTTACCACAATGTTGTAAACATATTTGAATCTTTTAATATAATAGTTGTGGAGGTATATCAGAAAATGAGACTTTTACACATGAAAATGAAATATTCTGAAATAAAGAAACGAAGTTCAAATGTTAATTCACGAGACTTGAATGGTAATTATTTTCTTTTGATCATGTTATACATACAAACATAATTACAAACATTAATACTGACACACTTTAATTCATATTGTTTTTCATAGGTACAACTGTTCTTGTATTAAAAAAAATCTTTGATTGTGTTCATTGCGGTGCTGTCAGATTAGAGTACGAACCTCCGACATTTTGTTGTGATAATTGAAAATTGTACTTGCATTAGCTAGAGTCCCCAATGAATTGTACGAATTGTTCACTTCAGAATCAGAAGAGGCAATTAATTTTAGGAAAAATATTCGTTCGTACAATTCTATATTTTCGTTTACATCTTTTGGTGTAAAATTGGATAAGAAACTTGCATTTGCAAGACGGGGAGTCTATACATTTCGAGCACAAGGAATGGTTTATCATGATCTTCCAAGATTAATTCCAAATAGATCTAATCCAAGATTTTTTTCAATTGTACTTTTTTGAGACAGTGAACGAGGTTGAAAATAGAATGAACATGCTACAGAATTCAATGTATCAGATGTGACGGTGAAGAAGTTGATAAAAAATATGGAGAACAATTCATATGCCAAATTTTTTCGAAGATTGAAGGACTTGTCTTCCGTGGATACTGTAGAACTTCATATCTCTAAAG
The DNA here is from genome assembly GCA_029379335.1 of Thymus mandschuricus. Classification (NCBI taxonomy): domain Eukaryota; kingdom Viridiplantae; phylum Streptophyta; class Magnoliopsida; order Lamiales; family Lamiaceae; genus Thymus; species Thymus mandschuricus. The sequence goes on from CM057076.1 coordinate 13,357,387, forward strand.
ATGTAAATTTGGTTCAACGGGTGTACAATTCGCCTGCTACAGATCAAGTTGCAGCAATATGGGTAGGAAGAGATAATGATAATACCTCATATGTGAGAAATATTGTAGTTCATGTGCATTCCGGGGAGAGGCATAGAATAAAACATTATTATGGATGTTCTGACCCGTTGTAGTATCCACTTCTTTTTCCGAAAGGTGAAACTGGTTGGTATCTAAATATTAAGAAGAATACGACTTCAACACAAAATATTTTCCTTTAGATTCCCTCTTTATCTATTTATTAATTACTACGACTATAAATTATTTACTTACAACCCAAATTATTACTCTCTCCGGTCTTTCGAAGTTGAGTCATTTCTTTTAACAATTATGTCACGCATTTTCACGCTTCTTGACGATGGGTATTGAAATTGACTTTTGAAGAATTTTTTATTTTACGTGATACTATGACAGTTGTAGTATGCCGTAAAAGAAAAAATTCTTCAAAAGTCAATTTCAAAACCCATCGTCAACAAGCGTGGAAATGCGAGACAAAATTATTAAAAAGAAACGACTCAACTTCAAAAGACCGGAGGGAGTATATTATTTGAATATTTTATTTTATATTTTTTAATTTTTATATTTTTTGTTACATTTCTCAGCTCGTGTTAGAACTCTGAATGATACATCGACAAGGGCCACGATTATAACTGAAGAAAATATTATATCTGGAGAACAAGGTATTTTTCTAACATTTTGAACATAATAATATGAATTCATGTTTCAACAATATATACGTATTAATAAGCATTTTGTATGTGCAACTACTATATGCAACAGTTAGGGGGGGGGGGGCGGCGTTATAAATGTGTCTCATGTATTAGTTACAAATCAGAAATCCAATGCAGTCTATTCTTTTATTCGCTGGCATATTATATTAGCAATACGCAGTCAACATGTATATTAAATTAGAAACTATAAGATTGAATTTTATTTGGAGAAATCAATCAACTATGAGAGTCGAATTGTACCAAGGAATTATGGACAGTGTCTTAGAGGAGAAGTGAGAGGAACTGAAGTTGGCAAACGAATTGTTCTACTTGCTAAATTTATAGGGGGTCCAAGAGATATGAGGCGTAGGTATCTTGATGCATTGACATTAGTACAAAAATTTGGAAAGCCGGATTTATTTATTACTATGACCTGCAATCCAGAGTGGGGCGAATTACAAGAAAAATTATATCCTGGTCAAACATCTCAAGATCGTCTAAAAAACGAGGTTTACCACACGCCCAAATGCTAATCATTTTCAAGTCGGGTTATAAAATAAATACAACAGATGAAATTGATAAGCATGTAGTTCCGAAATTCCAAATCCAGATGAAAATCACAAGTTATATGCATTGGTGAAGAAGCATATGATGCATGGATCGTGTGGGGAAAACAATCCAAAAAACTCATGTATGGTTTAAGGAAAATGCAAATGTCATTATCCACGACCGTATTGTGAAAGCTCTATTCAAGATAAAGAGGGATATCCGATTTATAGAAGAAGAAATAACGAATCGATCGTTTTTGTCCGTAATGCAGAACTCAACAATCAATGGGTCGTTCCATACAATGCTTATCTACTATCCAGGTATAATTTTCATATTAATGTAGAGGTTTGTTCTAGCATCACGACAATCAAATATTTGTATAAGTATATATACATGGAACATGATAGAGTGGCAATTAATATGACACTGATGATAACAATCAAGTTGATGAGATAGATGCAAGCTGGGTATCTTCTCAATAAGCACTATGGAGAATATTCGAATTTGAGATGAATGATATATACCCGGCCGTTATCGACTTACTACTTCATCTTCCTGACAATCAGTTCGTAGAATACCACGAAAGTCAAAATCTGGATAGTCTTTTAAATTCAGGTCACGTTTCAAAAACAATGTTGACTGAGTTTTTTTTCTACCTGTGCTACAAGTGAAAAAGCAAAAAAATACCTTTACAAAGAATTCCATGAGTGCTATGTTTGGGACAAAAGGGGCAAATGTTGGACAGAAAGAAAAAAGGGCAATGTTATTGGACGTATTAGTTCGGCAAATCCAATTGAAGGAGAAAGATATTATATAAGATTACTCTTGAATCATGTCAGAGGACCAACGTCTTTCAGATACTTGAAAACAGTCAATGGTACAGAATATTTGAGTTTCAAAGAAGCAACACAAAAACGAGGATTATTAGAAGCAGATCAAAGTATCATTGAATACCTGAATGAAGCAATAACGTTTCAAATGCCAAAAGAATTACAAAGATTGTTCGCAATCATATTAGTACATTGTGCACCATCAGATGTTAGAATTCTATGGGATACGTGCATTGTCGGAAGATTTCAGGAAGGAAGCAAATACTTCACTCGATCTACAAGTTTCCAAGACTTTGCAAAGTTTGAGCACTTACTTAGAAAGCATGAGGAATGATATACGAGCTTATGATCTTCCAAGTATTCCTATGAATCTTGGTAGTGTAAACATTGAGAACTGTAGAGAAATACAAGATGAAGTGTCTATAGAGATACCTGAAGAAGATCAGCAAGCAGAGTCAAAGTTGAACTGCGAACAACAAGTTGCATTTTCAATGATTTTGGATTGCACAGAAAAAGGAGAAGGTGGACTTTTTTTTTTATAGACGGACCAGACGGAACATGAAAACCATCATATACCGTGCATTATTAGCTACTGTCAGATTGAAAAAATTGATTGCACTTGCAACTGCAACATCTGGAGAACGACACATTCACGTTTCAAGGTACCAATAAATACTGATGAATCAAGTGAGTGTTCAGTTTCTAAACAAAGTGCAGCTACAGAACTATTGCATAGAGCGCAATTGATTTTATGGGAAGAAGCACCTATGGCTAAAAAGTGGACGATTGAAAATGTGGATAGATTACTGAAGGATGTAATGGGAAATGCAAATGATTTTGGCGGAAAAGTAATAGTTTTCGGAGGTGATTTTAGGCAAGTGCTACCAGTTGTGCCTAAAGCTACAGTCTACCAAACTATATCAGCAAGTCTGGTTAAGTCTTATATATGGCGCAAAATGAAGAAAATCAAGTTGTCAAAAAATATGAGATCGAGAAATGATATGGAATTTAGTCAATTCTTATTGTTAATTATTTTTATATTTTTATTTCAATAGAGGGAACTTAAGCCTTATAACCGATGCAATCCAAAAGATAGAAGCCACATGTGAAGAAGAGGTAAAAAAAAGTCCAACAAAAAACGTGAAGCCGAGGAAAACCTCTAAGAAAAAATCAAGCATTCAGTTGGAACTTCGTGAACATCAAGAGAAGGGGAAAAGAAAAATATTTCGAAAGAAGTTTGAAGATTGCGTCAACATTTCAAGTGGCGACGATGATGATACCTTGAAAAATTTTATATAAAAAAGCAGAAGGAAGAAAAGTACGACGTGCGTCAAAGTAAAGAAGGAGAATGATTGACCGTGATATGAATTTTTATTTCTAAATATTATAGTTTAGATTAACTACTTATTTTTTAGTGATACTTAACTTTTATTTAGTTTAATTATTTTAATTTTATCGTAGACTAATTATTCATTTTTTTTTTTAATTTTAACGCTTTACTTTAAAGATTTAATGAATCGTTATTAGTTTATATTATAAACATAATAGTATATATTAAAAAAAATTTATCGAAATAAGTAAAAGGCTTAGTGATCACGTGCATCGCACGTGTTGTTCGCTAGTAATAATAAAAGAGAGAGAGAGAGAGTCAACGCTTAAATAAGGAGAAACAATATATGGAGTATTAAAGGGGATAAAAAGGGGAGGCCGGAGGAGAACAAGATATCTCAGATTTTGAGTATTGAAGTACGACATTGGAGAAAAGATTGGGAGAAGAAGATCGAGAGATTCAAGTCGGCGATATTCGGAGCCCTAGTTCTCCCTACGATTTTCGTTTGTTTTGAATTATGTTTCCTTCGAATCTTGGATAATTTCTTCTCCAACTTAATAAGGTATTAATGGAGCGTATAAATATTTGCTAGGATATTATATGATATTCTCCATATATTATGGGATCTTTTGTATATTTGGTATATTGAAAACCCTAGTTGTAGCAGCAGTAGCCTCGTCTGTATAAATAGGGCTTAGATTGGTTTTCTTCAATATATGAATTACTACTTTCTGGGTTATCACAAGCCCCTTCTTTCTTCTCTCTCTGCCGTTCTTATCATGGCACCAGAGCAGATTACGATCCTTAATCACTAAAGCTTCCGCAACCTTTTTTTCATACACCAATGGCGAAAGATGGTGACGGTCTTAAAACCGGAACTGCCATTGATGTGATGTCCCCATATTATATTGGCTCGTCGGATAATCCGAGTTACGTTTTAGTCACCGATCTTCTCAACGACGGGAACTATGGGGATTGGTCCGAAGATATGAGCAACTGTCTCTTCGCGAAGAACAAGTTTGGATTCGTTGATGGATCCTTGCTCGAACCAAAAGAAGGTTCAACTGATTTGCCGCTATGGAGGCGCTGCAACGCGATGGTCAAGGCATGGCTCGTCGTGGCCATGGATAAAGAGATCCGGAACAACGTGAAACACACCAGAACGGCGCACGAGATTTGGAAAGACCTCAAGGAGAGATTCGGGAAAGAGAGTGCTCCGAGGGCCTATGATCTGAAGAGAAGTCTCACCCTCACTCGTCAAGATAAGATGTCGGTCTCCGCCTACTACACAAGGTTGAAAGGAATATGGGATGACATTGATTCCACCACTGAGGTTCCAAAGTGCACGTGTGGGAAGTGCACATGTGGTGTTTCTAAACTCGTCATCGAAAAGGTGGAGAATGAGCGAATCTATGAATTTCTTATGGGTCTTGACGATACCTTCAACACTGTCAAGACGCAGATTCTCAGCACGAAGCCACTTCCCACCCTTGGAGCGACCTACCATCTAGTGGCAGAGGATGAACAGCAGCGGCTGATCTCGACGGCACGTAGACCCACCATCGATGGTGCTGTTTTTCAAGCGCAGCGCCAAGGCAGCGGGGAACGCCGAGATACGAACCGAGGCAGCAACAAGAGTCATCCACAGTGTAGTCACTGCGGAAAACTATGGCACACCATCGACAATTGCTACGAGATCGTGGGATATCCGGAGTCGAAGAAGGGAGGGAACAAGGTCGTTAAGCCGAAGGAGAGGGAGAAGCAATTTCCCCATAAAGCTGCGCATGTAGACACGAGATCTGCTCGCGACTACAGTATCCTTTCGAGCTTCACACCTGAACAGATGGCGCAGTTGAAGGATCTTCTCAACTGCAATATCGGAGTGAGTGGAGCTTCTGAAAACCCCACCGTTAACATGGCTGGTAAGTTTTCTTCCAATGAACCTTGGGTTATTGACTCTGGAGCGTCTGATCATGTCACATGTAAGGAAGATAATTTCAGATCTTTTGTTAACCGAAAGGCTGAGTTACTAGTTAAAATCCCTAACGGTGATGGGGTGCCGGTGCGAAGTATTGGCAACGTTACTTTACCTAATGGTTTGAGTGTCAAAAGCGTTCTGCACGTGCCGAATTTTCAGTGCAACCTCATCTCAGTCAGTAAACTTACCAAAGACCTAAATTGTGCTCTAACCTTCTTCCCTGGTTTTTGCACCATACAGGACTTACGTTCGAGGAACCTGATTGGAGTGGGTAAGGAGCGTGGTGGTCTATACCTTCTGGAGCCTGTTGCCGAAGATAGGAGGGTTTTCTCGTCGGTCGTGGATCCAGAAGTATGGCACAGGAGATTGGGACATGCCTCCAAGATAAAGATGCAGAATTCTGATCTCCCTAGTAAGGTTTTTGATGATTTTTGTGAACCGTGCATTAGGGCGAAGCAAACGAGACTGCCTTTTCCTTTGAGTTCTATTCAAACTACTGCTTGTTTCGACTTAATTCATTGTGATATATGGGGTGGCTATAGAACAGCCTCGTTGACTGGAGCATATTATTTTCTTACTATTGTGGATGATTATAGTCGAGGAGTTTGGATTTATTTAATGAAATTCAAGTCTGAAGCATGCAAGTACCTGCAGTTATTTTGCAATATGATTAGAACTCAATTTGATAAAGTGGTGAGACGTATTAGGACGGATAATGGAGGGGAATTTCAATCCCATGAGATGATGAATTATTATGTTGAGCGTGGCATTGTTCTTGAGACTTCTTGTGTCCACACACCACAACAAAATGGGGTTGTCGAACGTAGGCATAGATACATCTTAGATGTGGCTAGAGCTTTGCGTTTTCAAGCCGAATTGCCTATCAAATTTTGGGGTGAATGTGTTCTAACGGCTGCTTACATCATAAACAGACTTCCCTCCAAAAGCCTCCGAAATAGCACCCCGTATGAAAGGTTGTATAGAAAGAAACCCAATTACAATCACATGAGAGTATTTGGTGTTGGATATTTTAGTGTAATTGGATTGACTAGTTTGATAAGATTTGTCATAATAATACTTTGTATGAGTTTGGAGGTGCGGAGTGCACGCTTATATGAATTTATTATGATGTTAGGGGCGAAGCCCCTAAAGGACGGGTGTTCGGGGGCAGCGCCCCCGATAGCAGGGTCCTAGGGGCGGCAGCCCCTGGAGGGGGTGCGGGGGCAGCGCCCCTGAGCGGGGTCCAAGGGGCGGTAGCCCCTGGCTGGGTCCAAGGGGCAGAGCCCCTGGCTAGGATATTATATGATATTCTCCATATATTATGGGATCTTTTGTATATTTGGTATATTGAAAACCCTAGTTGTAGCAGCAGTAGCCTCGTCTGTATAAATAGGGCTTAGATTGGTTTTCTTCAATATACGAATTACTACTTTCTGGGTTATCACAAGCCCCTTCTTTCTTCTCTCTCCGCCGTTCTTATCAGGTATCACTTCTTCTATATGGTTTCGATAATATTTCCAACAACAACATCAGCTTAGATCTCCAAACATCCGTAGCGTGGAATGCGTAGAATACAAATTGCATCTTCAACTGCAATTCACAATCTTCCAACAACACAATGCTATTAGTCAAAATCGGGCCGGGAATCGAAAATGATTAATTAAACAAAATTTAAAAGGACCAGAACACAATCACTTTATTAATACTCCTTCCGTCCCTTCCTAAGTGACCCCTTTTATTATTATATACCTTACATATGAATATAAAATGGGTCTCTTATGAAGAGACGGAGGGAATATAACCCTTTTCCCGGCTTTTTTCCAGTCTCATGAGATATATGTCTAATGATCCATCTTTCCGCAAACAACAGGATGACGACCACCAATTATAATATATAATAGCATGAAACAAATCTTTTGCTTCTCAAAGAGCAATTCTCTCGATTGAGTGTCATAGACATGTTGCACGATTTATTACTATCCAACTAATGCCTAGAGAATTCATACAGAACACGTTCTATTGTCTTCTTTGGAACTTTGGAACAAAATTGCAACCTCAATGATTAAGATGACAATATTCAAGGATTAAATCACAATAAACTTCATCCTTGATAGTTGAATATTTGGGATTTACGTTCTTCATTCATAATTATCAAAAACAGAATATGAAAAACAACATATAAAGATTAATTAGTTGCCAAGTCTGAAGAGAATCTATTGCTAAAGGTCATTGATACAGTTGCAATTGAAATCGCTATGAATTTACACTACCTGAATCTCTTGTGCACAAAGTTTTCTGTTATCTGTGAATCTGATCAGGTCTGTTCTGCATTTCTGCTAATTTGGATTGGTCCACACAGGTTTTTGGAACAGGTGTTTGGGAAAAGAAGATTGAATTTATGCCGCAAGAGTTTCAGAGGATGATGGTCAGTTATTAAGAAGAAAGGCGTTGAGATTGTGGAACGGTTAGCGATCGTGCAATCAGCCCAAATTGAGATTCCATTCGTAATCTTAAAGTTGATGATATTTACAAAATTGTCATTTTAAAATTGATTTTAAAATTGATTTCAATTGAAGATTTCTGTTTTATATATATATATAGATATAGATTAAATGATAATAACTATATTAATTGTTAAAATTGTGATCTGATTCATTTAAAACTAAACTAAAAGTTAGGTTCAGTAATAATAGTTGATAAAATTTAGTCTTGAGTCACTAATTATGAATTTTAATTTACTTCGATTAAATTAAATGTATAATTTTAAAATTTTATTGCTTAATACTATTAATTATTTATTTAATTAATTATAAAAAATCGGGGTTTTCGGGTTTTTCGGGTACCCGAAGTTCGGGTTCGGGCAACCCGATACCCGAAATTTTTGGAAATGTCAACCCCGACCCCGACCCCGAACCCTAAGTTTCGGGTTCTGGGTACCCAAAAACCAGAACGGGTTCAGGTTTTTTTATCCCAAACCCGAATTCCCAGCCCTATTAAAGAGTATTTGGCTATATGCTTATGACAAACATATGAGAATCTCTATATATAAATGCAGAAATCTTGAATTGTTACATATCTAAACCTCACATCTCTCTACATTGTAGTCCTCATGCATTTTCGAGTTCCAAAAATGTTCGATGTTCTGCAGACTATCTTACCCACGTTCAACTCGGCCCAAGAAATCGGAAGAGAACAGGTTCTTTGGCCACGACTTGGACATGGAACTGAGTTGAAGAGCTCAGATCAGAGGTTCGAGTTTGAGTTTGAGTCTAGCCCTTTGCTTGAAAAAATGGGCTCTAAGGAGAAAAGTGGGAGTAAAATGAAGATTGTGATGAGAAAAGAAGCAGCTATTCGATTGCTTTCCAAGTGCAAAATCGGAGGGAGGCTCGAATACGAGGATGTTGCTAGAGATCTCAAGAAAATATCTAGAGGATATGCTCGTGGCTTTTCTTGCAATTCTAAATATGAATGATTTTTGTTTCATGGGATTATTGTTCCCTTATTTCGTCGTTCGTTTCTCTTCCCATTTTGTTGTAGTTTAACTTTGTTTGAGAGAGAATGTTTGGCATCCTAAGGTTGCTTGTTCAGTGCATCATGGGATCGATCAAAGATATTGATCGATTTCTCAACATACTTACTATAACGTGCCATTATACTTTACATGCCATTTAAAACGTTTCGTATTCTTTTTCGAATTGGCTAACTCAAAATATCTTTTTTCTTTTTTTTTTAAAAAATAATACTAGAACATATGCCCGTGCGTTGCACGGTTTTAAAATTATTGAGAATGTAGAATAAATATTTTAAATTATGCATTTCTTTTTTAGACACAAAATAGAAGTAAAAATATACTAATATCTAATATCTTGTAGCCTTATCATTGTCTTAGTAAAGAACAACTAATCCTTTTGTTTTGCTTTCCGATTAAAATCATTTTACTCTCGCGAGTCGCAACAACAAAATCAGGCAAATTAATCTTGACCTATCCTCACCAATTAAAAAAATAATAATAATTAAAAAAAAATCTTGACCTCCTTTTGTTTTATTTCTTATTAAAATTTTCTTCATTTGAAACATAAATATTTCCAACTTATCGACCAAGAATATTCTCCAACTTATATGCACCAAGAATCATAATTCCTCTCTCTCTCTCTCTCTCTCTCTCTCTCTGTCTATAAAAACATAACTTACTCGCCATCTTCTTCACACCCGTTATAAACTCTCCACTTGCATCACATCGATCATCAATCAATCATGACCAGCAACAACGACAACAACAACAACGATAAATCTCAGGTGGCCATAGTGGCCGTGCCCCTGCCGGCACAGGGCCACCTGAACCAGATGCTCCTGATCTCCTCCCTCATCGCCTCCTACGGCCTCCCCGTCTATTACGTCAGCTCCGCCGTCCACAACCGCCAAGCCAAGTCCCGCATCAACGCCCACCCACAAACCCTCTCCAACGTCCACTTCCAAGACTTCCCCTTCCCTTCCTTCCCCTCTCCTCCCCCCAACCCTAACTCCACTGACAAGTTCCCCTCCCAGCTCAGCCCGGCCACGGAGGCCACCCTCCACATCCGCGGCCCCTTCGCCGCCTTCCTCCGCCAACTCGCTGTGGAATCCAAGCGCGTCGTCGTCGTCCATGACCACCTCATGTCCTACGCGGTCCAGGACTTCGCCGGAATCCCTAATGCAGAGTCGTACGAGCTGTTGTGCATCTCTACCTTCTCCGCCATCTCCTACACCTGCGGCCTATTAGGCCTCCCTTTCCCCCTCCCCCACCCTAAGCCCCTCCCCAAATTCGAAGGGGTCGTGTCGGAAGAATTCGCGAAATTCTTGGCGATGCAGGCGGCGCCGGCCGATCTGAGATCGGGGAATCTGTACAACACCTCCCGGCTGATCGAGGGGCCGTACGTGGAGGCGATCGAGCGGAACGATTTCAACAACGGGAAGAAATGCTGGGCGATCGGGCCCATCCTGCCCACGTCAGCACCGGAAATCCGCCATGAATGCTTGGACTGGCTCGACAAGCAGGAGGCGAGATCCGTGATCTACGTCTCGTTCGGCTCCACCGTCTCCCTCTCCGACGAGGAGATTCAGGAGCTCGCGGCGGGGCTGGAGGGGAGCAAGGTGAAGTTTCTGTGGGTGTTGAGGGACGCCGACAAGGGGGACGTCTTCGACGGCGATGTGAGGAGGGCGGAGCTGCCGGAGGGGTTCTCGGAGAGGGTGGCGGAGGTGGGGATGGTGATGAGGGACTGGGCGCCGCAGCCGCAGATCCTGGCCCATCCCGCCGTGGGAGGGTTCATGAGCCACTGCGGGTGGAACTCGTGCGTCGAGAGCATCACCATGGGAGTCGCCATCGCGGCGTGGCCGATGCACTCCGACCAGCCGAGTAACGCGGCGCTGCTCGCCGACGTTCTGGGGACGGCGGTGGTGGTGAGGGAGTGGGAGGAGAGGATGGAGGTGGTGAGGGCGGCGAGGATCGAGGGCGCGGTGAGGAGGCTGATGGTGTCGGAGGAAGGGGAGGGGATAAGGAAGAGGGCGGAGGAGCTCGGCGCCGCCGTGCGCCGGGGAACTGATCCCGGCGGCGCCTCGCGGCTTGAGCTGGATGCCTTCATCGCCCACATCAACAGATAGAGTGGAGATATATAATATAGGCATCACTTCTCCTCTTTTCGTACTAGTGTTATTTATACTTATTTTTCTTGAATTTTGGTATTTTAATTTTGGTTTCATTTCATTTTGTTTCTATTATTAATAAATAAAAGAGCCGGATCGAGTTGCTCCCCATGTACAGGATGTTAGTTTTCTTTCCAATTTATTTACATGCAACGTATTGATTTGGGTTGATTTCATTAAAATTACTAAAGTATGTTACTTGTCGTTCAATGACATCCCTATCTATAAGTTATTCCGGGATGGGATGATAGAGTCCGAAACATAACTTTGTTTTGTTGTATTGTCTCCTCTCTCATTTTGTTATTTTATAGGTACTGCGCTTGCCAACAAGCCGTCTATATTAATATATTATGTTTTTTCCCTGGTTAAAAAAACAAAAAGTATGTTACTATCTACTTGTAACTATTTGGATTTTTAAAAATAAAAAATTATGGGATGGAGGGAATAGTACGTTCAATTTTATTTTATTTTTCTCGAAAAGGCATACAATCGACTTATACCTGTGAACTAGTATTTGCTTAACACTCTTAATTTTTTGTATGGATTCGATCGTCGTCGTAAATAAGTTAATTTTGGAGTTTATCATTACATGATCGCCGAATTCCCTCTTCTATATTATCATGATTTCATGCACAACATAATCATAGTAAAGTTTGATAGAGCTAAAAATTACAACTACTATAGCAATACCCCCAAATAACGAAGTCACATTAGTGACAGATGTTTACTTGTTAGTGTATATGTGTTGACCTAACATTAGGGGGCTAAGTTTTTTAGCCAAATATTATTAAGTTTGGATACTCCGTAACTCAGCCTTTAAATTTATTGTTAATGCTTTAGAAAAGGAAGATTTTATATATTTTGAAATTCTTAAAACCCTAATTACAAGAATCATATCAAACTACTACCGCTTGTCTCATTTAATTGTCCATTACAAAATCGGTACAATAACCAATGCAATAAAAGAAAGAGGGGTTTATCACATTAGACATCCGATGAGCTTCATGCTTCATGATCAAGTAGCTTTTGCTCAGTTCGTTCAGGCCAAAATTCAGCAACCTAAGGTTAGTTAATTACTTAATTAATTACTTAATTAATTGATTACTCTTAATGTACCTTTTTTTTTACGCGCGATTATTTTTCTTTAGCCTTTACTATTATTATTATTATTATTATTATTATTATTATTATTATTATTATTATTATTATTATTATTATTATTATATATATATATATATATATATATATATATATATATATATATATATATAGAGAGAGAGAGAGAGAGAGAGAGAGAGAGAGAGAGTATATATTTCTGGTATTGGTTATTGATTATTTCCACTAAGAATATTCAAGTTTTTTGTTGATGTGGAAATTAATACTACTATATAGTATGTGCTCTTGGAAAAGTCAAGTTTCCAACCAATTAAAAATTTACAACTTTATTAGTTGCAAAATAAATTCTTAATTGGGTCAAAATTAAGGTTATCTTGTAAGAATTTTGTGATTACTTGTAATCTTGGACAATGACATGAAATGGTCCGATTATTATTTATTTATTAAAGTTGACTGTTTCCAAGTAAGAACATTGATTGAATATGCAATTAATCAAATTATTATTATTATCATTATTATTATTATTATTATGATTATCACCATCATCATCGTCGATGTGTCACGTATTAAAAGTATTTGCAAAACTACATAACATTGTTTTTATTTATAAAATCTTTAATTATGCACGATTTTTAAAATATCTGCTAGCACGTAATAACATCTAAAAATTAAGTGAAATAGGATATGTCACGGTAAAATGCAATATAGATCCAAATATATACTTCGGTGCCGATAAGATCCTCTATTTTATTTCAATAACATCTTCTATCCTACTCTTTTGAAAATGTTTTCAACACATAAAGCCTCCGACTTTAATAGGAGATGTCATATCGAAATATAATAGTGGATCTGATACGATGTTGGTGTAGCCTAGCTAGATTTAAAGAGCTATGCATGCCAACAATAATGGCTAAACACAAAACATATACTCCCTCCGTCTCACTTAATTAGTCTCATTGGATATTCATATGTGAGGTATATTATATTTCAATGGGACTGATTAAGTGGGACGGAGGGAGTAATAAGTTAATAACAATGATATGTTCAGAGCGAGATGGAAGAATTGCGTGCGATTGCAGAGGCTCATTTCAAGGCAAGCTCCCCTAAAACTCAGGCCAAGGCCAAGGCCTTCTTCGACTCGATGGACGGCGACGGCAAGGTCGAGCTCTCCGAGTACTCATCCTTCATGTCCAAAAAAAGGTACAAGATGACCGGAACGCCGGAGTTCTTCAAGAAACTCGACGTCGACGGAGACGGGAGCCTCGATTTTTGGGAGGCGATGACGCTCAACTACGTCATCAAGAGCAGACGCCCCTTCTGCGACTGCTGTGGCAATTTCGTCCCCGCCACGTTCTTCACGTGCGTCAATTGCTTCAAGAACGGGAAGTCCTTCGATCTTTGCCTACATTGTTTTAGCTCCGGTGGCTTCGAGCACGGCCACGACGGCGGCGCTGAACAGTTCTTGGACAATTACACATTGCTTAATTAGTTGTGAGGGTATAAATTTTCTATTTTAGGTAAGTGGATAATTAAATGAGACATCCCAATAAGAAAATATGAACAATTAGGTTGGGACGAAGGGAGTACTATATACATAATGCTCAAATATTCATCACATTATGGTTTCCAACAAACAATGCATCACACAATTAGCTTTCAAAACCGATGCAACGATAATAACTTTTTAGTCAGAGGTTTTAGATTTGATTCCAACCAAATCCCAGGTTGCATTTTCCTTTCATTTCCTATGAATGGTTGAATTATGTGGGTTGAATTTTGCACCACGCACACACCTAACCTAAGGTGACTCGAAACCCGACCTTTTAATTGGATGAGGAGCATCAAAAGCCTATATATTTAGTGTGACCTAACACATATATATATAGGTCAACAGGAATAATAGGAGCTCCAAGCAACCACTCAAGCTTAGATAAACATATATTTACACCGTTTCTGTACTCTCCCGAATAATCCGGTGAGCCGTTCATCAACACAAAAACGCAGTTGATGATTTGAATCATCAGATCTTTTTACCAGTTGAAGGTGGTCTGAGTGTTATCCCCAACAATTTATGAACTCGACGATTCTTCATTGCTGATCGACAAAACATAAATAAATAAACCAACAAGGAAAGGTTAAATGTAACAGCTTTAAAAAGAAAGAAGGAAAAAAAAGAGGACTCACCAGTAAGAAATGCTATAGAGAAGAAGTTGGTGGAAATCCCATAGCAGTATATAGCCTGCACAAACATGCACAATGGGGTTTTATTTATTTTATGGAGCTTCGTTTTCTATCAACACTACAAATCCCCAAAGTACCAAAAAAGTAAGCAAAAAACAGATAATGAATGCATGAGAATATTTCAATCAAGCGGGATTGCTTGTTGGTATCGTTATTATTTTGGAGTTCGGATGAATAATGTTAAAAGAAGCAAGATGAATCGAGAGGTGCAGAATACGTTTAAGAGCATGATGAGTTTAGATGCATGGAAGGAGAATGTAAGAGATTGCTTCATTTTATCTGTGTGCTAGAGCAACTTGAAAGGAAAATTATACAAATGTACAGTTGGTGCACAACATACCGAGGGGAGTCCTGCAATGACAGCGATGGCGGTTACTAGAGACGGGTTAACCATATTCATGATGTGGCCAGGTCTCTCTTGTCTCGGATGCAACTGAAAAATGAATTAGTTTAGTTTATTTTTTGCATGTTGGTGCGTCGTTTTACACCAAAAACAATTCCAACTTTTCAGTCGGTATGCCCACACTGCACAGATAGCAGTAAGCAAGATCGTCTCCCAAAGGACCGGCGAGATTTCCTCCGAATTTCCAACTGCAAAATAGTTATTTGTTACTAAAATAATTACGAAAATAAATAAAACAAATAACATAAAAGACTACTTGAACTTTGGTTTTAAAGAAATTAAAAACGATTCCGGCAGCGAACAATTCCACTCTAGCTTAATTATTCTGATCCTCGATGCAAAAATAACTTTAATTACATGCAAACAAATCAGTTATGACTACCGAAGACGCTTCTGACGTAATCTCATTTCTCCATAAATTACCGATAATCAGGAAGACGCTTCACCAATTATTTTCCTAATCGACTGACAACCGTAAGAGACGCTCTATAGATTTAATGAGCCGACATCATTAAGAACTAGAGAAACCCGATTCAACACCGACAAACTCTGACGCAGGATTGTCGAATGAAGACTATTATTCCCTTGACTTTAACAAGTCAATTTACCACTAATTAAATCTAATCACGATTACTTATGACCGATTCAATTGGCTACAAATCAACTCTATTCAACTAAGCATTGTACACTATCTAGACGAATAAAGCGATTAATAGAAATCAACACAGAGAAAAATCGATGCTTGCATAGAATTAAAGTACAAACACAAATTAGATCTCACAGAATAATCATGCCAGAGCTTCCTTGTTCTTTGCCGGAATAAAGAAAATTAACTAGAAATCATAAACAAATTAAGATAAAATAAGATAAACAGTAAAAGGAAGGAAGAAGAAGAATGGCGGCTGCTCTCCTCCCTTCTGTCTCGTCTCCTCCCTCTAATATCCTAAGATGATAAAAATAAATCCTCCAACCTAATCTATATATAAAAGGAAAATATTAATAATGTCTAAATGGTCTTTAAAACTAAATAAAATCCTAAAAACTGAAATATCTTTAATTAATCCCGTATGGAATTATTTAAAGTCTTGTAGATGGTCAAAATCCCGAAATTCCTTAATTCTCGCCCAGCTACAGTACCTCACAGCCGGTATGGGCATACTGCCTGATTTACGTTCTGCTCAATGTATACTTCAAATGCCCATATTCATAAAATCCATCCAAAAGTCTGCAAATTCTTCAATATTTGATATTTTCCCTACAAACACCATACATTCACACTTATTCCCAAATAAAGAGTATTTATTTAAGATTAAGAATAAAATGTACAAGAAATTCCACAAAATATGTAGAGAAAATATGCCCAATCACATGTATTATTCAATGCAATCTCCTAATTAAGCAAAATTAAAAATCAAGCTTCTCATACACAAGTCATCCACAAAGCCTCAATAAGGACAATACTGCCATCATTTTCTGTGATTGCAGTAAGAGGCATTGCATACATACAATCAAAGCCAAGTAGTGGAAATTAGGTAATAATACATCAGGAACATAGGACTAATAATTATAAGACACACATTTGGAGAACTTCCTATAGTACAAACACATGTACGCACACACATATAAATATACTGTAACAGATAAAAAGATGAAAGATATTCACAATAATATTAAAGAAACCTATACTAATAGTAATAGGGCATATATAGCCATCATCTATATGAATTGAAACTTTTATATGGGCCAGAGGCATACTATATTAATTACACTAACTTATTAATTACCTTATCTACTAACTCGCCATCTACTCACCTTTGTGCACGTATCCTAAGATAATTTGAATTGCAAAATTTTATTCATAACTTGCTTCTTTGTTCTCTGACTTTTACGACTTTTACACCAGATTAAAGGCCTTCATATGATCTTTCATTATCAATTTGTTTTATGGATCTATGATGTTCTATGAAAAATGAAATCTGCATTAGAATCTCTACTCTTTATCTCTAAATTAAACTCTCCTAAAAACATGTGCCGGAAAAAAAAAATGGCCGTTACAAGCGGGGGACAGAGTATTATTCTTCCTACAGCCGGAGAAAATGAACACAACAAAATTCTACAATCAAGGGGCAGCACATCAAATCATGGAAAAAATTAAATGGAGAAAATGAACTCAATATATTTTGAATCATAATAAGACATACTGTGACAACACGGTGGGAAAAGGTTATATCTTGACATGCCAAATAAAAGAGAGGGATAAAAATAGCTGACCTCCACCATAATCCAAAATGTCAATGCAGTCAAAACTGGCAACACATACAAGCTATCGGGGGTAGACAAATCAGTGAACCATAATATTCCACCGTTCTTAAATGATGGAACTTTTTCAGCCATGTTAGTGATCTGAATAGAAAGTAATGCCTCAAACTGTCACATGGTGTTAAAAAAGCAGGGAAAAGATGGATAAACTAATAAAAACAGGAAGCGTCAGACGAAATTCAGAAACAATTGTTTAAGTAAGGAAAAGTGAACTTACAGCAAAGAAGAAACTACAGAAAATGGGTCCTGAAATTAAGATTCCCTTCATAGGGGTAAATGGAGTTACACCATATCTGCAACATGAAATGCAATTGCTCAGATCGTGGAAATTCATTTAAGGCTGATTCTCCTGAAGGAACAAAAAGAGAACAGCAGATTGAAGTATCATCTAAGGTTCTTAAGTCTCAAATAAATAAATACTCATACCTCAATCATTGAAGTATCAAAGAAATCAAAAAACCGAGGTTAAATGGTTTTTAAGATATGCCCTTTATCGACGAGGAGAAAAGAAAAGCACTTATTGAATAGAGCTTTCATTTTAACCTGCCCTTCAGCAACAGCACTGGGGCTCGAGCCCTGTATATGAATCATGAGCATGCATGACAATTGCAAGTTTGAAGCAACATGGTAAAATAATATATGTAATGGTGGAAAGATAAAGCAATAAACATGGTTCTTTGAATAAACCTTAAACGAAGCAAAAAAAGAGTGCAGATAGCATCCACATAGCCAGGATTTTAAGCTCATACCTGACTTTCCATTTCTTCTTTAACTGCCTCCAACTTTGGTCTCATAAGCTGCACAAAGTTTGCAACAAAAATATGTGATTACAGTTAATATCGATAGTGGAAACCGAAACTGTAAGCTGGTGTCACACTCCAATCAATGGCAATATCATGAGAAGAAACAAGAAAATATACTATGATGAAGGATCTGCGTAGGGCAGGGGTATTTGACTGCATTTTTTATGCTAAGCTGCTGACCACTTTAGATGAAGGTTTCTGCTGGGTGAAGGATGTAATCATGGAGTTTTACTCCAATCTAAGCCTGTCTTTGTTCGACATTAAGTCCCCTGATTATCATCGAGGTTTTGTTCGTGGTCAGTTCTTCAATTTCTCTCCTGCTTTGATTGATGCATTTGTTTGTGGTGAAGTGGTGTTGGAGAGTTTCGAGCCCATTGATGCTAATGTTATTGCTGCTACTTTGCTGAACAAGGAGGGTGCTAAGTGGCCTGTTAAGGCTAAGAGACTGAGGGCATCTTCTCTGTCTCCCAAGTACAAGGCACTTTACTACATTGCAAACAGGAATTGGGTTCCCACAACCCACAAGACATATGTTAATCTCACTCTGGCCACACTGCTGTACAAGGTTGGGCAGGGTATTCCTGTGTCTTTTGGCAGATTGGTTTTTGAAGCTCTTGCTGAGCATGCTGAGAAGGTGGTGTCTTCCAATAAGGCAATTTGCTTTCCTCGTATCCTGTATGCCTACTTTCAGAAGTTTGTGGAGTTCGAAATTCCTGAAGGTGCTAAAGCTCCATCTACTCCATTCATGCGTTTTACTAAGGCTCAGACAGGGATAGAGGCTGAGGCTCCTCCATTCAGCACGAAGACAGAAAAGGCATCCTCTTCCTCGATGCCTCATGAGGAGAATGTAGATGATATCCAGCTGCCATTCGGCCCTGCACCCCCGCACTATGAACCAGTGGTTTCCAAGCTCATGTTCCAGGCTATCTCTCTGGAATATGAAATGACGTGTGAGCAGATTAGGATGCTATTTAAAAAGAAAGAGGAGATTGAAAAACTGCTGGTCTTGGCCGGTGGAACTCAGCCAGGGGGAGCTGCTGCTGCTCCTGCTCCTGCTTCTGATGGTGCTGCAGAAGGTGCTGTTGATGATGAGGCTGTTGATGAGGAGCTTGATGCTGAGTTGCCGTAGCTTGGCATTTCATGTGTGCATTCAAGGGGGAGAATCTGTAGGTATTTTTTGCTCTGCTGCTGCTGATTCGATTTGGTTGTTAATGATACTTTGCTATTCTGGGTGGATGGATGAACAAACTGATTTAAATTGTTGCTGATGTGTGGATACTGAGGTGGATATTCAGTTGATGGTCTGTAATAGTAATTAGGGTGCTAATTGCTGCTTGTGATGCTTGGTTTTTCTGATGAAGCATTGTTTGATCAGCTGGTGTTCTATATGGTGTTATAAGTGGGGTTATGCAGTATGATTATTTTCTCTCTATGTGTGGTATTCTAGTTCGGGTGCGCTTGACTAGTACTTCACTTTAGAGAGTGTTTGTAGCAAGGGGGAGTCTTATGCACTATGCATTCGAGTATGGTTATGTGGGTGCGCTCCTTGCCTACTTGATTTTGCATTGGGTGCTTTGTATCTTGGAGGAGTTGTGTGAGTTGCATATGTTGGAGTGATTGCATACATAAAATGCCAAGGGGGAGATTGTTGCTGCATGGATTGCATGAAGTATTTTTGTATGGCATAATTTATGTATGCGTAGGAATTCTTGGTGGAGTAGAATTCCTTGTGGATCAAGGGTTACAAGGTATATTATATTATATCCTTAATTAGAAGATTTGCATGAAGATTATATCTACCCTATTAAGGATATCTTTTAGATATGCCTTAATTATCTCCTAGGGTTGTGCGTGGATTATATAAGCATGAAGATCTTATTGGAGCCGTTGCGCGCGTTGTCATTGATTATTGAGTGCTCGTCTTCTTCGTTCATTCAAGAGTTGAGTTTATTCATTACATTCATCAATTGGGGTAGTTAGTTTCATTGGTGAGTGTTTGTAATATCTTGAACAATTCCTTGTTCAAGATCGGGTTTCATCTTTTCATTCTGAGAAAAGTATTCGGGTAGACTAGAGAGAGTTTACCGTGAGGATTCATTGGTGAGGGTAGAGTCGGGTGAGGAGAGATCGTTCAGTGTGGCTGACGTTCATAAATCTTGTAACCCTTATACTCGTCATAGTGAATTATTTCTTGGAATAGCTTCCCCCAGACGTAGGTGTGGTTATCACCGAACTGGGTTACCAACTTGTGTTCTCAACTGTGTTACTTTCTGTGTTACGTGTTGAGTTACATTTACCTACCAAAGTAGGGATTATACAATTTCAAACATTATTTTAAAATCGCTAGTTTCCACTCCTTCATGAACAGAATAGTATAAGGACACCTATTGTTTCAAATTTTCTAACCGACCAGTTAGGCAAATATTAATATGCACCTCCTTCACAAAGACAAGATAAAGATCATGTTGCTCTACTGAAATAAGTACTCCCTTACACTCTCCTCTTTACATGTTCTACAACTTTTAGTACTTGATACGACCTAAACTTATCCATCTCCATTTAGATTTTTTATTTTATTTTATTTTATTTTTAATTTGCCTTCTGTTTTGGCTTTTATATGCACAATGGGCAACGGAAGATACATGACTTGTTGAGATTTGACACCAATAAACCAAGACGAGGTTTGTTCAAGTTTTATAATGTGTTAGCTGATCATGAGCAATTTGAAAGCATTATTAGATCTGCCTGGGAGTCTCAAAACGGTCACAATATGCTTAAGGATATATGGTTGAAATGCCAGAAACTTAAAGGGTCTCTTAAGCAATTGAACACTCAGTGGTTTGTAAAAACCTCTGACAAGGCCTTGCAACGAACTCAGCAGAGTTTACATGAAGAGTATAGTGATGACGTGTTACAGGAGGAGAAAAGGCTTCTAATAGAGCTGGAAAAGTGGAGTTCCATAGAGGAACAAATATGGCACCAAAAATCTAGGATTGACTGGTTGAGATTGGGAGATTCGAATACAAAATTCTTCCATGCATATACCAAGGTGAGGCAGAACACTAATGCAATTCATAGATTGATCAAATCTGATGGAACGGTATGTGTTGGGAAGGAGATGATTAAACTAGAGATTTTGGATTTCTATAAAAAGCTTATGGGGACCGCAGCAGAAGAGTTGACTATGGTAGATAAGGTTGTTGTTGCAACGACTGCCCGAAATTGCGAACCATATCCACCAGGACTTCTGATCTCCTTTCCTTCTATTCATCAGATTTTTTGAACTCCTCCACAACAAAGGATGCTGAACTGTGATTGCTCTGAGCAAGAAGTGAAAATTGCTCTTTTTGGCATGGATTCTAATAAGGCACCTGGAATTGATGGGTACAATGCATATTTTTTCAAGAAATGCTGGCACATAATTGGTGATGAAGTGGTCCGGGCTATACAACAGTTCTTCCAAACTGAGAACTTGCCTACACAGGTAAATGTGGCTTTACTTACTTTGCTTCCAAAGTGTGATAATGCTAGTTCTGTTAAAGATTTTAGACCTATAGCTTGTTGCACAGTGCTTTACAAAATTATCTCTAAAGTGCTAGCTAATAGGTTGAGATTGGTGTTGGATACTATCATAAGTGACAATCAGACTGCTTTTGTTCAAGGCAGATTGATTTTTGACAATATAATCCTAAGTCATGAACTTATAAAGGGATACAACAGAAAGCATATATCACCTAGATGTATGGTGAAAGTGGATATCCAGAAGGCCTATGATTCAGTTGAGTGGCCGTTTTTATAGCAGATGATGGTTGAATTAGTCTTTCCTTACAGGTATATCCAATGGGTTATGGTGTGACTAACGACAATATCATACTCTGTGAATATTAATGGTGAAGTTACTGCTCCTTTTAAGGCTAAAAAAGGCATAAGGCAGGGTGACCCAATATCACCCTATTTGTTTGTTATATGTATGGAGTATCTCAATCGGTGTTTAATGGTGTTAAAGCATAACAGAGAATTCCACTTTCATCCTAGATGTAGGAGAATGGGGCTGGTGAATGTATGTTTTGCAGATGACCTTGCTCTTTACTAGGGGGGATGTCACATTTGTTCAACAAGTGATGAAAGTTCTTGATAAATTTGCTGCATCATCTGGACTCAAGGCTAATCAGCTGAAAAGCTGTATATATTTTGGAGGAGTCCCTACTGAGATCAAACATGAGATCTTAAATATGTCTGGAATGACTGAGGGTCAACTCCCCTTTAAATATTTAGGAGTGCCTCTTTCAGCTCAGAAGCTAAGTGTGATGCAATGCCAACCATTAGTTCAAAAGATTCTCCATAAAATCAATTGTTGGGCTACTAAAATGTTGTCGTATGCTGGGAGAGTTCAACTCATTAAGGCTGGACTTTTTGGTATCCAAACCTATTGGAGCCAAGTCTTCATCTTGCCTCAAAAAGTGTTGAAAATGGTGCAATCTGCTTGCCGTGTCTTTCTTTGGACTGGTAAAGCTGATCTATCTAGGAGGGCTCTTGTAGCTTGGGAGAGAGTGGCATTACCTTATCAGGCTGGAGGCTTGAATATCATCAACCTCAAGCTGTGGAATAGGGCTGCCATTTGCAAGCTCTTATGGAGTTTGCATCAGAAAAAGGATAAGATTTGGATAAAGTGGGTTCATGGTTATTACATTAAAGAAATGATGTGTATGATATGAATATGCCAATGCAAAGCTCTTGGGTTATTCGAAAGATAATTGGAGCTAGAGAGCATCTGAAAGCACTGCAAAATGGAAAGGAGTGGCTCCAAGGGTCTGATTTCTCAGTAAGGAAGTTGTATACATGTTTTCAAGGAAGCCCTCAAAAGGTGCCATGGGCCAAAATGCTTTGTCAGAACGTAACTCCTCATCTAAATATCTCTTTACTATGTGGTTGTTACTGCATAGGAAACTTCCTACATGTCAATACTTGCAAATGATTGGTATTGTGGTTGATGATGCTTGTTGTTTGTGTAACCAGGAAACTGAGACTCTGGACCATCTCTTCTTTGATTGTGTGTTTGCAAGAGATATATGGAATGGTGTGGCTGGGTGGTGTGGGATTTTTAGACAACCAGGAACTTGGAGTAGGGAGCTGGAATTTCTTATAACTCAATGCACTACCAAGGAGGGCAAGCAAAAGTTGTATAGATGTGTTGTTTCTGTTTTGGTGTACCATATTTGGAAGGAAAGAAACCAGAGGAGAATGCAAGGAAAGAGAGGGACAATGGAGGATATAGTGAAACAATGCAAATTCTTGATTGCTTTTTGTAGCAAAAAGGATAGGAAATTGGCTAGATTTATACAATAGAGGGTGCATGACACCTGTTATGTTGGTGTTTTTGATATAGTGTAGGAAAGTGTGTATTGTACAGTGTTTGTTTCTTGACAGTGGAAATATACTCGGTTTTATACCAAAAAAGAAGATACATGACTCTAGTGTTTCATGGTGGAGCACAAGGAAATATGAAAATAAGTTGATTTATAATTCTAAAAGAAAATGTCATATCCAATAGTACTTAACATGGGTAGCACCCATTCCACCATCGAAGACGAGTTCTGGAAATAGGGATTTCTTAAATTGCAGTAGTTCAGTTCCGACCACTACGCATGAATTTATATAAATTTCTCTTCACAACAAATACAACCAACTAGCAGATTTCCAGGACCGACAATTGTTGAACGTATCAAGATTCCTTCACTAAACAGTAACCAAAGTGCAAAGGACATGGAGAACTCACAGAAAGTTGAGTATCGCCTTCAGCTGATTTATGAGAACAGGAACCGTAGGCGTACGGATGATAAGAGTTGTCACAATAATAGATTGTAAAAATCAGTAATGTATGCAACAGTTCATGAACTGAATTGAAGAAATGAAGGAAAATATCTGTATATTCTTCAAAACTTAAACTCACTGTTACATCCCCTTCAACTATTTATACTACCAGCTAAGATACTAACTTGGAAAGAAAGGAAAGTAAAATACACCAATGAGAAGCTGACCCGTCAGCATAAACTAACGAACAACTATTTATTTCTACTAATCCTGGCTGGACAAATACTAACATAACACGTGGATAAGTAATCCACGTGTATAAAACGGAAAATATAACAATAACGACTTCAACTTCATGCACCAGTTTCTTCACTCTCTTTCTTCTTCTCCAACACATCTTCCTTCTTCTCCAACACACCAATTTCATCTCGACTTTTCCTACACCCCCCGCAAGGTGAGAATGGTGAAGATCCACCATTTTCATCTTGGAAAGCAAGAGACGGAACCGAGCAAGAGGATGAGCTTTAGTGAAAAGATCTGCAGGCTGCTTTGAAGAGGACAGATGATGAGGACGGATGAAACCTGCAAGATACAGATTGCGAACTATGTGGCAATCGATCTCCAGGTGTTTTGTACGCTCATGGAAGACCGGATTTTTGGTGATGTGTAACGCAGCCTGGTTGTCACAGAATAGCTGAATAGGAGTTGGGATTTGAATTCCAAAATCCACCAAAAGATAAGATAGCCATTGCAATTCGCGCACAGTGTACCCCAAAGCCCTGTACTCTGCCTCTGCTGTAGAGGAAGAAACAGTTGATTGCTTTTTACAGCGCCAAGAAACTAGAGAATCGCCAAGGAAAATGCAATAACCAGTTAAGGACATTCTAGTATCTGGGCAAGTGCCCCAATCTGCATCACAGAATGCCTGCAAATGAAGAGAAGCAGTAGCAGAATAGAAGATCCCAAGGGAAGGGCACCCTTTAAGATACTTCACAACATGCATTGCAACATCCATATGTGCCTTAGCTGGTTCAGAAACGAATTGACTAAGCTGTTGAACAACAAAAGAGATGTCTGGGCGTGTGAGATTAAGATAGAGCAAACGTCCAACTAACCTCCTGTACTGCTGTGGATTAGGCATAAGAGAATCTTTAGCCTTCCTAAGATGAATACCAGGAGGCAGAGGAGTAGAAACAGAACAGCAATCTGACAATCCCACATCAGAAATGAGATCTAGGATATATTTTCTCTGATTCAATGCAATTCCTGACTGCCCCCGAGCTACTTCCATGCCAAGAAAATAATGGGCAGAGCCCAAATCTTTGATAGTAAACATGGCATGTAGAACTCCTTTAAGATCTGTAATCAAAGCCTCTGATTTGCTGCAGATTAACACATCGTCAACATAGACCAACAAACAAATATAGGAATCACCTTCCCCCTTATAAAACAAGCAATGATCATGTGCGGATTGAGTGAAACCTTGACCAAAAAGTGCCTTACAAAACTCCAGATTCCATTCTCTTGAAGCCTGTTTGAGACCATAAAGACTTTTCACTAATTTACACACTTGGCCAGGTCCTGCTTCTGTATATCCCTTAGGAGGCACCATATATATATCATCATGCAGAAAACCATGGAGGAAAGCATTGTTCACATCTATTTGATGGATGTGCCACTGAAACAAAGCTGAAACTGCAAATAGAAGCCTTACAGTAACAAGTTTAGCCACAGGAGAAAATACCTCCTCATAATCAATCCCATATTCTTGATCATAGCCCTTTGCCACCAACCGTGCCTTATATCTTTCCACCTCTCCATTGGCTTTCAACTTCAGCTTATACACCCATTTGCTACCTATTGCCTTCTTTCCAGGTGGTAATTCAACCAAATCCCAAGTCTTTTTCTCCTTCAAAGCAGACAACTCAGCTTGCATTGCATCTATCCATTGAGGGACAGTGCATGCTTCCTTATAATTAGTAGGCTCATGTATAGCAGTTACATTGAACAGAAATCCTAAGTAGGAATCTGTGATCAAAGGTGAGACCACAAAAGGAAAGGTAGGGGAAGGATTAGTACCAACTGGAAAAGCAGGAAGAACTGAAGTATCTATTGAACCCACATAGTCCTGCATCCAATCTGGTTCTTTCCTCACCCTTTCACTTCTCCTAAGAGAAGGATCCACATCTGGAAAAGGACCAGTTAAACCCTTGTTCACTATGGTAACTGAATCCTTGTCAACAGATGGTTTATCAACATTAATTCCTTCCACTGGCACATCTGTATGATCAACACTAGTGAATGGAACAAATGGCAGTGGCTCACTATCTGCAGTATGATCAGGTGTATTAGCAAAAGGATAAGTATCAGTAATGAATCTAACATCCCTTGATGTTAACAATTTTTGTGTTGTTAAATCAAACAATATGTATCCCTTATGAAATGCCTCATAGCCTAAAAACACACATCTATTACTTCTTGCATCAAATTTACCTCTGTGTGGCCCAACATTAACAGCATAGGCTAGACAACCAAATGGTTTCAATATTGAGAGATATGCTTCCACACCAAAGAGCATTTCATAAGGAGTCTTCCAATCTAGTACCTCACTAGGTACTCTGTTTATCATCCATGTGGCAGTCAGAATAGAATAAGGCCAGAATTTCAAAGGTAAAGAGCTTTGAAACATCAAAGCTCTTGCAGAGTTGAGCAGCATGCGATGCCTTCTTTCCACAATTCCATTTTGCTCTGGTGTGTAAGGGCAAGATCTTTGATGTATCATTCCAAGACTGTCTAACACCTCTCTCATATCCTTATTAACAAACTCAGATCCATTGTCAGTCCTCAAGACCTTGATTTCTTTTCCAAACTGAGTGTGAACCAGCTTGAAAAACTTTTTAAGCATGGAACAGACCGGTTCCTTTGACCTTAACAAGTATGTCCATATAGCTCTGCTATAATCCTCAACAATTGTCAAGACATACCTTGAATTATCAATGTTCTCCTCTCCATAAGGTCCCCATATATTTGCATGTACCATCTCAAAAAGGCTGTTAGTTCTCCTTTTAAGAACTGGAAATTTGTTTCTGGTCTGCTTGGCTCTTAAACACACATCACAATTCTCAATCTTCCTCGCACTTTCTTCTGTGAAA
Source organism: Thymus mandschuricus (assembly GCA_029379335.1). Taxonomy (NCBI): domain Eukaryota; kingdom Viridiplantae; phylum Streptophyta; class Magnoliopsida; order Lamiales; family Lamiaceae; genus Thymus; species Thymus mandschuricus. The sequence continues at coordinate 13,384,347 of CM057076.1, forward strand.
AGACCTTTAAATGCAGACATATGTCTCATTGCTGTCAAAGAAGCATGACCCAAGAATATGTGCCACTTTTCCAAATCCATATCTCTTGGATCAAAGAGATGACAATAATGATTCTCAATAGCATTCTCAATCACATACAAATTATTAACCATCTTTCCAATTCCCAATACTTCTTCACTCCCTTGCCTCTGTATAATGCATCTCTGTGGAAGAAACACACATTTGGAATTTGAATCTCTCACCATCTGAGCAACAGATAGTAAATTATGTGTGAAGTCTGGAACAAACATCACATCATTGAGGTAAATGTCTTCATTCACCCTGACTGAACCCCCACAATAAACTTCCTTGGAAGATCCATCAGGCAGCCTTACAAGTAGAGGCTTCTCATATCTATAAGTAGTTACCATGAGATCTGCATCACAACAAACATGTGAGCTAGCACCAGAATCAATTATCCATATATTCTTTTCCATGCTTGAGAGCACACTGAATGCATAGTGCTCATCAAAAGGATTGCGAGCAACTTCTGGTATATGAACCATATTAACATCATTTCCAGGTGAAGGAGCTTGACTTTTCTGCATAAACTGCCCCATATATTTGGCTATTTCTGATTGAATCACCTTTCCTATATCTGTTATGCCTTCACCCTGGATTACATGTCCACTGTCAGATCTTGACCTTGTATCATCATCTTCCTCAACACAATTGACTCTAGCTCCTTTGTTCTCCTTTAATTTCTTATACCATTCTGGATATCCATGAAGCTTGAAGCATTCCTGTACTTCATGACCAGTAGCTTGACAATGTGTGCACCTCATCTTAGCTCTATCTTCCTTGCTTATCCTTTTCTGTGCAGAGTTGTATCCTCTGTTCTGTCCTCCATACCCTTGACTCTGCTGCCTTCCCACTTGCATAGCCATTCTCTGACTTGGATTATCTCCCTCATCAGTTAAATCCATTTGATCCTCTACCTGCACAACTAAGCCATATGCTTGTTCTACAGATGGTAAAGGCTCCATCATCATTACTTGCCTTCTAGTCTGCTCAAACACCTCATTCAACCCTACTAAAAATTGCACCAATTTCTGATGTTCTTCTCTTATTATGTAGTCATTCTCAGCATCACATGAGCACACAATAGGAGGTAACAACAAATCCAATTCATTCCACAGATTAGATAGATTACTGTAATAAGCAAACACACTCTGATTTCCTTGCTTGTATTGCATGATTTCTCTTTGCAGTTTATAGGTTTTAGGACCATTACTTCGACCAAATCTATGCATCAGTGCACTCCACAATTTCTCACTAGTTTCATAATGCGAGAAAGCATTAACCTCCTCTTTAGACATAGAATTAATAATCCACTGCGCTACCATAAAATCAGTTTTAATCCAATCATTATAATACTCAACATCCTCATCTGGCTCAGTAAACACTCCATCTATGAACGCAAGCTTACTACGAGCTCCTAATCCCCTTCGAATCGAACGAGACCATTGCAAAAAAATTGGTACCTGTAAGAGGAGCTGCAACAAGCTGCATTCCAGGATGATCGGATGGTTGCAGCTTAAGAAACTCCTCGATCTTCTTCTTAGGAAGCTCCGTCGGCTCCGGATCTGGATCTCCATCGGCGGCAGTGACCGGATCCTTGCCGTTCTTTCGCGGACCGTTCTGCTGCGCCGTGGAACTGGAGGATTCACCCATCATCACTTGCGAATAACTCTTTCGTCGTCCTTTCGCCATTAGATCGTAACCAAAGCTCTCGATACCATGTAAAAATCAGTAATGTATGCAACAGTTCATGAACTGAATTGAAAAAATGAAGGAAAATATTTGTATATTCTTCAAAACTTAAAACTCACTGTTACATCCCCTTCAACTATTTATACTACTAGCTAAGATACTAACTTGGAAAGAAAGGAAAGGAAAATACACCAATGAGAAGTTGACCCGTCAGCATAAACTAACGAACAACTACTTATTTCTACTAATCCTGGCTGGACAAATACTAACATAACACGTGGATAAGTAATCCACGTGTATAAAACGGAAAATATAACAATAACGACTTCAACTTCATGCACCAGTTTCTTCACTCTCTTTCTTCTTCTCCAACACATCTTCCTTCTTCTCCAACACACCAATTTCATCTCGACTTTTCCTACATAGATGCCCACCTAAAAAAGAAATGGATCTTAACTAAACGAAAAAATGCACCATCTTTCCACTCAAGACTTGCCGTAATCATAAACAACATCAACCTTCGAAACAGTTTAACCTTCCAACCAAACTCTAAGCCGTACTCATACAACACACATTAACAATCGTAAAAAAGAAGCCCCAAACAACCCATTTATCTCTCGGAACCACAGAAATAAATAAAAATGGAAATCTCCTCACCAATTCAAACCCGTAAAGCAGTGCACATAGTCAATAATATACTGGAGAGCAGCCACCGGAGCATATGAATCCGCCGCTGCGACGGCAACCTCATTCACCATAGGAGCCGCCTCCACAGCCGTATCCCCCAGCACACCCGCCACATCATTCAAAACCCCAATATTATCACTCGATCCTTCTCAAAAACCCCCACTCGAATAGCTCCGAACATAGCTCATTCCGCACCCCGCCGGAACTGCAAACCTCCTATCCTGAAGCAGGCCAGTCGGTCGCCGGAGATTGGTGAAATTATCTCCGGCCACATGAAATCGGTGCTGGTCATAGCTCGGAAGTTGAGGATATCTCGAGATCGGTCTAGTTCGGGATTCTTCAGAATCATTATCATCGCGATGGATGCTCGAAATCGAAGGAGAAAGACGCTGCTGGTGTTGATAGAACAGCTTCGCCCGAGCGGCGATGCTCCGCCTGTACGCCATTGATACCGCCACCTGCAGCAGAAACCGAATCAGGGGGATTAATGTTAAAAATCTGGGATTTGAAGAGGGAAATTGGGAAATCTTTTACCTATTGAGAGAGGGAGCACACTCCCATGCGGCCAGCCGCATGGTGTGGCCGGATCCAAATCTGCCCAAATTGCATGAAAAAATTAAGGCCCAACACAATTAATCAAAGTTAATTAATTGATTAATCAAAACTAATTAATTGTCCCTACTTTCTCTCCCTCTCTCTCCCTCTCTCTCATCGACGGCAAACCACACCGCCGGAATCTCTCTCTCTCACCGCCGGAACTGCCATCGCCATCCGACTATTGCCTCCCCTACCATTATGGCCTTAATTTCACCGACATTTGGTCGTAAATTTTCCAAATAATCATCCAACATTGTCGGATTTCCAATGGCAGCCACGACCCAATCTACATGAATAAAAGTGAGGAGGAGTCTTGTGTTATAAGCAATGAAGGTAATAGTGCCAATCTATATGAGTTCAAGTGAAAATTCACATGAACAAATCTGTAATTTAATCGAAATTGAGCTATACTTGCTTCCTATTTTGCATAATTTGTTGATTCTTGATGTGTTCTCTCATGGAGTTTGAAATTGCTGTGAAATTGTTGAATACTTCTGGAATTTTTGAAGGGGGAGTTGGAATCGGGGTTGGTTGAGTCAACTTCTGGGTAGGGAGAAGTGGGCTTCTTACGATTCGAAAACATAACTTCAGATTTTAAGCTTTGAACTACTACTTTTTCTGGAAACAAATCTCGAATCGGTGTCAATTGAAGATGGAGAATTTGTTCTTGGATAATCTTAGTAATTTTTTTTGAGAATTTGTAAGCTTTGAGGAGGTGTAATTTATTGTTATGGGGTTAAAAGTAGAGACATGTTTTGATAGTAATTTGGGATGGGGATTGAGGATAATCTGATATCAAGTGCTGAGTTTGAATTCTGAATGGTTGTGAGTTTGAACTAAATAATCATGTTTACCCGAGGAACATTCTTCCATAGAAAGTGAGTGGCTAGCTTCAGCACCCCTGTAGAAAAATCATGACTTTAGAGTGAGAGTAGAGTAGAAGAGATCAAAGGATTGAGTTCGTGATTTCTGCAGTAGAATCTTGATACAACATGATCTTGATTTAGTGTGAGAAAATTAGGATACAAGTGTTTTACTAGCTTTCAAGATTTCTGCAGCATAATCTTGTTTATTCTATTTTCATTTAAAAAATTGTACTAGGTATTGGTTTTGATGAGAAGCTAGATCAATCCAAAATGGATGAGAATCAGGATCTCATAGCTTACTCTGATCTGCATGGCTTCAATAATGAGAAGGAGGAGTCTTTTGTTGGAAGAGTTATAAGCAATGAAGGTAATAATTGTAACTTTTATTCAGTTTAGTAGCTTTTTCTCACAGTGTCAATTCACATGAACAAAAGTGCTAATCTGTGATGATGCTACTTGATATTGTAATAGGTGATAATTTTTGTGAGAATCAAGATCAATCTTACAATGATGAAAGACAATGCATGATACTTGATCAAGGCAACGATGAAGGTAACACTTGGTTTTTTATGTTTTTGTAAATTGAGGTAGAATTATTTTCTCAAAATATTAACAACTTAACATGGAAATATTTTCTCATCACCTTATAGGCCAAGCTATTTGTTTGTCCAGTTCCCTCATTGGCATCAAGAGAGAGAATTTTGAAGAGATATATGAATTGTATTGCAATCATGCTCTTGAAGTTGGATTTAGTGTTCGAAGATCAACCACTAAATACAACACTAAGGGGGAGGTAGTCTGTAAATATTTAGTGTGCTCATGTGAAGGAATTAGGAAAGAAAGTGCCTCTAGTTCAATCAACATACAAGAAGGAAAAAGAGAGCAACTAACATCACGCGGACAAATTGCAAGGCGTCGTTGAAGGCAAAATTAAATGACGATGGTTCATTTGAAGTAGTTGACCACAATACAGAACACAATCACACACTCTCTAGGAGAGAATGGAGCCACATGCATCGTTCTCAAAGATCAATTGGTGTAGAGAAGGTCGTTGTTATTGAGTATATGATGTCTTGTGGAATGAAACCGATGGATTCATTTCGATACATGGCACAAGATGCAGGTGGTGAAGATGTTCTTGGCCATACAAAGAAAGATCACTTGAATTTTGTGAACAGGTTGAGGATAAGTGCAATAGAAGCAGGAGATGCTCAAACTCTCATCGACATTTTATACCAACAAGGAGTTGAGGATCATGAGTTCTTTTTCAGAGTCAAACTTGATGATGAAGGTAGATTGTGTAACGTTTTTTGTAGGGACTCGATGATGAAGGAGGATTATGCTATATATGGTGATGTTGTTGTCTTTGACACAACATATAGATCAAACAAGTATAATCTAATCTGTGCCCCATTTGTTGGGATAAATAATCATTGGAAGAATGTTATGTTTGGATGTGCATTCATTGCAAATGAAAAAATTGAGTCATTCGTATGGTTATTTGAGGTTTTCAAGAAATCCATGGAAGGTCGATGTCCCGTGACATTATTTACAGATCAAGATCAAGCAATTGCAAGTGCAATAGAAAGGGTGTTCCCTGGGACTAGGCATAGATTATGCATATGGCATTTATAACAGAATGCGCTAAGTCGTTTGGGTAAACTAAAATCCAACAAGTCCTTTGGTGAGGTGCTACAGAAGTGTTTGACTGGTTGTACAAATATTGAAGAATTTGAGCAGTGTTGGAGCTCCATGATCTCAGACTATGGATTGAAAGAAAATTCTTGGTTTCAGAGGTTGTATAGTTTGAGGGAGAGATGGTGCGAAGCCTATAACAAAGATTTCTTCTCAGCCGGGATCCTATCATCACAAAGAAGTGAAAGCACAAACAGTACATTAGGATTCAATGCGAAGAAGAAAACAAGTTTGAATGATTTCTACACCATCTTCAAGAAAACACTCGAGAGTTGGAGGAGCAATGAAGCAAGTGATGAATTTCAATGCTCGAGAGGAACAACTGCGTCATGCCTACTAATGACGGGTATTGTCAGACATGCTGCTGAGGTATACACTAATACAATTTTCAAAGATTTTGAAAATGAATTCGTGAAGTCCATCCCCACAGTCTATACCCTTTTATCTGAAGATCGTGACATTAAACTATATAATGTCAACATTTTGATTGTACCTTCCATGTGAGTTATTGTGCAACGGGATCTTTGGTGAGTTGCTCATGCAAGAGGTTTGAGGAATGTGGGCTACTATGCTGTCATATATTGAGGATATTGCATGCACATTCAGTGAATCAAATACCGCCATCTTATATTATGAAAAGATGGACAAAAGTTGCCAAACAAGATTTGTGGGATAAATTGAAAGATAAATGTGAGAAGGGTGCAAAATCTGTTCCTTGGAGGCATCATATTGTGAGAAGATTCTACAGTACTGTTTTGAAAGCCCAAGAAAATGAAGATGACAGATTGGTTGTTGAAGAGGGACTGAAAAATATCACTTCTTCACTTGAAGCGTTGGCAGTCGCGAGGCAAGGAAAGGATGCAATGCAAGATGTTGAAGCTTCGGGTTCAATAATGAATGTGGCAGATCCTTCACGTTCAGTCACAAAGGGGAGAAAATGTAGAATTAAAGGACACCTTCAAAAAAGTAAAAAGAAGAAGGCTTGTGATGCATCAAATCAAAAGCAGTTGAAGGAGTTTGGTACCAAAACTCCAAATCCAAGGTTATTTTAGAAGATTTAATCAGATCAAAATCACTCTACAATTTTAGGTAATGTTAGCTTGATGTCATTTACTTTCATTTATTGTCAAATCTTTCAATTGACTGCAGCTTGAAGCATGTTAAATATGTTTTTATGTCTATTTTCAGGAACATGCTCATATGATGGAATTTGTGGTCTTTGATGCGATTCTGGGTAGGTAGGTAATAAATGCATTTTTTTTTTTAATCTTTATTAATATGAATGTTCCAAAAACCATGTTTATGATTAGTGATGACTTTTCAATTATGATTTTTCATGTTTTTTTCTTGTTGCAGTGATTTGGTTGAAATCATGGAGCTCTTTTGATTCTAAGTTTTGGGCTACCTTATACGATTTTCTCTCTACCCTTAATATGATTTGGCTAAGTATTTGAGTCGGTGAAATAGTTGTTTCTAACTCATTTTTCGGGAAAGTGCCAATCTGTATGAGGAAAAGTGTCAATCTCTGTGAAGGAAAGTGCCAATTTTTCATAATCACGAAAAAACACAAAATTTAAAAATAGTGTAATTTTATGATTACAACTGCAATGTATACGACACCTTTTGGGTGAGCAATACTTGAGTCGGTGAAATAATTGTTTGAAAACAAATTTTATAAAATTTGTTTTTCGTGATTATGAAAGATTGGCACTTTCCTTCACAGAGATTGACACTTTCCTTCATACAGATTGACACTTTCATGAAAAATTTATAAAATTTGTTTTCCTTTCAAAAAAAAAGAAAACAAATTTTATAAATTTTTCATGAAAGTGCCAATCTGTATGAAGGAAAGTGTCAATCTCTGTGAAGGAAAGTGCCAATCTTTCATAATCACGAAAAAACACAAGATTTTTCACTTTTACGACTACAACTACAATGTATAAGACACCTTTTTTACAAGCTATGCTTATTTACGCACTTGAGTCGGTGAAATAGTTTTTTCTAACTCATATTTCGTGAAAGTGCCGATCTGTATGAAGGAAAGTGTCAATCTCCGTAAAGGAAAGTGTCAATCTTTCATAATCACGAAAAAATACAAGATTTTTCACTTTTACGACTACGACTACAATGTATAAGACACCTTTTTTATGAGCTATGCTTATTTACGCACTTGAGTCGGTGAAATAATTATTTCTAACTCATATTTCGTGAAAGTGTCAATCTGTATGAAGGAAAGTGTCAATCTCTGTGAAGGAAAGTGTCAATCTTTCATAATCACGAAAAAACACAAGATTTTTCACTTTTACGACTACAACTACAATGTATACGACACATTTTTTATGAGCTATGCTTATTTACGCACTTGAGTCGGTGAAATAATTATTTCTAACTCATATTTTGTGAAAGTGTCAATCTGTATGAAGGAAAGTGACAATCTCTGTGAAGGAAAGTGCCAATCTTAAATCACCAAAATTTCGTAAAAATAATTAACTTTTTTCTTATATAAACACAAAACACCTTTTTAAATCACCTTCATTTTCCCATTTTCTCTCTATTCTCTCTCTCTCTCTCTCTCTCTCTCTCTCTCTCTCTGTGTGTGTGTGTGAGGTTTGATTGACTGACTAAGTATGATGATTGAAGAAAATAGATAAGGCCATCATCATCTTCTTCATTAGTTAAAGGTTGAATATATACAAATATTATAGAGAGGGAGAGAGAGGGGAGACAGAGAGAGATGCAGGGAGCAGAGAGCTGGAGAGGAGGAGCAAGTTCCTGAACAGTTTAATACAGAAGAAAAAGAACGAAGTTGAGGAAAAGCAGAATCACGATCACATGAATGTGAGAGTTAGGGCTTCTGATATGCCTCTCCCCCTCCAAAATCACGACTTTAAAACTTCAAGATCCATTCTTGATTCCATGGCTTCCCTCAAGCTCGACAGCAAACACCTCGATCTCTCCCTCAAAAAGGTCCTTTTCCAACAATCCTAGAACCCAGTCCTTCACCCTACACACACACACACACCACATCAAAATCTCATGTAAAGTAATATGATTGATGTGTAATGTGTTAGCAACTTATACATAAACATAATCCCTTTTGACCCAATTTCATCAAATGGTCGGGAAATTAATTTCTTGAGCTCATATTATCAAGTTGAGATTGAGATCTCAACAAGAACTCCAAAGCTAGGCTAAGAACCTCAAAATTGTCTCTTTCCCGGACTCATTAGAATCAACATCTACTCGATTTGTTACATGACTTCATCAAATCAAGAAACCTCAAACTTCCTTGGACAGCTAAGGCGTTACACTAAATGAATAGGGAGTTGATTTAATGCAACTCGGTTAGAAATCATAACCAATTTAGCTAACATTAATACCACCAGTTTATTTTCCCTGTTTCTGTAGCACATTATAAGCAATATTTATCCATCGTCTCGTCTATATATAAACACAAAAGCAAGCAACAGTATTCAAAATTCTACAGCATAACAGCATCCTAGTCCTAGAGAAGAAACAGCAGCTAAAAATATATATGTAAACACAATTTCGAAGCACATTTCCAGCATAAAAGATAAATTGTCGTTAAAAAAATAAATAATTAGTACCTTCATCACTTCTTCCTTTTGGTACAAAATTCAATAATCTCATTTAGAACGTGACCTCTCATATCATTTATATCAGATAGGATAATCTTGGAACAATAAGTTGCTCTCAACTTTCTTCTGGATACGGGCTTCATCCAAAAGGAAATATAAACAGAAATTAGTTTTTTCTCTATGTATATAACATGTGCAATATTTTAAAATATTCTTACCTTCATCAAATCTGCACACTCGTAGTTTTCACCAACAAAATTCTCCATATGGTTCAAGAGGAATACACCACAGTCGTTATTGACTCCACTATTTTTACATGGAAAAGGCACATTCTCTATTGGAAAAGTGTTGACCTCATTGGCTTGTGGGTGGTTCATATCTTGAAGAAAGGATGAAAACTGTTCTTTCTATAAAAGGAAATATATTTATTTAACACATGTTTGAATAGTAAAAATAAACTAAAAATTACTAGATAAATATAATCACCAGAGTCTTTGCAAACTTCCAATAGAGGCTGGCATCATCACAGTTATCCTTTTGGTTGTCCAGATAGTGTATCTTTTTTTTTGTGACAGATTTATAGCAACGGCAAAAAAGTGTAGATTGTAACAGATTGGTACAAAGAACTGCAATAAGAATAGACAAGTTACATTATATAGAAATCTAATGATACAATAGTATAATTACACAAATTTATATCTTACCAATTGGATTGTCTTTAGATCATTCAACTGCTTCATGTCCTTCAAGTTTTTGGACCAACAACCTTTTAGTCGTTGCTTCATTTCATCGACATTTCCAGATTGAGCCAAACCTTTAGGGTTTGCAACATATGCAAGATATGACTATGAAAAAACAATTCAAAAACATTTTTGTGTTAATACCAATATTGTCATATTTTTATCAAGAAGAAACTTTCTTATATTTAAATACTTACTGAATGTTGGGTGTTGAATATGAATCTCTGATTTTGAACTGAATTCTTCCATGATCTATATTTTCCCGATTTGTTCACAAACACGGACCAGATATCGATGATGCTTGAATCGATAAAGCATCCATCTTTCAATGAATTTATGGCACAAAAAACCTCTTTTCTAGCTTGTAGTGGTATTTGTGTGAATATGAAAATACGTTGCTCCTAAAAAACAAAAAATCAGCAAATGCATATTAAGTTTCGTACTACATATTATCGATATGCTAAAGATAAATGTAACTTACTCTCTTTTAGGACGGTGAGTGAAAAAGCAAAAATCAGCAATGTCCTTCTCCCTTCTGCTCAACTGAGACAAGTACCTGCCATTCTTGCCCATAAATATCGACTTGAATGGCGATCTCTCATCAAAGTTCCACGTAGTGTTTGGACCAATATTCATTGGATCTACTATAGTCAACTCCAACGAATCTATATACACATAAATCCCAGATTAAGAATTGATTATCAAATTATATGCTTGATCACAATGAGAATACTATGTTATGAGTTAGATACCTTCATCTTCCTTTTCTTCACTTAATTTTTCATTGACTGGCACATAGCTAATGTCATCATCATCACTGTTGTTCATATCATCAATACCTACTGAAAAATGACAAAAGAAATCCTTAGATTCATCATTTCACTGCAATTTTAAAATACATAATAGAGGTGAAAAAAGTATTATGGTACCTTCATCACATACTCCTTGAATAATCTTGTCAATGTCCTTACGAACTTCATCATTTAACTTCAGTTCTGGGGTAAGCAAGTCGAATTTTGGACAATCATCACGGTTTAGGGCTTTCATGACTTGGAACTTTTCCACTACTTTATCAATATACTGAAGGAATTCAGCATTGTTGAAGAATTCTTGGCTATCTGAAACAGCATCTTCAGTGGAGTGTTGTGGAGATGAAGGTATCTCTTCTTCTTTCGATTTTTTCTTGACTTCCCTCAATCTTGACACGTGATTGTGGATAACCACATTGAAATCTCGCTTCAGTAGTAGAAATGACTCATGCAGGGCCTGGAAAACATTAATAATAATTTTTAAAAAAATGTGTCAATGATCTACTTCAATTCTAACTCTTTTTAATAAGATATGATTTAATACAGTGATTCTATAACTCTTTTTGGTTGCTTATGCCTCTTTTCCTACTCTGTCAACAGGTGATTGCAGCAATTACTTATCAAATTGTTACAGCTGAGAGATTCCTCTTGCTGCTGTTAACTCATTCTTTCAGCACAAGGTTATCTACCTCTTCTACTTGCCTACTTAAGCTTCTGCTAGGGCTCTAATGGGATAATTATTAGGAACTTAATAGCCAGAAATGCATTTTAGCTATGATCAGTGAGGGTGTGTGGTACTTAAAGTTTTTTTTTTGCCAAATCAAGGATTATCATTACCTGTTAGAAAGAACCAGAAACAAATCACAAACATTGATCAGATGAACTTACATTGTTAGCAATCGCTTTGATTTCTGCATCATCCTATTCCCCTAGAGGTAGCTTGTAGGTGATGCTTCGCCCGTCTTCATCGTCATCCTCAACGGGAATATCATCAAAGCTTTTCTCATCAATCCGGATATCATCTCCACAGTCAACTTCAATTATGCTTTTTCCACCCTTTCCACTGATAGGGTATGTCCCTTCTACCCATTTCCCTTGACCAAACCGACTCCCACCTTTAACCTCTCCATCTAATCTAGCATTCACCTTTTTGTAAGTCCAATGCTGAATTAGGGGTAACGTGGAATCCTCAGCTATGCCTTGCCACATAAACTGGTGGAAGTATGACAACGGAAGCACTAACACACACCCACTCACATTCTTCTTATCATGTATGTCTGTTAGAGCTCTACATAGCTTTCCTAAGATGAAGGTACACCAATCCAATGATAAAATGTTGTCTATGGTAATCAATGATTTTACTATAGACACATCAACTATCGAATTCATGGTAGGTGCTAGGAAGGTCGATAGAGCGTATAAGATGAAGATTCTAATGAAATCTACTCCCCCATCATTTAACCTATCATCGTTGCTTTTCAAAAGTTCAAGTAAGGATGCCACTTTAATTTTTTTTCCCAGGTCATACCTTCCCTTAAAATCTTCTAAGAATTCATTAACTTCATTATCCTTACCATCATTTTTCGATGTCATGACGGGATTCCCGTCATTTCGGGGAAGCAAGAACAAGTCTTCAATATCCCTTGACGTCACTACTATATTCCTACCCCCTTCAAAAGTAAGAACCCGGGTTATTGGATTAAAATTGTCAATGAACCAATATACATTTTTCCATTTAATATACCCTAACCCGTTCATTTTCAGCAACCCCCCAAACCCAACAGACTTGACAGCTTGTTTTTGGGCATCATTAAGATTTTCAATTACATCACACAATCCCGCAGGCCTACACCTGATATTATACCTGAAAAATAAATAAACAAACCAAACAAAAACATTGACATTTATATTAAAAGTGCAAATCAAATAGTCTTCCAGTTGGTATGCATGTAATGTAAATAGCAGAGATTTCACTCATGTTATCTTGTACTAGGAATAATGCCAATCTTCTACTATGAAGGTATCCTCCCAATCAATGATATTATATAGGTTTCTTGTAAAAAAAAAAAAAACCAACAAATATAAAGTATTACCCATCTGATTCTTTGTTGAGCTTTGACTTCTTGTTTATTTCCATATCATCTTCTTCTTCGGGTATTCTTTCCCTTTTTGTCTTCATAGTATTAAATCTGAAAAAATTGAAACACAACCAAGCAAGTATAAAAAACCAAATTAGTTACACAAAATCATGCAAGCTATGCTTGGTACTGCTTAAGTTTGGAACCCATATGCAGAGATAATATACTGTAGATGAGGAGATATGATGGATCAGTATTCTTGATCTTATTTTGATCACTGATTTATACCTTTGAAGTTAAATAGTATCTTCTGATTTCAAACAGCAATTGCATAACTGTAAATTGCATTTGCTTTAGGGAAATGTGGCTCTTGATATTGCTCGAATTCTCTTAAGGCTAACAGAGGAATTGGCTGCTCTAGAAGAGAGTTCTATAAGGTTTGCTATGCGCTACATGAGATTTTGAAATGCAGTCCTTTAATTCTGTAGATGATCAGATAGGCTAACAATTACAATTATCAGGAAGGTTTACTTAGTTGGAAGACGTGGACCAGTACAAGCAGCATGTACTGCAAAAGAAGTACGAGAAATTCTGGGTACTTGTACAGGATGATCTTATACCATTTCTAAAACATAAGATGATTATACTTGTACACATTCCAGAGTGTATGGGTTGGAACCTATCCTAAACTTGGTAGTAGGCTGAACGGGGCTTTACTATGATATAGATTTTGTTTTTAACTCAGACCTTGTAAGCCGATGATTCTTCCAAATGTTAATATATTGCGATTCAGATTTTGCCTATTATATGACTTGTATGTCTGCTGTCACGGTTCCATGTGATGTTAATGGGGTCTGCACCTATGATCTGTTCAACTTAAGGCTGAGATTTTCATTAACTTAATCCAAAGAATTAATACAGAAAATGAATAGAGTAATTGAGCCTACTCCTTTTGCAGGAATCAAGGATATCATTGAAGCTGATATGATTCAACGCCAGCCGATCTAAGAAATCAACTACACCATATGAAATTTTAAAGAACACTATTAAAGAATGTTGAAACCATGAACTTAATAACAACCTAATCCATTATGTTGATCTGAAATTCATGTTGTAGTCGAGTTAAAAAATCATTAAGCTGTACAAAACTAAGAATTTTAACTCCAAAAACAAAGATCACAAGCAAATCTACATAAGAGAATGGAGATTACTACAATCCAAGTAAAGAGAATAACCCAAAAACACTTAGATCACAAGCAAATCTACCTTCACCGGCGGCTGGAGAAGAAAATGACGGCGGCGTTCTCCACGGCGGCGACGCAATGGGAGAATGACGACAGCTGCAGAAAGAAATCGGAGGGGAAAATCGGAGAAAACAGATGGGAGGGGGAAATGACGACAGCTGCGGGCAAAAAATCTTCACGACGGCGACGCGGTGGCGGAGGAACAGCAGCGACGCGGTGGCGAAGGAACAGCTGCGGGTTTCAGGGGTTCTGCACACGAGGGATTTTTTTTTTTTTTTTTTAATATATTGAGCGGTTTCGGGTCGGGTTGGGCGGGCCGAGGCGGGGCGGGTCAGGCGGATCCGGCCGCATGGTGCGGCCGGCCGCACAGGAGTTTTTGCCTTGAGAGAAACAGAGAGGAACAGAGATGGGGGTTGATTCCTAATGAATAAAATAAAATATTGAAGAAAAAGAAAAAAGAAAAGAAAAGGGGTTTAAGTATGGTTTTACTTTCATGATTTTTTGGGAGACTTTCAATTAATTAATTTATAAGTTGGATTACTTGTAAATATTTGAATTTTGGAAAAAATTCTTGTATAAAATGAATATATGTTAATTAGAACAATTTTGTTTCACCCTTCAAGTGACTTATACTCTATTGTCCTCTCACTATATTAGTTTTGTTTGAATATGTATAACTCATCGGGCTGCAAATGACCCGAGCTACTCGGGACTTGCTCGGTGTTCGATTCGGTAAAAGTTCGTTCGAGCTCAAATTCGTTAACAAACGAGCCGAACTCGAGCTTGAGCTCGGTAAACTTAACGAGTCGAACTCGAGCAGTAAGGAATTCGACTCGTTTTGCTCGCGAACATGTTTGGCTCATATATTAATCGAGCATGTTCGCAAGCATGTTTCACGAACTCTTAATCGAATCTCTAATCGAGCCTGTAAACGAGCTTTAACATTAATGTAATAAAAATTATAAGTTAAAAAAATGGAATGTTAAAAAAAAATATGCTGAAATCATACTCCCTCCGTCCCATGGCAATTGATAAACATGGATTTTCTACGTATTAATATTCATTTTTAGTTTGTTTTATGTGGAGAAAATCATGCTTTGCAAGATGTTCTTGATAGAGTTTCGTATTCTTATGAATTGTGATACTTGTTCGTACTTTGACTGAATTTGCAGAGAAATGGAAGAGATATTTCAGAAATTGACTAATTTAGGATTGAATTTCATCTTGTTTGGAGTTCATAGCAAAAAACGGATCTAAAATCGGAGTTAAAACGAGAGAGAACGAACGAAAACAAAAACGCTGCGCACAGGTGTACGCAATGACTCGCGGCCGCGACTCGTAGGGCCTAAACCGCGCCCAGGAGGCAGTTTCCCGCGGCTCCAGTCATGCGGCAGCGTCTCTTTCCCCGCAGCAGCCGTGCCTACCCCACGCCATCTTGCCCACGCGGCGGCGCCTCCCTGGCGTGGTCAGCTGCGTCACCCCGTATGGAAAGAGCGTATATGTGCTACCGCTAGGGATTTGAATTGAACTCCCTCATTAAGTCAAGATCGAGAAAAGGGGATAAAAAAGAGCTCACACCGGCCATGAAGGAGAAGAAGGAAGGAAAAATGCCCCAATCCCTACCGCCACCTTTGCATGTTCCTATGCCTTGTCCTCAAAGGCATCAAAAGAAGATGGGTGATGAGCAATTTTCCAGATTTTTGGACATCTTTCGGAAGGTCCAAATCAACATTCCGGGTAGAAGCTCTACAACAAATGCCCAAGTATGCCAAGTTCCTCAAAGATGTGATTTCAAAGAAGAAGAAGTGGGGAGACTTTGAGACAGTGAACTTGAATGAAGAGTGAAGTGTTATCTTACAACGGAAGTTGCCCGTCAAGTCCAATGATCCGGGTAGTTTCACAATTGCTTGTGAGATTGGGGGGATGAAATTCGGAAGAGCGCTATGTAATTTGGATGCGAGTGTCAATCTCATGCCTCTTTCAGTTTGTAGGAAGCTAAAAATTGGAGAGGTGAAGCCTACCACCATAGCTTTTCAAATGGCGGATCGTTCGGTAGCATATCCTCAAGGCATAGTTGAAGATGTTCTTGTCAAGGTTAATGATTTCATCTTTCCCGCTGATTTTATTGTTCTTGATATGGAGGAAGACCGAAATATGCCCTTGATTCTTGGGAGACCATTTTTGGCGACGAGCCAAACACTCATTGATGTTGCAAGAGGAGAGCTTACCTTGAGGGTAAATGATGAGAGTTGCACTTCCTCCATCTACAAGCCTTCGAAGTATTTTGAGGAAGAAGAAGTCAAATCGATAGAGGAGTGCAAAGTGCTTGGTGTGTGTGATTCTTACACCGTAAAAAGTTCTATGGAGTCACCTAAAACTCCTACCGAGGCTTGCATTTCTACTTCTTTCTCTTCTTCAAAAATTTTCTTTTTATTTATGCTCTAATTATTTTGATGAGTGTACTTTAGAAAGTGTGCAGAAAATTTCAGATCAAGAGGCACACATTTTCGAGAAAGGGAATGAAGAGAATGGAGCTACCCCGAAACATTTGCATGACCACTAGCTTGAAGAATTATAAGAAGAAAAGGAGAAGGGCGTGTGAAATTCTGGTTTAGTACGAAATACTCTTCCACCTCTTTTCTTTCAAACTTATTATTTTTCTTAGTAAAAATAATAAGTTTGGGGGGATGGCGAAGTGTGGAAAAGTATTTCGATTTTTATTGATTTCTAGGTATTTTATTTGAGTCTTATTTAGTGTTTAGTATTAAGTAGTAGAGTCTTTTTGTGTGTTTTTGTTTTAAATTGATGATAAACATGATTAATAGTTGTGATGATGACGCTTATGATGATTTCTTGGAATTGGCCATATTGAAAAAATTTCACTTGTGATTATTTCTTGATTTGATTAGCATGATTGATTAATCTAGACTTTTTTGGCCTCTAAGAAGCTTGGATCAAATATTAGCTCTCGTTGTGAGTTTTGAGCCTTGACTATCACATAATTATAGTCTTATCTTCTTTCTTGAGTGTGATTGTTCAAGCATGCATTTTTGTCTCTAGAACTTGCTTTTCTATCTTCCTTGAGGTTGCATTAGTGTGCTTAATAATTTAGAGATGATCAAAGGCCATCTTTCTTAGCCACATTCTTTCCCTTTTTCTTGTCCAAATGATACATAATCCTAGTTCACCCCCTTGAGCCTTGAGACCTTTTTCTTTGATAAACTATGGGATGGGGATTATGTAGGATTTTGTTTGTTTGTATTGAGAAAATTTGAAAGAATAAGAGATGAATTGAAATTGGAAGGCCCTTTTTGCTCACATAAGTTCTAGTTGGGTAGAGAGAAAGAAAGAAAAAAATTGAGACAAAGTCTCAAGAAGGAAAAAAAAAAAAGGAAGAAGAAGAAGAAGAAAAAAAAAAAAAAAAAAAGAAAAAAAGGAAACAAAATGAAAAAAAAAAATGAAAGTTGTAGAATAAAGAGCATAAGTGAGTAGAGAAGTGCACTAAGATGGTTGAGTGATGATGATGGTTTAAAATGGATGAATGGTTAGGAATTTTAGCTTCACTAGTTATTGACTTGAGTGTTTGTGGAGAATAAGATTCATTATTTTGAGATTTTTACTCATTTAGCCAAATAATTCCTACCTACCAAAGAGCCTACATTACAACCTTAATCAAAGTCCTTTTTGATCTTTATTATAAGCACACATTGAGCAATGGAGAGGTTAAGGTGAATTGCAAGCTTATGGTAGACATTGTGTATGTTTTGAATTGAGTGAAATTTTGCCCATCTATATACACTTGAGAGTTTTGAGCTTCACTCACATATACTCATAATGTCGTGAGGATCCAAGGTTCTAAGAGGTTAGATTGTTGAAATATGATCATGATGTGCTAATTGATGATTGAAATGATTTGCTTGTGATCATTTTTATTTTAGAAAATTTTGTGAAGCCAAGATTCATCATCACTTCGTCAATCCATGTTTATTGTTGATATGTTCTTTTGTTTTGCTTTGTGTTTGAGGACAAACACTTGCTTAAGTTTGGGGGATTGATAAACATGGATTTTCTACGTATTAATATTCATTTTGAGTTTGTTTTATGTGGAGAAAATCATGTTTTGCAAGGTGTTCTTGATAGAGTTTCGTATTCTTATGAATTGTGATACTTGTTCGTACTTTGACTGAATTTTCAGAGAAATGGAAGAGATATTTCAGAAATTGGCTAATTTAGGATTGAAGTTCATCTTGTTAGGAGTTCATAGCAAAAAACAGATCTAAAATCGGAGTTAAAACGAGAGAGGACGAACGAAAACAAAAACGCTGCGCACAGGTGTACGCGATGACGCTCGGCCGCGCCTCGTAGGGCCTAAACCGCGCCCAGGAGGCAGTTTCCCGCGCCTCCAGTCATGTGGCAGCGTCTCTTTCCCCGCACCAGCCGCGCCTACCCCACGCCATCTTGCCCACGCGGCTGCGCCTCCCTGGCGTGGTCAGCCACGTCACCCTGTATGGAAAGAGTGTATATGTGCTACCGTTAGGGATTTGAATTGAACTCCTTCATTAAGTCAATATCGAGAAAAGGGGATAAAAAGGGGAGGCCGGAGGAGAACAAGATATCTCAGATTTTGAGTAATGAAGTACGACATTGGAGAAAAGATTGGGAGAAGAAGATCGAGAGATTCAAGTCGGCGATATTCGGAGCCCTAACTCTCCCTACGGTTTTCGTTTATTTTGAATTATGTTTCCTTCGAATCTTGGATAATTTCTTCTCCAACTTAATAAGGTATCACTTCTTCTATATGGTTTCGATAATATTTCCAACAACAACATCAGCTTAGATCTCCAAACATCCGTAGCGTGGAATGCGTAGAATACAAATTGCAACTCTTCAACTGCAATTCACAATCTTCCAACAACACAATGCTCTTAGTCAAAATGGGGCCGGGAATCGAAAATGATTAATTAAACAAAATTTAAAAGGACCAAAACACAATCACTTTATTAATACTCCCTCCGTCCCTTCCTAAGTGACCCCTTTTATTATTATATACCTCACATATGAATATAAAATGAGTCTCTTAGGAAGAGACGGAGGGAATATAACCCTTTTCCCAGCTTTTTTTCCAATCTAATGATATATATGTCTAATGATCCATCTTTCCGCAAACAACTGGATGACGACCACCAATTATAATACTCCCTCCGTCCTCCATTTAGTGACGTTATTACTATATTGGGACGTCCTCCATTTACTGACATATTCCGTTTTAGGACGTAGATCCCACAATCACTTTAACACTTTAACATTTTATACATCTATTTTTTATTATTTTAATATTTTAATACTATTAAACAATTTAAATGGACCCACAATTATTCCACTTTAACACTTTAACACATTAATTTATTATTATACCATAAAATGCGAAAAAACTCGTGTCCATACTCACTCCGTCACTAAATGGAGGACGGAGGGAGTATATAATAGCATGAAACAAATCTTTTGCTTCTCAAAGAGCAATTCTCTCGATTGAGTGCCATAGACAAGGTTGCATGCAGGGCTGGACTTGTCTATAGGCTCACAAGGCCCATGCCTAGGGCCCCATAATTTTTGGGGCCCATTTTTTTTTTTTTTTTTTTAATACTATTATATCAAAGTTTACAACTATATATATATATACAACTCATATACATGAGAAATCTGACACCACACTCAATAGTGGAATTATATTACTCCCTCCGGTCTTTTGAAGTTGTTACACTTCTTTTCGGCACGGAAATTAAGATAGGAGTGTTTAGTGTTTAAGTGGGTTTGATATTTCTAGAGTTTAATGAATTAGCATTAGTAATTAATTATTTTAATTTATTAACGATAAAAAAACTGAAATTTTAAATTATTTTTTTTCGATTTAAGATCTAGTTAATTAATTATTTATTAATTTAATTATTTTTTTTTTTGCAAATTAATGGATTCTTCATTTTCGAAATTCATTAATTAATTATTTTTCAATTGTAATATTATTTTTCGATTTTAATATTAGTTTAATATTATTTTTTTCGATTTTTTTTGTAAATTAATTAATTATTTATTAATTTAATTTAATTTAATTATTTTAATGGCCCAATTAGTGGCCCTAATTTTTGTTAATACTTACCATTTTAGGAAAGGTAACAACTTGAAAAGACCGGCCCAAAAAGGAAGTGTAACAACTTGAAAAGACCGGAGGGAGTACAATTTATACTCATATATATCTACCCACACACAGGTGAGACACCTACACCACCCAAGGGTGAGAAAGCTACTCCACATACCACTTAGGTAGTAGGAATCGAACCCACACAGAGGTGAGACACCTACACCACCCAAGGGTGAGAAAGCTACTCCACATACCTACACCACCCAAGGGTGAGAAAGCTACTCCACATACCATGTACGTAGTAGGATTTGTGAGACTCACACCTACACCACCCAAGGGTAAGAAAGCTACTCCACATACCACGTAGGTAGTAGGAATCGAACCCAAGACCTCCTAAAGAGGAGAGTCCTAAGTACCTCACCCTTGCCACTAGGCCAAGGGGTCATCGGCGGGGTCCATTTTTTTTTAAAAATATATATACTATTTGTATACATTATGTGCTATTTTGAGTAGTATTATTATTTTATAGCTCAAATTACGTTCAAGAAATATTTTAAGTTTGTAGGGACGAAAATAATACAATGAGAAATATTCTCCTATCTACCGTGGACACTTTTAACGTGCCCACAGTCCACAGCTGATGTGACAGTGCTACGGTTTACTTTTTTTTAGATAAGTTATAGTATATATTTATATCTTTTATTTATTAATAGTATGCCACATTAGGCACTGCCCACAGTGGGTAGTGGAACATTTCTCATAATATACATACAATATCTTTAACTTATGCCAAATGTAGTGGGAAAAGAGAGAGAGGGAGAGAGAGGGGGAGAGAGAGAGAGAACCGTCTTTGAATCACCTTGTGGGTTTCTATTTCTTTAATGTTCAAATATGTTGATTTTAATTTTTGATGTCTACAACTTACTATTGTTCAATCTTCTTATGTTTAATCATTTCTTGAGTTCAAATAGAGTTACATTAAAGATATTTGTAAAGCTGTCAAAATCGTCACAATCATTTGAGTATATAGATTACACATATTTAGATAAGTTAGGTTTTTTTTTTTTATTGTATCATTTTTTCATATTTTTTCCCGTTTCTTGAGAGCCCACTTTTTGTATTTCGCCTAGTGCCCCATGGAGTAAAGGACCTGTCCAGGTTGCATGATTTATTACTATCCAACTAATGCCTATAGAATTCATACAGAACACGTTCTATTGTCTTCTTTGGAACTTTGGAACAAAATTGCAACCTCAATGATTAAGATGACAATGTTCAAGGATTAAATCACAATAAACTTCATCCTTGATAGTTGAATATTTGGGATTTACGTTCTTCATTCATAATTATCAAAAACAGAATATGAAAAACAATATACAAAGATTAATTAGTTGCCAAGTCTGAAGAGAATCTATTGCTAAAGGTCATTGATACAGTTGCAATTGAAATCACTATGAATTTACACTACCTGAATCTCTTGTGCACAAAGTTTTCTGTTATCTGTGAATCTGATCAGGTCTGTTCTGCATTTCTGCTAATTTGGATTGGTCCACACAGGTTTTTGGAACAGGTGTTTGGGAAAAGAAGATTGAATTTATGCCGCAAGAGTTTCAGAGGATGATGGTCAGTTATTAAGAAGAAAGGCGTTGAGATTGTGGAACGGTTAGCGATCGTGCAATCAGCCCAAATTGAGATTCCATTTGTAATCTTAAAGTTGATGATATTTACAAAATTGTCATTTTAAAATTGATTTCAATTGAAGATCCCTGTTTTATATATATATATATATATATATATATATATATATATATATATAGATATAGATTAAATGATAATAACTATATTAATTGTTAAAATTGTGATCTGATTCATTTAAAACTGAACTAAAAGTATGGCTGGATAAAAATACCGAAATATCGAAATACCGACGATATCGTGCCGAAAAAATACCGGAAATACCGAATTTTGCGGTATACCGCATTTACGGTACAATATTTATGCAGTCCCGAACAAGTTCAATACGGCACCGATATCCAAAAGTGAAATACCGCGATATTACCGGAAAATACCGATACCGCACAATACCGCAAATACCACAATAATGTCGCATAATACCGGTACCGATATAATACCGATACCGCAATAATACCATAGATATTGACATTTTGCCGATATTTCATATATTTTTATTTGTAATATTTCTTATATTTGAATAAATTTGAATCTTAGATACAACCTTTATAATTTGTATATATAACTAAGTCAAATTTGATACATTAAAAAGTAATGAACTACTACGTATTGATCATGAAATTAAAATTTGTAAAACTAATGAACTATTGAATTTTAGATACAACCTTAACAAATTTGTAAAACTAATGATTCTCGATTACGCTTAATGTTAATGTTTGTAAGATTAAAAATTATAAATAATTTGGTAAATATCTTAAGGATAAACACTTTATTAATTTATAGCAAAGCATTTATATATGAATAAACATGATAATTGTATCTAACTAAGTGTTCTCAAAGATTTGGCATAACTACGTTAATTTCGATTCTCGACATATTGAGAATTAATGAACTATTTATGACTCTATGAAATTCAAAATAATTTACGGTCACACTTAATGCTAATATTTGTAAAATAAAAATTATAAATAATTTAGTATAATTTGGTAAATATTTTAATAATAAACTCTTTATTTCTAACAAAGCATATATGAACAAAACATGATACATAATTGTATCTAAATAAGTGTTCTCAAAGATTTGGCATAACTACGTTAATCTCGATTCTCGAATTAATGAACTATGACTCTATGAAATTCGAAATGATTTACGGTCACGCTTAATGCTAATGTTTATAAATTTAAAAATTATAAATTATTTAGTATAATTTGGTAAATATCTTAAGAATAAATTCTTTATTTCTAAGTTCTAACAAAGTATACATGAACAAACATGATAATTGTTTCTAAATAAATGTTCTCAAAGATTTGACATAACTACGCTAATCTCGATTCTCGACATTTTTGTTGGATTATGTATTTATGTTGTTTGTTTGTGTCTTTAAGTTCTTCACTTTGTGTTAGGGGTTTTTAGTTTTGCATTTTATTAGTATTTAAAAAAAATATTTATTAGAAAATTCGGAATTTTTTATCGATACCGCGGTATTATCGATACCGCGGTATTACCGGCGGCGTCGGCACGGCATCGGTATCCTTCTTCGTCGATACCGAGTTTTCGAGATACCGGTATGCGGTATACCGGTACTTGCGGTATCGGTATCGGTATCGAAAATGCGATACCGATCAATATCAATATCAATATCAATATCGGCGAAAAAACACGGTATCCCGTACCGCTCCACCCCTAACTAAAAGTTAGTTTCAGTAATAATAATTGATAAAATTTAGTCACTAATTATTAATTTTAATTTACTTCGATTAAATTAAATGTATAATTTTAAAATTTTATTGCTTAACACTATTAATTATTTATTTAATTAATTATAAAAAATCGGGGGGTTTACGGGTTTTTCGGGTACCCGAACTCCGAAGTTCGGGTTCGGGTAACCCGATACCCGAAATTTTTGGAAATGTCAAACCCGACCCCGACCCCGAACCTGAAGTTTCGGGTTTTGGGTACCCGAAAACCCGAACGGGTTCGGGTTTTTTATCCCAAACCCGAAAACCCGATCCCGAATTCCCAGCCCTATTAAAGAGTATTTGGCTATTTGCTTATGCCAAACATATGAGAATCTCTCTAATATAAATGCAGAAATCTTGAATTTGTTACATATCTAAACCTCACATCTCTCTACATTGTAGTCCTCATGCATTTTCGAGTTCCAAAAATGTTCGATGTACTGCAGACTATCTTACCCACGTTCAACTCGGCCCAAGAAATCGGAAGAGAACAGGTTCTTTGGCCACGACTCGGACATGGAACTGAGTTGAAGAGCTCAGATCAGAGGTTCGAGTTTGAGTTTGAGTCTAGCCCTTTGCTTGAAAAAATGGGCTCTAAGGAGAAAAGTAGGAGTAAAATGAAGATTGTGATGAGAAAAGAAGCAGCTATTCGATTGCTTTCCAAGTACCAAATCGGAGGGAGGCTCGAATACGAGGATGTTGCTAGAGATCTCAAGAAAATATCTAGAGGCTATGCTCGTGGCTTTTCTTGCAATTCTAAATATGAATGATTTTTGTTTCATGGGATTATTGTTCCCTTATTTCGTCGTTCGTTTCTCTTCCCATTTTGTTGTAGTTTAACTTTGTTTGAGAGAGAATGTTTGGCATCCTAAGGTTGCTTGTTCAGTGCATCATGGGGATCGATCAAAGATATTGATCGATTTCTCAACATACTTACTATAACGTGCCATTATACTTTACTTTACATGCCATTTAAAACGTTTCGTATTCTTTTTCGAATTGGCTAACTCAAAATATCTTTTTTTTTTTGAAATAATATTTACTCTATAAACAATTATGAATGGGCTTCTGGGTATTCGACTGGTTTGGGCCAAACTAATTGTTCGCAAATATTTTTCACACTGTAAGTACACGGGTATACATAAATTAGATTTAAAATATAATATAGACTCGTATGAAAATTAGATGCATGTGTGCATGTTAGTGAGAGCATTGGAATCATTTGGCGTTTTCCCCCTTTGTTTTTTAGCAAATAATATATATAGTGGATTGCACATGCAAATGCAAATTCAAATGCACTACGTAGACCGGCTAAATCGAAGCTAGAGGTTGGATTCATATTTTTCCAAATGACTAATCCACACATATCTTGGGGAATAAGTTGAGCAATAATTTTCTTCATTTGAAACCCAAATATTTCCAACTATGGACCAAGAATATTCTCCAACTTATGCACCAAGAATCATAATTTCCCGCTCTCTCTCTCTCTCTCTCTGTCTATAAATACATAACTTACTCGCCATCTTCTTCACACCCGTTATAACCTCTCCACTTGCATAACACCGATCATCGATCAATCATGACCAGCAACAACAACAACGATAAATCTCAGGTGGCCGTAGTGGCCGTGCCCCTGCCGGCACAGGGCCACCTGAACCAGATGCTCCAGTTCTCCTCCCTCATCGCCTCCTACGGCCTCCCCGTCTATTACGTCAGCTCCGCCGTCCACAACCGCCAAGCCAAGTCCCGCATCAACGCCCACCCACAAACCCTCTCCAACGTCCACTTCCAAGACTTCCCCATCCCTACCTTCCCCTCTCCTCCCCCCAACCCTAACTCCACCGACAAGTTCCCCTCCCAGCTCGGCCCGGCCACGGAGGCCACCCTCCACATCCGCGGCCCCTTCGCCGCCTTCCTCCGCCAACTCGCTGTGGAATCCAAGCGCGTCGTCGTCGTCCATGACCAACTCATGTCCTACGTGGTCCAGGACTTCGCCGGAATCCCAAATGCAGAGTCGTACCAGCTGGTGTGCGTCTCCGCCTTCTCGGCCGTCTCCTACGCTTGCGGCCTATTAGGCCTCCCTTTCCCCCTCCCCCACCCTAAGCCCCTCCCCAAATTCGAAGGGGTCGTGTCGGAAGAATTCGCGAAATTCGTCGCGATGCAGGCGGCGCCGACCGATCTGAGATCGGGGAATCTGTACAACACCTCCCGGCTGATCGAGGGGCCGTACATGGAGGCGATCGAGCGGAACGATTTCAACAAGGGGAAGAAATGCTGGGCGATCGGGCCCATCCTGCCCACGTCACCACCGGAAATCCGCCATGAATGCTTGGACTGGCTCGACAAGCAGGAGGCGAGATCCGTGATCTACGTCTCGTTCGGCTCCACCGTCTCCCTCTCCGACGAGGAGATTCACGAGCTCGCGGCGGGGCTGGAGGGGAGCAAGGTGAAGTTTCTGTGGGTGTTGAGGGACGCCGACAAGGGGGACGTCTTCGACGGCGATGTGAGGAGGGCGGAGCTGCCGGAGGGGTTCTCGGAGAGGGTGGCGGAGGTGGGGATGGTGGTGAGGGACTGGGCGCCGCAGCCGCAGATCCTGGCCCATCCTGCCGTGGGAGGGTTCATGAGCCACTGCGGGTGGAACTCGTGCGTCGAGAGCATCACCATGGGAGTCGCCATCGCGGCATGGCCGATGCACTCCGACCAGCCGAGGAACGCGGCGCTGCTCGCCGACGTGCTGGGGACGGCGGTGGTGGTGAGGGAGTGGGAGGAGAGGATGGAGGTGGTGAGGGCGGCGAGGATCGAGGGCGCGGTGAGGAGGCTGATGGTGTCGGAGGAAGGGGAGGGGATAAGGAAGAGGGCAGAGGAGCTTGGCGCTGACGTGCGCCGGGGAACTGAAGCCGGCGGCGCCTCGCGGCTTGAGCTGGATGCCTTCATCGCCCACATCAACAGATAGAGTGGAGATATATAATATAGGCATCACTTCTCTTCTCTTTTCGTACTTGTATTATTTATACTTATTTTTCTTGAATTTTGGTATTTTAATTTTGGTTTCATTTCATGTCGTTTCTATTATTAATAAATAAAAGAGCCAGATAGAGTTGCTCCCCATGTACAGGATGTTAGTTTTCTTTCCAATTTAGTTACTTGCAACGTATTAATTTGGGTTGATTTCATTAAAATTACTAAAATATGTTACTTGTCGTTTAATGACAACCCTATTTATAAGTTATTCCGGGATTGGATGATAGATTCTGAAACATAACTTTGTTTTGTTGTATTGTCTCCTCTCTCATTTTGTTGTTTTATAGGTACTAGCAATACTGCGCATGCCAACTACAAGTCGTCTATATTATATATTATGTTTTTTACCTGATTGAAAAAACATAAAGTATGTTACTATCTACTTGTAACTATTTGGATTTTTAAAAAAAATCTTGAATAAATCGATTATATTTAATTTGAACCATTTTATTCCATACCTCAACCAACGTATACTCCGTTGTCGACCCACTATATTAATTCCTTTCGAATATTGCATAACTCATAGTAGTATACATTTAATAAATCAGACTAATATGATGGGATGCATGCAGTAGTACGTTGCAATTTTTTGCTTGAAAAGGGGCATAGTCGTTGACATATAGACCTGAAAATGGCTGTAGACCTGAAAATCGATGGAAATGGTTCGAGTAGGAAATATTCGCTGGTCGCTGCTCTGTTACAAAAATATATAGAAATTACGATAATTACATTTAATCTAAAAATACAAACCTTCACACACAACGTACGTTTTGGAGTTGCAAAAGGGAGCTTAACAGTTTGAGTTGATGCGGAAATGAGAATTAATTTGGTGCGACTCAACTCTATTTTATTTATTTTTGAATCCCATGCATGCAAATGCAGATGGAGTAGGAGTATAAATATTTTCCAAATAAGAAAACGAGGCATCTTATATGAGACATCCTAAATAAATAAAAATTTATAGGATGGAGGGAATAATACGTTTAAAAAAAATTTACTCGAAAAGGCATATAATCGACTTATACCTGTGAACTAGTATTTGCTTAACACTCTTAATTTTTTGTATGGATTCGATCGTCGTCGTAAATAAGTTATTTTTGGAGTTTATTCATTACAAGATCCCCGAATTCCCTCTTCTATATTATCATGATTTCATGCACAACATAATCATAGTAAAATTTGATAGAGCTAAAAATTACAACTACTATAGCAATACCCCCAAATAACGAAGTCACATTAGTGACATATGTTACTTGTTTATGTATATGTGTTGGCCTAACAGTAGAGGGTTACGTTTTTGGGTCAAAGATCATGAAGTTCGAATCCTCCGTAACTCAACCTTTAAATTTACCATTAATATATGCTTTTTTAAAAAAAGAAGATTTTATATATCATGAAATTCTTAAAACCCTAAGTACAAGAATCATATCACACTACTACACCCTCTGTCCTATTTAATTGTCCACTTCAAAAGTCGGCACAGTAATCAATGCAACAAGAGATAGAGGAGTTTATACTTATATTATACTGGTTGTGAGGGTATAAATTTTCTATTTTAGGTATGTGAATAATTAAATGAGACATCTCAATAAGAAAACATGAACAATTAGGTTAGGACAGAGGAAGTACTATATATATACATAATGCTCAAATATTCATCATATTAGGGTTTCCAACAAACAATGCATCACTCAGTTAGCTTTCAAAATCGGGGTTGCATTTTCCTTTCATTTTCTATGAATGGTTGATTTTGCACCACACACACATTTAAGGTAACTCGAACCTCCGACTTTTTAGTTGGATGGGGAGAAACTTACCACTCCACTATGCTCCGTTGTCAAAAGCCTACATATATACTTAATGTGACCTAAACATATATAGGTAGGGCTGCAAACGAGCCGAGCTACTCGGGACTTATTCGGTGCTCGATTCGGTAAAAGCTCGTTCGAGCTCGAACTCGTTAACAAACGAGCCGAGCTTCGAGCCCGAATTCGAGCTCGGTTAACTTAACGAGCCGAACCCGAGCAGTAAGGTGTTCGGCTCGTTTTGCTCGCGAACGTGTTCGGCTCGTATGTTAATCGAACATGTTAGCGAGCCTTGCTCGCGAACTCTTAATCGAACCTCTAATCGAGCCTGTAAACGAGCTTTAGCATTTATGTGTAAAAAATTGTAGGTAAGAGAATTTGAATTATTGTCAAATGTTAATGAGTTAAAATTAATTTCAAATTACAACCAAAACTAATTAAGGACTATACCATAATTAAAATTAAAAAAATATGTATATATGCTTTGTTCTTTTTGGATTATATTTTGTGTTTTGGATGAATTTCATTAGGTGGATTTTTATTTGATGAAATTCATTTTAATTTAAGTTCATTTGAAGTTTTAAAAGACAAAATTAAATATGTTTATATCATGTTTTTTAAACGAGCTCGGACTCGAGCTTTTCATGAGCCAAATTCGAGCTCAAATCCGAACCGGGCACGAGCCGAACTCGAGCCGAATTCGAGCTCAAAAATTTTAACCCGAGCCGAGCTCGAGCCCGGATTTAAAGCTCGAATCGAACTCGAACCCGAGCCCGAGCCTGTCAAATACTAAACGAGCCGAACCCGAGCAGACCAATACTCGATCAGGTTCGGCTCGTTTGCAGCCCTATATATAGGTCAATAGGAATAATAGGTGCTCCAAGTAACCACTCAAGCTTAATTGGGCTCATTAATTACTCATAGAAAATAACCTAATTTATCCACCCCAAGATGATAAATCAATACACTCCATGATAGTAACAAGCTCCAAATACAACATCCGAAGCACAAACATACCTTGTTTAAACCACTTACCATAATTTTTTGGAGCCCAAAAAAATTGAAATATAAAGCTAACATAACTTTACACCCTTTGTCTACTATCCTAAATAATCTGGGAAGCCTAAGATCAACACAAAAACGCAGTTGATGATTTGAATCATCAGATCTTTTTACCAGTTGAAGGTGGTCTGAATGTTATCCCCAACAATTTCTGAACTCGACGATTCCTCATCGCTGATCGAGAAAACATAAATAAATAAACAAACAAGGAAAGGTTAAATGTAACAGCTTCAAACATAAAGAAGGAAAAAAAAGAGGACTCACCAGTAAAAAATGCTATAGAGAAGAAGTTGGTTGAAATCCCATAGCAGTATATAGCCTGCACAAACATGCACAATGGGGTTTTATTTATTTTATGGAGCTTCGTTTTCTATCAACACAACAAATCCCCAAAGTACCAAGAAAGTAAACAAAATGATAATGAATGCATGAGAGTATTTCAATCAAGCAGGATTGCTTAATTTTTGGTATCGTTATTATTTTGGAGTTCAGATGAATAATGTTAAAAAAAGCAAGATGAGTCGAGAGGCACAGAATACGTTCAAGAGCACGGTGATTTTAAATGCATGGGAGGAGAATGTAAGAGATTGCTTCATTTTATCTGTGTGCTAGAGCAACTTGAAGGGAATATTATTGTAAAGGTACAGTTGGTGCACAACATACCGCGGGGAATCCTGCAATGACAGCGATGGCGGGTACTAGAGATGGTTTAACCATATTCATGATCTGGCGAGGTTTCTGTTGTCTCGGATACAGCTGAAAATGAATTAGTTTAGTTTATTTTTTGCATGTATTATTCAATGCAATCTCATAATTAAGCAAAATTTAAAAAATCAAGAATCTCATACACAAGTCATCCACAAAGCCTCAGTAAGGACATAACTTAATATGCTTAACAGACAAATAAATACAGAAGGTAGCAGACCTCAATCCTAAACCAGTATGTCAATGCAAATAGAAGTGGAAGACGCAGGCTATGATCAGGAGTTGTCAAATCCGTAAACCATAATGTTCCGCCTGTTACAAAGGAGGGAACGTTCTTCGCCATGTTTAAAATCTGAATGGAAAGTGATGATGAGGTGAACTGTCAAATGATCTAGAAAGATGGATGGAAACATAACAAAAAGAGATATAGCGTAAGCACTTTATTGAACAAACAGATATCTGATCTTACCGCAAAGAACAAAAGGCACGCACTGATATGCGACATTATATATGGCAATGGCTTAATTTCACCAACCCTGTAACACCAATATTCAATTATATCAGTTAATCCACCTCTAGCTTTCAAAGCCTAAGAATGTTCAAGAGGGAAAAGAAAGAAAGTAGAAAACTATAGACCATAAAGTTCAATGACTTCCCTTTCTTTCTATGTGGTGTTTCTTTGATTACTGCTGATGATCATAACTTCTATACAATCATTAAGATCTATTGACCGAAGAAGAGGTGACCACAGATGATTAGTTAAGGACAAGACATACATTTTCATACTTTCCAATACAATCGCCGTTGCTCTTTGATCTTCGGCAAACGTGAAAGCAGGATTCTGTCCAACAGCAACTGGCCATGAGTTGCAGAGTTACAAAAACAACTCCTGATAGCAAAGCCTAAAGCTCACCTTCTCTATAGATCTCATTTCAGAGATTAGTGCCCTCATTTTCTGTGATTGCTGTAAGAGGCATTGCATACATCAGGAACGTAGAAGTAATAATTATAAGACACACATTTGGAGAACTTCCTATACTACATAGCATACCATTCTAATCTAATCCTTCTCACTCATCCCAGCTCCACATAACTGAATCAACTAGTTGGCGAAAGTGACAACGCAATGCGTGAACCGTAAACATTCCCCAGAATGTGCAGAAAAGAAAGGCAGGCAAATAACTTACAACATTGTAAAACTGTTTATCAGCTCTTAGCCGACGTATGCGATCAGGAAGGAAGATGAGACGGATCAGAAAAGCTGTAGCAGCAATTGATGCCCACCTAAACAGAAATCCCGCACTAATCAATCAACCATTTCACTTTAGCAACATACCATTTGATTTAAGTAAAGCTTGAAAACAGAGAAACAAACCATTCGAATCCAGTATACAAGTGTACATAATCAATCAAGTACTGGAAGGCCGCCACCGGAGCAAATGAATCTGCCGCAGCAATGGCCACTTCGTTAACTGCCGGAGCTGCCTCTAAGGCCTTATCCCCTACCACACGGACTGTGCCATTCAAATCAAGATCCTTAATTTCCGAAGGCACATTTGACAAATTCCTGTGCAAAATTAGCCCATAGCTTGCCGGAATCCGGGATCCCGTCAGCCGAGATACATTTGCTGATAGCAGAGAAGAGCTTCCAACATTGTTTCTCTTCACCAGAAAACGGCCGCAGATCTGAGACGTGGTGGAAATGGTTCGAGTAGGAGACTCTTCGTGATCGCTACCAGTGATGTGCGAGAAGGGAGGAGGGGAAAGACGAGGTTGGTGTTGGTAGAACGACTTAGCTCTAGCTATGATGCTGCTGCTACGCCTGTACGCCATTGCTCTCACCTATCGAAAAGGAAACGGATGAAAATCAATTTTCCTAATTTTACTATCACTCCTCTCGAAACATGATGTAGCGAAATCATGTGTACTGAAAAATTGGTCGAGGCGAAACCAGAAAAAATGAAACCCTACATCCTCAATTTACGCAACCAGTAACGAAAAAACAGAGCAAATGTGGCAAAATTCAAATCGCAGTTTCACAGGCGACAAGAGTTTCTGCAAATACCTAGATTTCACTTCACGAACAAAAACTAGTCTACAAAGCAAGAATTTCTGCAAACATTCAACTCATTCTTTCAAAACACAAAAGCAACTCATCATTCTTCGACATTTCCAACAAAATTAGAAAGCAAAACGCGAATATTGAAGGTGAGTTTTCAAGCATTTTTCTGGAAAAATAACGTACCTCGCTAGGTTTTTGGGGACTGGAGAGGGGGGAGGGAGAAGGAGAATCGGACTGTGATTTGGTGCGACTGAATTCAGCAATTCTGTTTCATTCTTCTTCTTTTTTTTCTTTTTTTTTTTTCCCCCGATTTTTGAAATTTAAATACTAATAATACTGCATGCAGATAGTATAGTGTGTGGGCCTGATTGAGCATATAATTGGTGCGTAGGCATGCAAATGACAATGCATCACTTAGAGCATCTCCAACAGTTTCCCCTATTTTCCAGCGGTACTAACACTAAAATAGTGAAGAAACAGTAACTCATCTCCAACAGTTCGCACTAAAATACAGCAGAAAAGGAATATTCCAAAATATCCATTTTCATTTATTTTTTTAATAAAATGTAAACATGATTAAAAAAAGTTATGGCAATGATAAAAAATTTAACTCATTAATTTACACAATCATTTTGTATATATATTTGTAACACACGTGAATTATACATGGAGTTTTAAAAAGAAAAGAAAAATTAGTTAAATTACAAGTAACATTGATACGAGTAATAAATTGTGAAGAGAACAAAAAAAATAATTAAAATTTTAATACACACAAAACAAATAAGCATATATCAAATTAAATTGTGATAAGAAAAAATAAAATTATTACTCATACACCAAAACAAACTAAATTGAAATACTACGTCACAAAATAAAAATCGCAAACAAAAAAGAGCACAAAACGATGAACACAAAATTATAGTGCAATGAATAGTGTTACTCTATATTTGAGGGAACACTGTTCATTGCACTATAATTACTCTATTTTGGTGCAGGCTGTTGGAGCAAAACTCTGCATTAAAATAGTGCTCAGCACTATTTTAGTGCATTGTTGGAGATGCTCTTATACAAACACAAAAACTGTTTCTGGAACTCGGGTGCGTTTGGTATTCATCTCAAGATGAAGCAGGATGAGTCATCTCAAGATGATTCATGTGAATAGTGCCAAGATGAATAATAACCCGGATGATATAATATTGTGTTTGGTACAAATTACAAAACTCTAGATTAAAATTTAGATTGACTAAATTACCCTTAGTAAATACGCCTACCGATTTCAATTTTTATTGTTGGGATTAAATAATAATCTTTATTATTATTATTATTATTATTATTATTATTATTATTATTATTATTATTATTATTATTATTATTGTTCGAAGGAGATAGTGAAATAACACCAGGCTTGAGCTTCAACTCGGGCTTTCTAGATTATTCTATTTATGTACCAAACAATGAGATGAACCAAGATGATTCATCTCATCTTGCCTTATCTTACTTCATCTTATATACCAAACGCAGCCTTAGAATGCTTCTTTACGGCAAAGAAAAGATGAGCGAATAGCCCCAGCCGAGTACAAGTCCACATTCATAGACCGAATCATTTGTGCAAGACCAATATCCAAATGATAATGCATCATCCATGTTCAAAGGTATGACATTGAAGAAGGAAAGTAGAGATAAAGCTAACATCATCAAGGTGCAACTAAGATAAAACCTCAAAGTCAGTACTATATGTTTCAGCATTGTGAAGATAAAATGTTTCATCAAATTACGTTATTCTCCAAATTAACAATCGTACTTTTAAGAAAGTTCAATTAATCTTTATAATCAAATATTATTTTATTTTTTTTCCAGCCAGTTCAAATTTTATATTTTAGTATGTCATTATCCCTCAAGCCTTAAAAAAAACGTCGCAATAATTTAACCATAAAAAACCAAAGTTATGTGTTCAAATTTTATAAGATTGAGGATTTTCACGAAATCATTGATTTTCAAGCCAACTCAAATAGTAAACAAATTTCTAGCACTAGATGACCATAATATCAATAAAGAGTGCATATGAAGGTGATTTTAAGTTTTACTATTTTTTTAACTTTTCGTCTTCAGAGTTATTTAAGAGAATTTGTAGAAATCTCCGGGTTATTAGAAAAGATTTTGCAGAGCGAAATCTCCTTATATTTTAAAAAAAGAATACAACAAAATCCATAGAGTATTAAGGGCTCATTTGGTATCCATATACTAGTATATCAGATATCAGATAAAGGTATGGGTATCAGATATCAGATATAGGTATGAAATTGATATCCGATATATGCGTTTGGTGTAGATTGTTAGGATGTGGGATATCAAAACCAAATAATAATAATAATAATAATAATAATAATAATAATAATAATAATAATAATAATAATAATAATAATTCGTTAGTTAATAATAATAACAATAATAATTAATAAAAGTTATTATGTTATTATTATTTAATTCTAATTCTAATTACAAAATAAGTCGTTGGTTAATAATAATAACAATAATAATAATTAATAAAAAAATATTGCTATGTTATTATTATTTAATAATAATAATAATTTATTATTATTATTATTATTATTATTATTATTATTATTATTATTATTATTATTATTATTATTATTATTATTAGTAGTAGTAGTAGTAGTAGTAGTGGTGGTGGTGGTGGTGGTGGTAGTGGTGGTGGTGGTGCAATGGAGATATGAGTGATACCTCTATAAAAATCAGTATATGAAAAGAGTTAGAAGAGAGGATATCAGTATATCAAAGATATCAATTTGATATCCATATACTGATATGCCAAACACATGGTATGAGTATGAGATCTTTTGATACTCATATCTGATATACGTATATGGATACCAGACGGACCCTAAAATCTATAGACTATTGAATATCTACAAATTTGTAAGACCTTTTAAAATTTGTATATAATATCTCTGAATTTTTAAAGACTTTTTAAAATCTAAATTGAATATCTCCAAATTTTTAAAATCCAAAAAAATCCATCAGAATCAAAAAAAAAAAAACCCTTTAGAATTTTTCAATGTTATGAAATCAGTCAATTCTTGTTTTGACTAATCTTTCTTGTTTGTCCAAACATACAAATTAAAAGCCCACCACATTCCAAGTAATTTTTATATTCAACGTGCAAAGCAAGATTTAATTATTTGTCACATTAATATTAATTTCCCTTCCATCAAAGAATTAATTAATTCATTGACTTTCCCCATCTCACTTCTATACCTACTACAGTTGTATTCATATTAAGGGACTAATATGAATTCAAAACGTGCATTTTGTAGCATACTTTTTTTCCCGCCGACTTGTCCCAATTAATTAAATTAAGCTTTGCATGTACTTCCCAAGACAGATTATAATTAACTAAAGGAAAACGAGTTCATATTACTACTACTATTATTTTACAAAGATACTCCACTAAATAAATTACACACTTTTTCCTCAAGACTTAAAATTTAAAAAAAAAAAAAGAAAAAAAAGAAAAGAAGAAGAAGTCATATACTCCATCTATCCTATTTTAATTGTCTTGCTTTTCTAATTGGGTCGTTACACATAAATTATCTTATTTTCTAAAATGAAAAGAATTAACCTTCACATTTAAATATTTAAACATGAATCTCTTATTTTTCACTTTTTTATTTCTAACAGTGCATCTAAAATCACGTGTCGAAATGAAACGGGACAATTGATCTGGTTATCCCACGTGTTAAGTTTTCTATTTATTTTTTTGAGAAGTGGTTGTTAATTTAGTTTCAGAAACTTCCGAAATTTCCAAAACAAAATTGATTAGTACTCCTAATTAATACTCCATGCACTTTACACTATCGAGGAAATCTTTAAATATAATGTGAACATTAACTTTATTTGTACGGAACTCTGTTCCTTAGACCATCTCTAACCCAGTACTTTATTTTACAGTATGCTATACTTCAAAATGAAGTATCTCGTACTCTATTTTAAAAATCTATTCCAACCACGTACTCTATATATTAATTTATTATTATTTTATATTTAATTTAAATAACTTAACAATATTGACAAAAATTAAATGAATAATACTAAGATTTATTATCATATATTAAAAATTAAATAATAACTAAATAAATAAAATACTTAAGCTTGAAATATTAAAATTGTATATTCATCATTTTAAAGCAAAATATTAATTATATTAATCATCATAACATACATTATATAATTATTATTTTTGGAGTAATGAAATAAAATGAAATAATATGATATACGAATTATTATAAGGGGCAGAAAATATAGTGTCTATAGAGACTATAAAAACAACACTTTTAGTTTCAACATAAGAAAACAACAAATATAGCTAAATTTTCATATTTCTCCCAATTTTACCCCTTCTTTCCATTTAACCTCACATTACCCATCAACACACAACCACTCTCACTCTCCCCAACACTATTTGCGTGTGAAATTTAATGACCACCACTCTCCACCACTCTCACCCACTCTCCCCACTATCTTTTCTAACAAAACCCTCATTCCCGCCCCCCAACACCACCCCCACCCCAAGAAACTTTGTGTTCCCAAAATCAGAAACTACTCCTCCCCTCTTCACACTATTCTCGCCGGAAATACAAGTTGCACCGGTAAGAAAAGCAAATGGCTCCAGGGACACGTAGTTCTAAGCGCAGTACAGGAGACGAGACACCGGAAAAGGGAGAGGCGGCTGAGGCGTCGGCAAGCCATGGAAGAGTTCGGAAGAAGAGGCGAGAATCGAAGCCAAGCGGGTATCCGTACACAGAACAAGAGGTGCGTGTGTGCGTGTGTTTTGGGATTGTTGTTATGGTCGTGCATGCGGTATATTTTACTTGTTTTTGATCTCGGATCTGGGAAAAAGCCCTAATTTTTCCGGATATTTTACTCAGTTTGCATTATATTAATTGATAATTGTTTAGGGTTCTGAGCCGGATGTGGTTATTTTGGTTTGTGTTTTGTGTTTTCTTGAACCTTTATAGGCTAGGCAGAATGTAAGAAATGTCCATAGTTTTTTTCTAGGGTTTGTGTTTTCTCGAACCTTTAAAGTCCATGCATAATGTAAGAAATGTTCATAAATGAGTATTGAGTTTGTAAGAATTTTTGGTGTTAAAAAAACGTATTCGTTGGTAGGCATGTGTTTTCTCGAATTTTAATTAAGTGTGTTGTATCTTATTGTAAGAATTAAAATTTCGGCGGGGATTCTTACATGTTGTTTATTCTTGGCAGGTTGAATGGAAATACGAAAGGTACAATCTGCTGCGCCTTACCCCAAAAGCAGTACCCGGGGGGTATGAAAATTTGGCAGGCTGTGTTAATAAAATTATGAGAACACTGAACAACCGCCTTGCCAACAAGGTGAGGGATTCAGCCGTCGGCCAATACACTAGACTTGATGATTTAACCACTAGGAGCGGCAACATGCTACACTACATCGTCTGCCACCAAGTGACTCCTGAGCCTAACTTCGACCCCACAGCTTTGTTCTTCAAGATAGGGAGGAAGGTGTTGCGTTTCTCACGGGTGGAGTACACACTGGTTAGTGGCCTGAAATTTGGGCCAGCTAACTTCCAGCCCTACGTGAAGCATGAACTCCCCCCGGACTCGATTTTCAGTAGGCTTTTCGGAGCAAACCTGAATACAAACCTATGTGATGTCCGAAAGGCTTGCGTTGAAAAAAAGTTCGAAGTCAATGGGGAGGAAGTACGGGCAACACCTGAAGACTACGTCAAGCTCTCAAAATTTCTGCTGTGTCTTGGATATGTGCTTGGTTTCGAAACAACAAAGAAGAAAATTCCGCTGTGGCTGTGGGTTCTGTTAGAAATGGAGGACGAATGGGAAGCATTCCCTTGGGGATCAATTTCTTACCAAATTCTCTTGGAAACAATCAAGGGCATACCAAAAGCTTCGAAAGCTAAGAATTCAGTGACCTACCAATTCAAAGGGAACACAATTGCTTTTTCAGTAAGTGGTTGCTTAAAAATCACAATCAAGAACTTCATATGTTATGCCCCCCAAAAAAATACCTATCTTACGTTGTTTCTTTTGATTTTCTTGTACAGGCTTGGATATTTGAGGCAATTCCAGCATTCGGTGCAGAGGTTGGGCTGGGAATGCCTGAGATGCAAATCCCGAGATTCATGCGCTACTCATACGTAAAAGAAAGGGGCTACCCCGAAGAAGCAAAAATCAGTGAGGTATGGAAAAAATAGATGTTTGTTTATAATTATAAGAATTGTTTTTTGCTTTGTCCGAATTTATTCCTAAGATAAGAATTAAAGATAATCATGCATAAAAGTACAAGCTTAAGTGACAAGAAAATGGTGTCTCACCATGGTTGATAATAAGAAATGATGATAAGAAGATGTTGTCTTCCTGCATGAGGTTCATGTTTAGGTCATAAGAAATAATAAGCTCATGTTTTGGACATAAGAAATGTTGTCTGCCTAAGAAATAATGATAATTATGCTTAAAAGTTCAAGCTTATATGATAAGGAAATGGTGTCTCACCATCCGTGTTCATAAGAAATGATGATAAGAAAAATGTTAACTACCTGCACGTTTAGTTCATGTTTAAGTTATAAGAAATAGTAAGCTCATGTTTAGGTCATAAGAAATGTTGCCTACCTGCACGGGATAATTATAAAATGGTGTCTCTAGTTTATAAGAATTATATCTCATAGAAAATTGTGCTAATATTTTCTGATGATTGCTTTGATGGTAGAAACTGGTTCGCCAACTGACCCCCAACTGATGAAGAGTTGGAGGAAGCGTATGTGAAATCACTTGAAGATGACAAAGCCCCGAACCCATTTGCCTTCACATACGACCCAACTGAGTGTATGAAAAGGAAGAACAGAGATGAAGAAGGCGGAGAGGGACAAAACGAGGGAGAAGGGTCGGCTTTAAGTGCCCAAAATGTTTCGGTGGTGGAGGTTGCTAAGGCGGCAGTCCAAGCTGGGGTGGATGCACTTAAAGACTTTTTGAGAGAGTATCACAACACCCTTGTTACTGATGTTGCTAACAAGTTGACATCAATTCTTCTAGCGAAAGGCCCCAACGAAACTGATCATTTCTACGAAGAAAGGGGATATGAAGAATTGCATGTTCAGCGCCTTGGTGATGAGGGTGGTGATACAGCTTGTGGAGAGCCTAAAACTCTTGCAGTGCCTACAGCTTGTGGAGAGCCTAAAACTCTTGCAGTGCCTACAGCTTTTGACAATGAAGAGCCTAGTGTTTTTTCTTTAGGAATTAACAATGAATCAATTGTGCAGGCCAACATTGTTGAAGCAAAAGCAAAGATGCCCCCACCCCCACCGGTTGTAATACCTCAAATCCAGAGGGATGCCCCCACTGCTGTGAGATCTCCGCCAGTTGAAGCTAGCCATATGAAGCCTACTGCTCCCCCTGCGACTGTGGACACGCCGTGTTCATCGGACAAGCCGCAGGTATAGCAAGTACTGGCAGGATGCGATTTCAAAAAAAACTATCTTTATGTTTAATTCTATCTTTGGTATTCTGTGGGTTCTCGGACAATTTCAGACAAACTCCTGGTATGTTAGTTTTTCGGATAATTTCAGACAATTTCAGTTGTAATGTTTTCGGATGTAATGTTTTCAAGATGTTATGTTATTGTTATTGTATGTTATGAATGTTTTCTTGAAATGATTAATTTCTTACCGCCCACTTATTATTATTCTATACTATAAGGAAAAACCCGTCATAGTATGTATGAATTGAATGAAATCCTATCTTTGATAGGAAATTCTTATTTAAAAATAAATCTTAACTTTTGTATCATAATTTCTTATCACATTCTTAGTACGGACTAATAATTCTTATCATCTTCTTAGAAAGGATTACTGAATTATTACTTTTACTATCATAAATTCTTATAAAGATCTTAATAATGCATATGATTTGTTATTGGTAGGGAAATTCTTACAAACGCTAATTGTTTTGTGACAGGAGTACGAGGTGATATCAGACTCACAAATCGACCGAGAGTATGATAAACTATCATTCTTAAATGTTACACCACAACAACTCCCCCCCCCCCCCCCCCCCCCCCCCCCCCCCACTCCCCCCCACCCCGTGCAGTCAGCAACTGAAGGTGCTCCTACAGCACCGGCACGCCCATTCCGTACTAAATATCCATCAAGAGCATGCCGTAGCCCCTTCCTACGAAACGATAAACGACCACGTCCTGACAAATTCAGGCTTTTCATGGAGAGCCAAAATGCGCTGTAAGCTATTTAATGGATTTTAAATAGCTTACATAATCTATGTTTCTTA
Source organism: Thymus mandschuricus (assembly GCA_029379335.1). Classification (NCBI taxonomy): domain Eukaryota; kingdom Viridiplantae; phylum Streptophyta; class Magnoliopsida; order Lamiales; family Lamiaceae; genus Thymus; species Thymus mandschuricus. The sequence continues at coordinate 13,424,985 of CM057076.1, forward strand.
CAAAAAAATAACTTTACTAACACTAGCACAGCCGGAATGTGGGATTACCTTATGATGTGGACAAAGAATTCTTCCAAGACATCATGGAAGGGAAGAAGTTCCTAAGTGAGGACCACGTCAATTCCTATCTAGCTATTATCTCTTCGAACCCCACCCTCGCTGGATTGAAGGCTGTTAAAAACAAAGTCGGCATTACATGTTGCTATTTCATGGTAAAACCTCCCTATATTATGATATATAATGAATTAACTGTTAGCACGCTGAACTAATAAGTATGAAATTGCCCCCCATGAATAAAAGACCCAGATCATGAAAGTCTTTGATAAGATACATAAGAATGAAAAGCCAAAAACAGGGATGTATGAGTTCAAAGCATTCAATTAGAAAATTGAAGAGGAAGTACCTACTAAGAAGATGGAGAAGTTAGTGGTGTTTGCTAATGGAAGCTATCCACCTTGGGGGGAGGACAGAAAGGAATGGACATCATATGAAAAGGTATAACTGATGTACCCAATTACTTACATTCATTCAAACGTGTACTAACACATAATTCTTACAGATTATTGCAGTTTGTAAGTTCCAAAATGATTGGATCACAGTAGTCATCGACATGGTAGGCCAAAAGCTTGTTATCCATGACCCAAAAGCGTGGGACTTGCCGAGACAAAGGCTGCAGCTCAATCTTAACATATTCCTACCAATGGCCCGCCTTGTGCCTCAGTTGATGAAAGCTATAAGCTATCCTACAATTAACAGTGTAGATAAACCCAATCATGCACAATGGCCAATAACGTTTGGCCCACACGCAGGTAGGAATGCTTTCCGTGAAAAGGAACAGATCGACAGTCCACTATACTGCATGAGGTACGCAGAAAAATTCATAGCAACGGATACAAGCTCCTTCAATGGTCTGCGTACAAAGGAAGAAATCCAGCAATACCGCTACCATGTTGCTAAAACCATTTACTCAAACAGTACGGACTCCGATGTGCAACCAATGATGCTGGGAATGTAAGTAAAGTTATTGGGCATAACTTATTTTGTACATTTTGTGATTAGTTCAAGGCAGGGGATGTAAGTAAGTGAAAAAAACTGTACATCTTGGGAAGACCAAACAATCACATTTTTTGTGTTTTTGGATATACCGTAGGGTGTGTGCCACCGGGTTAGAAGCCTGCAAAAGTGGTCTTTTTTGTAATTATGATGTATTCGAAAGTTAGTAGGTATATAATATGTTTTATTACTAAGCTCGTTTATTTCTTATGTCGATTTTTAATGTAGTTTAATAAGAACTTAATGTTTTCTTATGGAGCTCTTCCTAACATTTGTATAATTTCTAACTACATGTTGTATATTTCTTACTAACATTTGTAAAATTCTTACTAACATTTGTATAACATTTATTCAAAAAACATAAGTCAAACCCACGTCGTTAAAACGACAACAAAATAGTACAAACTGTGTTTCATGATGTAAGAATTAATATATTTCTTACTAACATATGTATAATTCTTATGAAATGTTTAATTAATTCATATAAACCCAATAGTATGCAGGAAATAACTTGATCATACTGTTTATCAGAATAATCAAACGGTTTTATAAATTCTTACTAAAGGTATGTTTGTGAAGTTTATCAAGAAGTTGATGTTAAATAACTTAAAAATAATAATAATAATAATAATAATAATATATTTGGACAATTCTTACATAAACCGAACTCGTTCTTATAAACACAATAGTACGCAATTAATACCTTGATCATACTGTTTATGATATAAGAATTAATATATTTCTTACTAACATTTGTATAATTCTTATGAAATGTTTAATTAATTCCTATAAACCCAATTGTACGCAGGTTATAACTTGATCATACTGTTTATAAGAATAATGAACAATTATTATAAAATCTTAGTAAAAGGCTTTAAATTCTTATAATGTATTTGGACAATTCTTACAATTCTTGCATAAACCGAACTCATTCTTATAAACACAATAGTATGCAATTAATACCTTGATCATACTGTTCATACGAAAATTCAAACGTTACTATAATTTCTTACTACATGCTGTATATTCCGTACTAACATTGGTATAACATTTATTCAAAAAACATAAGTCAAAAACACGTCTTTAAAACGACAAGAAAATAGTACAACTGTGTTTCATGCCATAAGAATTAATATATTTCTTACTAACATTTGTATAATTCTTATGAAATGTTTAATTAATTCCAATAAACCCAATAGTATGCAGGTTATAACTTGATCATACTGTTTTTAAGAATAATGAACAATTATTATAAATTATTAGTAAAAGGCTTTAAGTTCTTATAATATATTTGGACAATTCTTACAATTCTTACATAAACCGAATTCATTCTTATAAACACAATAGTATGCAATTAATACCTTGATCATACTGTTTATAAGAATAATGAACAATTATTATAAATTCTTAGTAAAAATTCTTAATAAAAGGCTTTAAATTCTTATAATGTATTTGGACAATTCTTACAATTCTTGCATAAACCGAACTCATTCTTATAAACACAATAGTATGCAATTAATACCTTGATCATACTGTTTATACGAAAATTCAAACGTTACTATAATTTCTTACTACATGTTGTATATTCCGTACTAACATTGGTATAACATTTATTCAAAAAACATAAGTCAAAAACACGTCTTTAAAACAACAAGAAAATAGTACAACTGTTTTTCATGACATAAGAATTAATATATTTCTTACTAACATTTGTATAATTCTTATGAAATGTTTAATTAATTCCTATAAACCCAATAGTATGCAGGTTATAACTTGATCATACTGTTTTTAAGAATAATGAACAATTATTATAAATTCTTAGTAAAAGGCTTTAAGTTCTTATAATATATTTGGACAATTCTTACAATTCTTACATAAACCGAATTCATTCTTATAAACACAATAGTATGCAATTAATACCTTGATCATACTGTTTATAAGAATAATGAACAATTATTATAAATTCTTAGTAAAAATTCTTAGTAAAAGGCTTTAAATTCTTATAATGTATTTGGACAATTCTTACAATTCTTACATAAACCGAACTCATTCTTATAAACACACTAGTATGCAATTAATACCTTGATCATACTGTTTATACGAAAATACAAATATAAAAAAAATGGGGGATTGATGATAAACTTCATAAGAATTAAAAGGGTGCGTAATAACAAAATGATGCACACCAACGTACATCCACATACAAGTACAGATTCAATCATGTAGCATTATCTTAGCTAGCATGAAAAACATTGAAGCTAATAATGGAAGAAACACCCATTTTTTGAAAATTGTGAGTTCTGCAAGTGCTTTATCCAATTTGGACTTTAGATGTTCACATTCTTCTTCCTTCAGCTGCATTTTTTCTGCCAAACTGCTAGCTTGCTCATCTTTCGCCTTCAGTAGTCTTTCATAGTGATCCCTCTCCATTTGGCGAATTTGATTGCACTGGTTCCGGCAGTAAAATAGGGGAGTTTTGGAATCAACCCACTCAAAGTAATTGCAATCATCCGACTTCAACAAAAAAATATCACACATAATCAACAAAAAAAGCCAATTTTCAAAAATATTCATTATTACGAAACCCTAATTTTTAACAAATAAATAATGAAACACATACGAAAAAACCAAACAATTTTTCAAACTACATCTCCACAAAAAAAAAACGAAAAAAAATGAACAAATTATGAAACACATACGAAACCCTAATTTTACCTTCCTCATTCGACATCTGAAGAAAAGCCTGCCTGGGTTCGCCGCCGTTCGGGATGTCAACACGTCACAGGGGACGCCGTGGTCGCAGAACGCACCCCAGCTAACCCTAGAGAACGTGGAAGAGGAGCTGGAAGAGTTTGCTGACATTGAGAATGTAGAGAGAGAAAAAAATTGGTTGTCAACGCAAAGAAATGAGTTCCAAACTCAAAAAAACACTTCTAATAAAAATTCATAAGTAAAAACGACGTCGTTATATTGCGACTCAGTCCACGTCGGATGACAACAAAACAGCACAGCTCGTTGGCTTCATTCTGTATGAATTAAGCCTTTTCTTACAAAAAATGTTGTAATTTCTTACAAAAATGTTGTAATTTCTTATAAAATGTTGTAAATTCTTCTGTTGTGTGTATACGAATTATTATGTTTCTTACATAAAAAAGGTTAATACTTATTTGTCCCGGAAAAGGGACAATTCTTACATAAACCAAACTCATTCTTATAAACACAATAGTATGCAATTAATACCTTGATCATACTGCTTATAAGAATAATGAACAATTATTATAAATTCTTAGTAAAAATTCTTAGTAAAAGGCTTTAAATTCTTATAACGTAGACGACGCAAAGAAATGAGGATTCCAAACTCAAAAAAACACTTCTAATAAAAATTCATAAGTAAAAACGACGTCGTTATATTACGACTCAGGCCACGTCGGATGACAACACTCGTTGGCTTCATTCTGTATGAATTAAGACTTTTCTTACAAAAAATGTTGTAATTTCATACAAAAATGTTGTAATTTCTTATAAAATGTTGTAAATTCTTCTGTTGTGTGTATACGAATTATTATGTTTCTTACATAAAAAAGGTTAATACTTATTAGTATGTTTGTGAAGTGTATCAAGAAGTTGATGTTAAACAACTAAAAAAAAAAATTAATAATAATAATAATAATAAAAATATATTGTTCATGCTGTTTATAAGAACAATGAACAATTATTATAAATTCTTAGTAAAAGGCTTTAAATTCTTATAATGTATTTGGACAATTCTTACAATTCTTACATAAACCGAACTCAGAAAAAACACTTCTTATAAAAAATTCATAAGTAAAAAACGACGTCGTTATATTACGACTCAGGCCACGTCGGATGACGACAACAAAGCACAGCTCGTTTGCTTCATTCTGTATGAATTAGGACTTTTCTTATGTAGTGTGTATATGAATTATTATGTTTCTTACTAAAATGTTGTAATTTCTTACTAAAATGTTGTAAATTCTTATGTTATTTATATACGAATTATTATTTTTCTTACATAAAAAGGTAAATACTTATGTGAAAATTCGATAAATATAACATTCTTACGGGGGGCATGTAATAAATGACAGGACTTACACAATAATAAAACATGTCTTCATTGGGAGTTTACAAAAAGAGGCTTTAAGCCAAAATTGACATGTGGACTGTGCATTACCTAAAGCTAACACAAAAACAAAAGTTTTATAATAACTTACTTACACCAAAATACTTAAACATGTCTGTTAGGGTCTGTACATGTCTGACGAGTGTGCCCGGCCGTGCCACAAATTCCGCATTTCTTCGTTTTTCTCTTACGCTTCGCATTAGAGAGGTTTTTAACTTCACCTCCGGTAGGAATTCTACCTTTTCTCGGCCGCCCAGCCTGGCTTGGATTGGGAGGAGACAGAACAATTCTTGTTTCAATATCGTTTGGGATATGCCAATCAATGACGTCGGGTACAGGCATGACTGAATCTGCGTATGTCTCACGCCACGTATTAGTAGAATAACATACATTGACATACGCAGCTGTACTTTGATTTATATACCTACAAAAATATATGGTAAAACATAATAATTTAACATCAGTATCATATGATAAGGCAAAATGATCATACTTAATAAAATATATGTCCTTTTAACTACCTTATGGCCCTTGAGGCATGTGAACATGGAATAAGATCCCTTTGAAATACTTGACAAGAACACTCTCGATCTCTTACCTAAATCCACAACATTACTATCAGAGGCTGATTTAATGTTAAAAAGAAGGTGGGATATTGGCTGCACTAGGTAAGAATTTCCCTTCGCGGTAGCATATCCCAACCTTTTTTCTGCATATTCCGACAACTCATTCACCCTATCTCCAGCTATTGTCCTACGCTGATAAAACCACGACTGCATTAGGTTACGTGCATACTCTAATAACGACGTAACAGGCAATGCTCTACCCCATTTCAAACGGCCATTCAATGACTCCACGGAATTAGACGTGCCAAAGTTATACCGACGAACAGCACATTTGCAGCTCGCCCATCTAGTAGGGTCCAAGCCAATAAGCTTTGCATAAGCACCTGGGGCAGCAACTTCCAAATTATGCATATGATATGCATAGTCAACGTCCTTATAGGCATTCGCAGCTGAATGAAATATATCAATGACATTCTCACCCCAGGACTTCAAGTTCCCCTGGATATGGTATGTACATAATCCATGAGGTACCCCTACATGTCGTTGCAAAAAAAAAAAAAATACATAATGTTTAAATTCTTACAAAGTCTAATTGGAAAAAATGACTGTGAATGGATGAATTCTTACCAGGGTAAACAAATTCAACTGCATTCTTTATACTTATGTGTTGATCAGAAACAATCAACAAATTGTCCGGGGAACCAAAACTATCCCGCAAGTGCCCAATGAACCATTTCCAGGAAGAGTCGCTTTCCTTGTCACCTATACCAAAAGCCAACGGCACAATTTGTTCGTTTGCGTCCTTACATGACGCAACAAACATGACACCCTTATAAGTACCTTTAAGATGAGTTGCATCAATGACAATTACGAGACGGCATGCACGAAAGGCTCTTATTGATGCCGCAAGAGCAAAGAATGAATACTGGAAGGTATCATCGGGAAGGGTTTGCAAGTCAACAACGGAACCGGGGTTGATTTGTCCAAGCATATATAAATATTTCCCTAACAACTGAAACAAATTTAAACAAGCCAGAAACAAACAATAGTATTACTTCATGTTTGCTAAAAAACAGATTCTTATAATGGTTAATAAATTGCTAGAATTTGTAAATTCTAACCTGGAAAGACGCGGTGTGATCTCCGAACAAATGTTTCAGAGCACGATTTCTACCACGTAAAGCAGTATTATAACTCACACAAATGCCGAATTCTCTCCGCAACTGACCTTGAATATCTCGAGGCCTTATTACAAAACCATCCTCTGTCATGCTAGGGACCACGTGATCAGCTATTGACCTTGTTGATACTTTGGGATCACGATCAACCCTAAAATCTTTCGCACACGAATGGGGTATGAAATCATATAAGACCCATGACAACCCGAATGATTTGCCACGCAAAGAGAACACACATTTTAGATTGTCCTTGCAATGCACATGGTATCTAATTGAGTTTGAAATGGCCGTTCGAAACTCTACGAATCTTTCCAAGTGGTAAGCATGAATAGCAGAAAGCATGCTATTCTTGCTCAAAAAAAAGGAGCCATTTGCAATAGCATTTATGTCTCTAGGTTCATATCTGATAGGTTGTGGTACATGATCTAAAAGAAGTTTTGGCGAGAAGACAGGCAGCATTGTCGTATCACGTGGTAAGAAATGTGTAATTTGTCGTGAATTGTTCAATGCGCCGTCACTCACACAATCTACATCGACGGTCTCCATTTATTTATGTGCAATTTACTGCGTATAAATAAAAAAAAATTGTAAGAAAACTAAATTAATGTAGGAAATAAAAATAAAGGATAAATGATTGTAAGAAATCTTGAAGGAAGCGACAAAATTTTGAGTCAGAAATCTACTTCAATGTAAGCTATGTATTGAAAATGTAAGAAAGTAAAAACATAATAATAGAATGTAAGAAATATACACTAGTCCTATAAAAAAAATCACGTACACTGTCTATAATTTCTTACATAAAAAAGGGAAACTGCAAAAAAAACTTACATAAATGCACTGCCATTCTCTTAACAACCAAACTTAAATGACAACATGCAAAATAGTTTGAAAAAGTAAAACAACAACCAAACTTAAAATGAGAACATGCATAGTGCTGCTACATAAGGCAACTCCGCCATTATTAAACCTCAAAAGAAACACAGTAACGTCGGCCATGGGTTCCAGTCGGAAACACAAAATCCCAAAACCCTAGTTTTTTTACCTTTCCTCTTGCCGCAACATAACAATAACGAAAAATAAGAAAAATGTTTGGAAGAATCGATGTATGTTACGGCGACGACCGGCCGGAATCGGAAGAAAGAGAAAAAGGAAGATGCGAGAATACAGATAAGAGAGGAACCCTATTTTTCTGTACCTTTACTCTTGCCGCAACAGTAATGTACAAACCAGAAAACAAGAAAATGTATGGGCTAATCAATTTAGTTTTCGCCAACGACCGGCCGGAATCGGAAGAAAGAGAAGCCTGCCTGGTGCGTGATTCGTGAATGCAGAGAATAACGAAGAAGGAACAGAGAAGAAGCAGCAGACGTAAAACAAAGAAGAAGAAGAAAGAGCGTGAGATATAAAATAAGGTAGAAGGGCAAATTTGTCTCAAATTTGAAAATGTAGCTATAATTGTTGTTTTCTTATGTTGAAGACAAGAGTGCTTTTAACTTAACATACATTGCTAAAAAATTATAATACCACTTATTATAATTATTTACAATGAAAAATATAATTAAATAATTCAATATTTACAATTATTTTTTTTTGAATAGTGAAAATAGAGTATGAAGTATTGAACAGTAAAACTTCATATATAGAGTTTTACTGTTCAATACTTCATACTCTGACTGCAAAATAGAGTACGGTTGGAATGGCCTCCGTACTCCAAAATGGAGTAATACTTCAAAATGAAGTGTGGGTTGGAGATGCTCTTTTTAGGGTTGATCGTGATCCCAAAGTATCAACAAGGTCAATAGCGGATCACGTGGTCCCTAGCATGACAGAGGATGGTTTTGTAATAAGGCCTCGAGATATTCAAGGTCAGTTGCGGAGAGAATTCGGCATTTGTGTGAGTTATAATACTGCTTTACGTGGTAGGAATCGTGCTCTGAAACATTTGTTCGGAGATCACACCCGCGTCTTTCCAGGTTAGAATTTACAAATTCTAGCAATTTATTAACCATTATAAGAATCTGTTTTTTAGCAAACATGAAGTAATACTATTGTTTGTTTCTGGCTTGTTTTAAATTTGTTTCAGTTGTTAGGGAAATATTTATATATGCTTGGACAAATCAACCCCGGTTCCGTTGTTGACTTGCAAACCCTTCCCGATGATACCTTCCAGTATTCATTCTTTGCTCTTGCGGCATCAATAAGAGCCTTTCGTGCATGCCGTCTCGTAATTGTCATTGATGCAACTCATCTTAAAGGTACTTATAAGGGTGTCATGTTTGTTGCGTCATGTAAGGACGCAAACGAACAAATTGTGCCGTTGGCTTTTGGTATAGGTGACAAGGAAAGCGACTCTTCCTGGAAATGGTTCATTGGGCACTTGCGGGATAGTTTTGGTTCCCCGGACAATTTGTTGATTGTTTCTGATCAACACATAAGTATAAAGAATGCAGTTGAATTTGTTTACCCCTGGTAAGAATTCATCCATTCACAGTCATTTTTTCCAATTAGACTTTGTAAGAATTTAAACATTATGTATTTTTTTTTTTTTTGCAACGACATGTAGGGGTACCTCATGGATTATGTACATACCATATCCAGGGGAACTTGAAGTCCTGGGGTGAGAATGTCATTGATATATTTCATTCAGCTGCGAATGCCTATAAGGACGTTGACTATGCATATCATATGCATAATTTGGAAGTTGCTGCCCCAGGTGCTTATGCAAAGCTTATTGGCTTGGACCCTACTAGATGGGCGAGCTGCAAATGTGCTGTTCGTCGGTATAACTTTGGCACGTCTAATTCCGTGGAGTCATTGAATGGCCGTTTGAAATGGGGTAGAGCATTGCCTGTTACGTCGTTATTAGAGTATGCACGTAACCTAATGCAGTCGTGGTTTTATCAGCGTAGGACAATAGCTGGAGATAGGGTGAATGAGTTGTCGGAATATGCAGAAAAAAGGTTGGGATATGCTACCGCGAAGGGAAATTCTTACCTAGTGCAGCCAATATCCCACCTTCTTTTTAACATTAAATCAGCCTCTGATAGTAATGTTGTGGATTTAGGTAAGAGATCGAGAGTGTTCTTGTCAAGTATTTCAAAGGGATCTTATTCCATGTTCACATGCCTCAAGGGCCATAAGGTAGTTAAAAGGACATATATTTTATTAAGTATGATCATTTTGCCTTATCATATGATACTGATGTTAAATTATTATGTTTTACCATATATTTTTGTAGGTATATAAATCAAAGTACAGCTGCGTATGTCAATGTATGTTATTCTACTAATACGTGGCGTGAGACATACGCAGATTCAGTCATGCCTGTACCCGACGTCATTGATTGGCATATCCCAAACGATATTGAAACAAGAATTGTTCTGTCTCCTCCCAATCCAAGCCAGGCTGGGCGGCCGAGAAAAGGTAGAATTCCTACCGGAGGTGAAGTTAAAAACCTCTCTAATGCGAAGCGTAAGAGAAAAAACGAAGAAATGCGGAATTTGTGGCACGGCCGGGCACACTCGTCAGACATGTACAGACCCTAACAGACATGTTTAAGTATTTTGGTGTAAGTAAGTTATTATAAAACTTTTGTTTTTGTGTTAGCTTTAGGTAATGCACAGTCCACATGTCAATTTTGGCTTAAAGCCTCCTTTTGTAAACTCCCAATGAAGACATGTTTTATTATTGTGTAAGTCCTGTCATTTATTACATGCCCCCCGTAAGAATGTTATATTTATCGAATTTTCACATAAGTATTTACCTTTTATATGTAAGAAAAATAATAATTCGTATATACATAACATAAGAATTTACAACATTTTAGTAAGAAATTACAACATTTTAGTAAGAAACATAATAATTCATATACACACTACATAAGAAAAGTCCTAATTCATACAGAATGAAGCAAACGAGCTGTGCTTTGTTGTCGTCATCCGACGTGGCCTGAGTCGTAATATAACGACGTCGTTTT